>CAAKHB010007333.1:92145-112291 GCA_901007665.1 Aeoliscus strigatus
CCACTCAGTTCAGTTTGGTGGCTGGAGCATGTCGAGCACCGAATCACAGAACCGTTGTTGGACCCAGACTTAAAGAATCAGACAGCCCAACCATGAGGACAAAAGAAATCCCTCCAGTCAAAAACACCACCATGGGAAAGGGAACATCTTCCTCTACTGTTCATCGTCTTTTAGACAAAAAGATGGTTGCGTGTCTTTTCTCACAGAATTAAGAGAGAATGTTGTTGGAACAGAATGTTTAAGGTCTGTCGTCATTCTTCCCTGTTTGTTTTTAGGTACAAAGTTCTTAAACACCACAGTAGCTAAAGTTGCAAAATGTATTGCTTACTACTTTGAGCTGTTGGTTTATTTTTAAAGGAAAAAGCTGTAAATTGTCTGAAACTGTCATTTTCTGGTTTCTTTGCTCTTATAGGGATGTTAACTGAATATTTTTTTTGGTTTGTGGACCTTTGAGAGGTCATTTCGAGGTTAGGTTACCGATTGCTGTAGAGAATCATTGACAGATCAATGGATGATGAAAATAATACCAATTTGCAGGCTGAAACGGACGCTCAAGAACATTTGGTCTTAAAAAGTCAACGTCCACCCTATTCAGCACCAACATACTGTAGTAGAAGACATGTTTTGTCTTCAATGTAGGATGTTTAAAGACAGAATGTCTGCAGTTGTGACATATTTCCATGAATCCCAGCAGAGATGCTCTCTGTGTCACTTGTATGAACAGATGAACAGGAACAGCAGGCGTCAGTGGAACAGGACAAACACCTCGGCCCTGCTCGGCCTCGGCTTCATTAGCCTAAGTGAGAGATGAACCCCAGGGGGAGGTGGAGCTGGCGGAGTCCCGGGGGGATTTTGTTCTGGATGTAAAGTCATGTATGAAGCTGCATTTAATGGCAACATCAGCTTCCCAGCAGCACCTGGGTCAGAAACATTTGAATGGACAACTGGGACCAAAATGTCTGGAACATGGAACAGACGTAGATGTAGGTAGGAGGAGCCACGGTGGAGAGGATGAGAACCAGAGATGAAGACAGAGAATGAGCAACGGAGGATGAGATGCCTCAAACAATTTAGCAACGTGCTGAAACTTCTCTCTCTGCGTCAAGGTTTTAAATTCCAAGAATAAAGTTTTTGTTTTGTTTTTTCGTGTTTTTGTTTTTTTTGTCTTTATTTTTCGAGCACATGCAATGGATGGGAACAGGCCATGCAGGCAGGTTCACCGTGATCTGACAACAAACATCTAGTGCGTTGGCCTACTTTCTGGTCTGGGCCTCAGAAAGAAACCGACTGATAAAGAAAATCAATTACAGACTTTGTATTAATAAGATCAGGAGACATGGGACAGGAAGAACGTGCTGCACAGTCCGATCTCCATCAACATACTTGGGAGGTGAGTGGCTGCGCTCATTGCACAACAGCAGCAGCAAACGTTGCCTGAAGGACGTTCAGGAAGCGTGTCTGCTCAAACACACACCTTCACACGCAGTACAGCAGGCAGGACTTTGATGGAACCACAAATACTTTCTCCTATCAGCTCAGGTTCCTGCAGGTCTGTTCTGAACCGACAAGGAAAGAAAAACAATTTCTACATCTGAGACTCTGAACAAGTGAAATTCCACACTGTCAAAGCGCTGAAGTGTCACAGGTCGGATGAACGGGGAGAATCTCAGCTATGTGCAAGCATGATAACATGCCACAGATACAGGTCAGTGTCTTAGAGCCTCAACGTGAAGTCTTCACACGGACAAACTCGTCATCAGAAACGGTTTGACACACCGCCATCATTGGGTCAAAGCTGCGATATATATTTACATTGGTGTTGTGTTGTGTACCCCACCATTCTGGAGACATATCAAGTTTATTTTTAACTCAATTTAATTAAACTGACCTAAACTGAACTGAATCAAGCTGAAATGAATCAAACTGAATTCAACTGAACAGGAGGTGATCACTGTTTTAACTGGGTAAGAACATGGGTCAGAGGTCGATCCAGTGGGGGAGTGACCCCTCAACACAACTCCAAATGCCATGACACCTGTTCCTGAACACAGCTCAAAGTTGTCTGAACAGTGCAGAAAAACATTTGAAAAAAAAAAAAAAAGAGAGAGAGAGATTTGCCACCCAATCAGACTCTGAGAGCAAACTGGCACCAGGTCGTGGATTTGTCCCACTGCTCTACATGTGAGGAGCATTAGACTCGGCCCATTAAACCCAAACTGCTTCTTCTTTTGTCTTAAGTTTGTTTACGTCCAAGCAGACAAGAGTGAGGAAAAACAATGGATCCAAACCATCTGTCCAACTGGTGGCCGCACAGAAACCTGCCTCCCGCCGAGCTCAAATAATAGATTTCACTTAGGGCCGACAGTGTTTGCAGACATGAAGGTGACACTGACAGCGGCTAAATGAGGATACTGTTACTAATGGAGCTGTCACTCATGTTTATTATCAGTCCATTTCATGAGAAAAACTTTTTCCGATCACTATTTTGGTTATTTATTGAGAGTGAAGAAATGACCACTCTGGTAACTCTTATAACTCTTATTAATGATGTTTCCTTGGTCTGGTTGAAGCTTCTCAGACAAGGATTTGATGCTTTTCTTTGGATACGTGATTAACTTTCGTGCTTTAAGACATCGCTTTGCATGCTCAGAAATTACAACACTCATTTGTCTCACAGTATCATCAGTAAAAGTTGAAAATTTAAAACTTTGTACATTATTTTTTCCTTTTGAAAAAATGCACCACTCAGAATTTTGTTCATAATCATCTGTGTACTTATTGGTAGAGATTAAGAGATTAAATTAACGGTTTAAACTGTAACCTTAAATTTCATAAGTACTTTGTGCTCCAGTTTAAAAAAACACCAGCAGGCAGGTTTAGAGAAGAGTCTGAGCTTCCGGAAATGAGAAAAACTTTGCAGAATTTTCTGTATTTCAGGGTTACAGATAAAACTGAATTTAAAACATATGAAACTTTAAAGACATTTGGTTTGATTTGTCAGCTTCCATGAAATGTTTATGTTCTGGAATGAGTTCTCTACAACAAGTAGCACTGATGCTGACTAACGTAGTGTGTGTAGATTTCATCAGTTGTGTTATGTAGCCGCACATCTGGAACATCTGGATCCGATGTGTTCACACGCTGCAGTATCCTGGTGTGAAACCGGATTTTGATGTTTACACGTGCGAAACAGGTGCACCGTGCACGTGTAAGCACGCGCAGAGGCGCAGAGCCACCGTCGAAGAAGAAGCAGAGAAACTCTCCGCGTGGGGGTGAGACATGTCACGAGTGAGCGGCGTTCGTCGCCCGGCGGACGGTCACCGAGGAGCCGCATGGCAGAGCCGCGGCGGGCTGCCTCCGGTAGCGGTGGAGGCCGAGACGAACTCACCTTTGAGACGGTCATATGGGGCCAGATGCAGCGGCGGCAGGTGGTGGTGGTGGTGGTGGTGGTGGTGGTTCCCCCCGCGGGAGGAGTCGGTGAGGCGGAGCTGGTGGCGTTAGATCAGCGGGCTCCGGTGCTGCTGCTGCTGCCGCATGGTCGCTGGAGAGACACCGGTCAACCTCCGGAGCTCTGCAGGTTGACAAATACAACAAAAACAACTTCCTGACGGAGCCCGACAGGAGGAACCGCGGAGAAAAGAGAAACAAGAGTCGAAGGATGAAGGGGAGAGATGAGTGGAGGATGAGTGGAGTGGAGGGGGGAGGGGAGGGGAGGGGCGAGGCCTGCAGGTTCATTCACTCAAACTTCCTCATCACCAGCGAGAGAGAGAGTAGGATATAAAGTATTTATGAATTATTTACTTCATTTAATGTAGCCAAATATTTCATTCGTTTGATTGTTGTATCTGTTGATTTATTCTTCTTTGAATTATACGGGCGTGTAAACAAACTCCTGTCAGCTCATTTAGCCTCTGTTTCTTTGGTCTTTTCAAGTAATCTGAATCAACTTTGAAGTACAAGTACGACGATTCAAAGCTCTGATCAATTGAAAATCCTCCTGCGGTTTGTTTTTGTGTTTCTATCCTATGAGGTCCTGATATTTCTTTCTGTAGTTCAAATTATTAATTTTATTTTATAATTTAAACATGTCAGTTTGCATGCAAACTATGGTGTTGCAAATTATTTGCATTTAATGCAGTTTGGATGTAATGTCAAATTTCAAATCAAACACATAATTTGTTAATAGTGATTAACTGACAAACGTTGCCTGCAGTTGATGGATTTTTAAAGGAAGTTGCAGATTCCCTGCAGCTGTGCTCTAATAATAAATCCGATATCATCACATTGGATTGGTTAATCAAGAAATCTGATGGTGATTCTTCATGCTCATAAATCATAGAAATAGGCTAACAGAATAAAAGGGATGCTTTTTTATTCTAGGGTGTTTGGCGCCATCTCCTGTTGAGTAGCAGCCACTACAAGAGGACTGACACCAGCAGAGGTGTGAGGTCAACATGGCACTGATACGTTTGATGAATTGTGGGGCCTTACGTTTGAGAAGTCCTCCTGGTAGAACTAGTGATTTGATAATGTCTCATCAAGTTCTGACTGGAGCAGCGACATCTGCCGAAACAACGGCGTTGATAACATGAATCCTGGCTGAATTCTCTTTATATTCAGTGTGAGTCAGCTCACCGTCCTTCTGTTTTAAGAACAAAATGAACCAGACAGGAAATAGTGAACCTAAGGTGATTTTTTCGGGTTTTCTATTTCACTTTACCAAGTGAAACAACTTAACGATCCTTTTCATGCAGCAGGACTCAAATAGAAAAGTTGTCTCCAGGGTTCTGGGAAAAAAACGCTTCATTAAAACATTTGTGCATGTGCAGCCACCTTAATCTGTCTGGACTCCTAACATCTGATATGTGAATATACGTCTCCAACATTCAAATAAAAATGAACAGAGAAATGCAAAAATGCTGATTTAGTAAAATTT
This sequence comes from Aeoliscus strigatus, assembly GCA_901007665.1. Taxonomy (NCBI): domain Eukaryota; kingdom Metazoa; phylum Chordata; class Actinopteri; order Syngnathiformes; family Centriscidae; genus Aeoliscus; species Aeoliscus strigatus. Next base: position 97,082 of record CAAKHB010007333.1, read on the forward strand.
AATTTATCTACAATTATCCCTCCATACAGGCCGATAGATTCTTTATTCTCTCAATGTGGCTCATAAATTGATAAGTTACACAATATCATACAGAAGGTGGATGCCAGTACTGGACAAAAAGTTGCAAAAATATCATATTTCATATTTCACCTTTACATCTTTTGTGTCAGTGTCGTGCAGCATATTGCAGAGCAGATGGTTGTGACAGTACTTTAGTCAGTCTGACGGGGATTTGAGCTAAAACAGAAGATGGCACAGTGACATATGAGAGGACTCATGGTGTGTCCAGTGGGAGCAGCAGAGCTGGGTGGAGGTCCTGACAGGAGCAGGTTGTGACCGTCAGCAGCACAGACAACGTTTGATTACAGGTGCATTTGTGCTACTTTTTTAGATTCTCTTCACCCTCTTAAGGGTTCCATGACATGTGTGTTAACATGAACAACTAATATAGTTAACTTTCATTAACTATATGACATTCCAACACTGAAGTGGTCTACTCCATTCCTCACGATGGCAGAAATAGCACAACTGAATGCATGGACATGTTTAAACCTAATTCCTGTCACTAATGAAAATCAAAACAGAGACGAACAGACCTCAGTCCAAAACACGAGCGTGTACATATGATGTGACAGTAAAGAATGAGGAACATGGCAGCCGCACAGATAAACTGCTTTAAATGGTCCTTTCATTCAGGAGTTCCTCTTTTCATGTCAATTTCCTTTTTTTTCTTTTTTTTTTTTTTAAATTTACTTCCTTCAGTGTGTTCTAATCCTCGTCTTCATCGTCATCCTCCTCCTCATCCTCGTCTGTTTGGTCCCTTGTGTCCAGGTCATCCTCATCTTCCACCTGGAAGGAAAGTGGCACAGTCTATCTCGTGCAAACAGACAAAGCACAACTGAGTGTTTTGGAGAACATGTTTTTTCCCCCAGCTAATTCTTGTTATTAACGTGGACTTATCACAGCAGGTCCTGGAATACCAAATCTGTAACAATAGATAAACCCATATGTATTGTTATTTAGACTGAAAGAGACTAACACATTTTTGTTCATTCCAAAATACCCGCTCATAGTTCATGATTACTAGATTTCCTCTGACTCCACATAACCTAATTTGATCAATCAATCCTGTTATTTACCAAAGGATTGAGACGGATAGTTATTTAATATTAATTAAACTTCTAGTTTGAAACTAATGATTGTTTAAGATGAATCCCCTTTTCACTTTGTTTGTTTGTCTCTTAAACAATCAGCAGGTTAAATTTAAATGTGGTGGTAATGTTGATATTGTAGAAAAGAACATTACAGTTTCAACTGTTTCTGTTTATGACTATTTGGCATCATAACAGGAGGTCAAACTGGAGTTTGTACCGATTCGCCCAGATCTTTCAGTCTTTGTTTGAGGGTGAGGATCTTCTGGTCCTGGTCCGCCAGCAGCATCAGCAGGTCGTCCTGCTCCTTCTTGGACTCCTGAACTTCTGTTTGCAACTTTGTTTTCTCTGTTTGCAGGATGGCCACCGTGCTGGTAGCTGAAGCATGCTGCTGCTCCAGCTCAACTCGTTCCTCCTTCAGGCCCTTCACCTCCTCCTGGAGCGGAGAGAGGTCAAGACAAGAGAAACATGCTGGGGGAGCTGCAGTCAGGACGAAGCGACAGGCAGATGCTTCCCATACCTTTAATCTCTCTGTCTCAGACGTCTGTGCTGCCAGTCTGCTCTCTAGTTCGGCCATCTTGGCAGCGTCCACAGAGCCGTCGCTGCTGTGGACTGAATCCACAGACTGAAAGAAGGCAAGAGATTATGCCAGAATTTACTCTAAGTGGAATGTGTCATTTATGCCACCAGTGTCCTAATGTTTATTTCTTTGTTTGTTACCACAGTTTCAGCTCTTCTGAGCAGATCTTGATTCTCTGTCTTCAGTTGGCTCATTTCTGCTGACTGTGACTGAACTTGACTCCGTAAAGATTCCAACTCCTGGAACAGAGTCAGCAGCAATATAATTAGTATATGAAAGTGGGATTGAGGATTTATCGTCATTTCTCCATTAAAGGCCAAAGGCCACACCCCCTTAGTATATATTACAATGGAATCAAAGGCTACTTTTCAAAACTTGTTCCTAAGATGATGTCCAACCAGTGCAAACATTTGTACAGACAATCACAATGAAAAGTTTAGCTGATAGTTTCTTCTACAGTCAAAGGAATAAGTACGACATTATTATCGACAGTTCAGCCATTTTTCACTGCAGGCTGTGCAAATCCACCACTAGGTGTCATCTTTCCCCAAAACAGGAAAAATGCAGGACCTCATTTGCCCTCGTCTCCTGAGCTGAGCTAAATGCAACATATTTTTTTTTTTAGGCCTAACTTAATGTTAGATGTAGATCAATAAGGTCTAAAAAGAAGTATCTTTCTTGCCAATGTCAGTGCTCCATTTAGTCCAATTAACAGGAACCATTCTGCTCTTTTTTTTATTAATAGTATAATAAAGGCAGCGCGTGTTTCAGCAGACATGGTGGATGGGACGTGAAATGAAAAACATTCCACCTTGAGGAGTTCTGTGTTGTCGGCTCCTTCTGCTACTGCACCTTCCACTGACTGCGACGACCTCTGAGGTCAATGAGACAAAAACAACATGTCAAGAAGTTTCATATTGAAGCCGCTAAAATTCTTACTAAAAGAACTTACCAGGGTGCTGATGAGCGTGTCTTTGTCATTGAGCTGCGTCTGAAGAGCAGCGTGTTGGTTGCGGAGCTCCTCCAGCTCCTTTTGAAGCTGTGTTAGCTCTTCTGTCTGCAGCCCGTTCACCTGGACTCCGTCTACCTGGTTCGGCTGACTTTGGTTGTCCTTACCTGGAGTCACGACCACAATTAAAGGCCAAGTATCTGATTAAAATGATTTGTGTGAGTGTGTGTGCTGGTAACCTGCATTAGACAAATACAACATGTAGCATGTTTTATGTACTAAAACACTGCAAATAATCAAATGAATCGTTTAGATTTCATCCACATCTGATCATCCAGTATCCACAGATTTCCTGCTCGTTTTCTCATGAACCATATTCCTAATGAGGTGAACTTGCCCAGTTTGAGCTTGAGGATGTTGTACTGGTCTTTGTGCTGCTGGATCTGGGACAACTGCTGGGTGATCGTAGTCTGCATCTGGTCCTTCTGAGATGACATCGATGCTACCTGCTCTTTCAGCTCTTGTATCTGAGCGTCCTGAGCAGCCAACAAAACAAAAGAGTCAACGGGAGAAGAGCAAACCCACCCCATCCAATACTCACATACACACACACACACACACACATCACCTGTTCTCTGATCAGCTCTTTGTACTGAGTTACAATGTTGTCATGCTGTTCCAACGTCTTCTTCACCTCCTCCTCCTTCTTCTCCTCCTCACTGGATTTGTGCACTGCTTTGGTTATCACACCTATCAAGGGTAAACATCCCATCAATGTTTCCACCTGTCACGACAGGTCGATGATGGAGACTCACCCTCCAGTTCTTTAACCAGCTTGGTGAATTCATGGTCAAACAGCATCTGCTCTGGAGACGGGAAGACGGGCTGCGGCTTCTGAGCGGCCCGCGAGTACAGCTCATGTTTGGTGATGAAGCCGAGCTTCTCCACGAAGTTCTCCTTTCCAATCCGCTTCTCAATCAGCTGCTTTAGCTTCTCTCTATGGAGGAAACAGACAACCTTTACTGAAACTGTGTGCACGTGTTCTATATTTCAATTCAAATGTTTATATTTGGCTTTCAACATTATGCGTGAGTGATACGCACTTGGTGTAGTTCTCCAGTGAGTTGTCGTTGTAGTAAATACAGATGCCCAAAAGCAGAGCACACAGGCCCTGCACCAGCCGTTCATCCTCACCCAGATTCTCAGAGATCTGTGCCGTTAGCTGAACAAAGCCTCCACGTCAAGGACTCACTCCACATTAGGACGTCTCAAACTCACCATTCTTCCAACCAGAAACTGGAATTTGAACTTCTTGTTCAAAAACATCCGGGATCCGAGACATTGTCGGTACTAAAAAGAGACTGATAGCTTGAACCACGTGTGAAGGATACGAAGGGAACATTTTCCTGGTTGTGCAGAAAGTGTGTGACAGCGATTGGACAGTTGTTGATCCACGTACACAGCAGCATGAGGAGGCCGACCCTGGTCTGCACTTTGCTGCCCTGTTGAACAGAACACAGAGGATGCTTCTGACTAACAGTGACAGTGATGATGTGATCTTTGTTGGTCTGTTCCCTTGGAGTGTCATGTATAAACAGAAGTTGGCACATGTTACAACTAGTGCTGTCATTTTAACGTGTTAATTCGATTAATTAATTACGCTGCAATTTAACGTGTTGAAAAATTTAACGCAATTAATTATCTTGGCAAGCCAAGATAATTGGCAAGCCCATTGAAGGACCCGTAGTCTTCTCGGCCGTGCTACCTGCGCCAGCAAATTAACAAGGCAGTGGGCAACAATAGCAGACATGGACAAGTCTCAGGAGGATGACATGAAGTGTGTCTTCAGTCGGGCCACTGAATGGCAAGTTTATTTACCAAAAGAACAGAGACGGGACGATAAGTAAAAACGCTGTGTTTTGTAGTTTTTGCAAGAAGGAGTTCTCTTACCACCTAAGCAACTCCAGCCTGAAGTACCATTTAAAAGTGTTCAGGCAAGTTCCTCTGTTGCGTGTGCGGCTACCGGGAGCTCGCTCCACCAACCTACGCTAGCTGAATTTGGGAAACGAATGAGCAAATCCACAACAGAAAAATTGACAAATACAATTGCAGAGTGGGTCGCTGCTGATTGCAGGCCAATTTCAGAATTGTATTTATTTAACTGTATTGCTGTGTTTGTTTTACATACTTGAATAATGCACCTGGCCAAACTGGTTTGCGGATGTGCTTGACCTACTTTTGGATTTCATTTATGAAGCACAGTTCACCAATAAAAAAATGGATTTCAAATCTTCTGTATTCAATTCTGTATTCTGTATTCTTCTTACTGTATTCAATTGATTAGACTTGCACTACAATTTTTGAATATCCTAGAATTCAAATTCTTTATCCGGAGACCTTTAGCAGATATGACATTAAAATGCGATTAATTCCATTAATTAATTACAAAATCCTGTAATTAATTCGATTAATTTTTTTAATCGACTGACAGCACTAGTTACAACTACTGTGAAACTGATATTCCACTTGACATATGATATTATAGTAACTGTGTAGCTGTACTAGGAACCCAATGTTGTTAATGGCAGGTTCTGTCCATCTACATGAATGAATATAAATAAAGAGAAAATAAGATTCAGTCTAGACTGGGACACTTCATTGTTAGAAATGTTGCAATTGTTAACTGACAGAATAGGAACAAAATATTTGCTGTGTGTGTGATGAAATGAGAATGATTTGATAGAGATAAGTGAGTTGCTAATTCATTATGGCATATGGTGACATCACACCCACTGAACCGAATGATGTCCCTGACAGAGAGAATCCCGTCAATCACATCAACCGTTAGTGGTTAGTTAGGTTACAGTATGTTAACAGAACACACCAGTTAAGATGATCATTATTAAACTACTCAGACAAGGTTAGCTTGATCAGCATGTGCAAACCCTAAAATAAACCTCTTATATAAATATAATCATCATCTTTCAATACCATTCAGATTAACGAACTAGCTGATCTGTAAATTTTTGCTTTTTCACCTTATCAGCACATGCAAAGCAATACGAGCTAACTTGCTATGGTTTTAAAGAATGACATAAATAAAACCAAAATAAAATCGTGAAGTTGAAAAAAAATGCCATTTCCATGAAAACTAAATTAAGAACAAAAATGAAAAACTACAGAAGGTAAACTCGTAGAAAAAAAAAAAAAAAAGAAAGGTTTTCATGGAGTTGGAAAGAAAGAATATAAAAATATTGACTGGGTAAAAGAAAACAGGGCAGAGAAGAAGAGAAGCTGTCGACTGCAGTTTGCTGCTAATGAGCGGCTGCACAACATGCTTCTCAAACAGCAGACCTGGATCCTGCAGTCAAACACGAGATGCCACAACTGATTCAGTATGGACATCTCAGTGATGGAGGTGTGGGTAAAAACGTACAAAATCACCTTTTCAGATTTAGTCTCCAAATGGGACAAATGGGGGGAAAAAAGAAAAGAAAGAAAAAGAAAGGAAAATTATTAAGTACTTAGTAGTTTTTAAGTGTTTGTGTGGGTGGTTGGAAGAATAAACAAAATACATAAAACTACCATACTGTATTCTGCGCTGGAGTAAGACCACAGGACTTAAAACCCAGGAGGATCTAAATTATAGGGCTCAGGAGACAAACTCCATGCTCAGCATGGACTTTCTCTAGCAGGGTGTGGTTTTTTGTGTTCACGCCTCAGCCTCCTATGGGGAAGATCGCACTGCAAATTGGGTAATTCCCAAGAAGACCAGAGAGGTTGAAGTGTCACCATTGAAACAAACTTTTCGGTATGAACAATCTCCTGGCACCTCTGCTGTAGGTGTAAGCATTAAAACGACTGACTTCCTGTGGCTGAGAGGAAGATCAGCATAGCAACCAGTCCAAGGTCCCGAGCTCAAAGCACGTGAGCTTAAGCCAGATAACTGCTTACTCTCTTCAACACGCCAGTAGCAGACACAGCATTTGCCTCTGATTGCGAGCTCTGAGATACACAGAAACGTGTGCATCAGAGTCACACCATATGAGGAAGAACTGGGTCATAAGCTGCAGGTCGGGAAAGGGGAATATAAGGTGATGAGAAAGCAAGATCCCCCTCACTTATGGATCCACGAAACTGGAGATGGCAAGCCGCGAAAAAGGTGCAACCCAAACACAAACACACACAAATACACACACACACACACAGTGCCAAAAGCACTTGACTTACCCGTCGGATGATCTTATCACCCTGAAAAACCGCAATAATGTGAAACTGTTCTGACCACGGGACATTTTATCTACAGTCCTGTTCTTCAAACTGCACAAACCCACCAATGAAAATGTACTCCCCCCAGCAGCGCTGTGTGTTCTGTGCCTACCTGTGAGAGGATGTTGGTACACTGCTGGAGCAGAGAGACGGGGGGTTTGCCAAGGCTGGTGGCCAGTTGAACCCTCAGCAGTTGCTCCTTCTGGGTGAGGTTGTCTTGCAGAGCGTGAGCCAAAGCCACAGCTGCACACCAGTTGGACAGGGAGTCTGCTGAGAACAGGCCTCCACACAGCAGCTGGCCCGCTGAGATGGAGTTAGCTGAGGAACAACAGGCATCAGAATCAGACCAAGTACAAGTACAGAACAAGTACTGGTGTAACACTGTTGGAGACTTCAACATATACTATACATGAATGGAAACGCCTACGTGATTGTTTCTTTTTGGAAAAATGTCAATTCTACTGTCAATCAACCAACTGAAGGCTAAGTTATTAATCAGCGTGGTTTCAATACTTGAAAGTGAATCCAGTTAATAACTTAAATCCATCTTTAACAACATTTTTAAAGTACATTTTGTGAAGCGTGTGATGTGGTTTTTAGAGCAACTTAGTAACATAGCTGCAATCAATGCTGAAATGCCACATATGAATAGCACAAACTGACCTTTGAAAAAAAAAACCAAACAAACAATGGTACTTTGTAAATTTACTGTAATTTAAACTGACCGTCGATGGTGGAAGGCAGCAGTGTAGCAACGATCTCCCCCTGTCCCTTCTGGTTTTTATAGAGGAAACACTGAAAACAGTAGAGGACCGCGCAGCGAAGCACAAACGGCTGTCTCTCATTCACCATGGACATGAGCAGGACAACGATGGCGGGTCTAAGTACAGATGAAAGGAGGAGAGAAGATAGCGAACCATGCACAAATGACAATAAGCCCTTTGCTTGCATATCAGCAAGACTGACATCAAGCATATGATTTTAATGAAACATAGTGGAGGGACAGAGGATGTGACACTACTAGGTAAAGCAGCTGTGTTTTACCTCGGAGGGTTTGAAGGAGCATTGACAGAAGCAAAGTAGTCCTGGTTGACCTGTGAGCCCCTGATAACCTCTGATACAGTGTTAATGGTCTGAAAGAAAGCCGACATCGATTATTTGAACACAAATGAGCCTGGGAAAGAAACTATTGTGCTGTACTGCGAGTACCTCAGTGAGGATGTCAGCAGGAACTCCGGTCGCCATGAGGATGGTACACAGCTGCTGCAGCAGACCACACTGGTACATGGACTTCTGACAGCTGGCTGAAGCTCCAGGGGAGTTCACTGGAGACACCATTACTCGCACCAGCTGCAGTCACAAACAATATATCATGTGATCTTGTAAACACAACACTGGGCCGACCTGATGAACGCATGTTACCTGAAGCATCAAATGGAGGTTGGTAACTTTCTGTGCGGACCAGCCAGAGTTATCGTCCCCAACCTCAAACCACGGCTTCATTCTCTGGATGTAGGAGCCCTCTTTGAAGAAATTCTGGTTGGAGCTGTTGTTCTTCAGCAGGTTGAGCAGCAGCAGCAAACAGTCCTCCACCACAATACCTGAAGAGGACAAACGCTAGTATGCATTCTGGCTGCACGAATTAGAAGACTTCTAAGATCTCACCTCCATCACTACTGCCCTCTTCTGTGATGATATCAAGAAGACGCTCAAATGCGTTTTCAAATGCCACAATTTTCTGAATGGCAGCGTTGCTTTTAGTCAGTTGTTGGAGCAACAGTAAGCCCTGTTGGATGGAAACAGATAAACGGGTGAACTCAACAGCTGGTTGCCAACGTAATAGAAATTAAATTACCATTTTGGCTTGTGAAAAATATAAGTATATATACTTTTTAGAAGGTACTCACATCATTGCGGATTACTTCTCTGGAATCTGCCAACAGGTCCATCAATCTGGAAACGCCTGCAGGCAGAGACGGCAAAGTGTTGAAGGAAAAAGCTACAACTACAAGAACCGTAGAACAGACATAAAACCTTTGAGCTGGACATCAACCATTCTAAAATTGTGTTAGAGAGAGACTCACCCATGGGACTGACCAGGATGATCCCCTGCACCTGGACACCCTGGTTCTTCAGGAGTGCAGTCAACAACTTCACCCCGGGCCAACGTACATGGAAGTCAAACTCCTACAAATACCATTCACACAGCTCAAGGTGTTGTTCTGAACAAATATGACAGAGCTGCCAGCACTGGGCTGGAACAGTACCTCAAGCAGGGTGAGAAGCAGCGTGACGTGTTCCGGGTCCTGGATGAAAGCGTCTGTAAACTGGGCCCCTAAGTCATCGGCCTGCTTCTGGGTGTTCTCATCTGTGAGAGGAGGTCCACACATAAATAATAGAGACTTTGGCATGAAATATTTAATTCAGTTTTCTCATTAATACTCCAGTGGGGAACCAGAAGAAGCTATGTGTGATGATTACCTGTTCCTGATAACAACTAACAATAAGAGTGAATTCATCCAGTCATTGCACATGCAAAGAGTGATCCTAATGAATAATCCCTTTCTATACGCACATGTAGGGTTACCATGACACACGCACATGTTCAATGCATGATGAGCTTTAGTGTTACAACCTCATTGTAAACACTGCGGCAATCACAAACAGCTAATTAAATACTACGTTAGTACAATTCCAATACCTTTTTCTGTTCAATAAAAAAAAGAAAATCTCGCTAACAAGACATCTACAGTGGAAATCTTGCCATAAATTCAATGGTCGGCTACACCAGCTCACAACAAACATCTCACTTACTTCTGGTACAAAGTTATGTTGACAATCGTTGCTGCACAGGTTCCGCTTTGGGGACATTTAAAATAAACAAACCTTCACAAATGGATTGTCTAACTGTATTATGACCAGTTTTACTTTAAGTAATTGCCTTTCAGCTCATTATTTCAGTTTGATCCAGCAGCTTTATGTTCAGTCCCTTGTTCCGCAGAATGGTTGAAACCACTTTTGAAGCTAACCCTTGATAAAAACTGTCGAATAAATGCGAAGTATCTGTAAACTATCGATGCAGTCACTGAAAGACTAGATAGTTAGCTGAACTGTGCTGCAAGGTCAAGCGGGAGCAAACAAGACCAACTGAACAACACATCCTGAAAGAACTCTGGTGTGTTAAAAAAAAATAAGTGAAACCAAAGCCGGGGACAATGGAGTGAAAGGTTACAGCCAAAACATTATTTTATTTATGTTGTGTGAATGTATAGAAGTGGGTCACACATTGTATTAATATCACAGGCTAATGTTCGTCTGGCATTTGAATAACTGCTTGTCCACACTGATGGACGAGTAATGCGATGCGCTTCGTTGACAGACCAACATAACACACTCAGACAAGACTATCAAGACTATCAAGACTATTTGATTACACATGTGTAAAATAAGATTTCAGGGAAGCAAAATGGACATGAGAAATGACAGCCGAGAGACATAGAAGCTCAAGCATGGTGTGATCTTAGTGAAGCACTCCAGATATCACCCGGTCAGACACCATCTTCCCATCAGTTTTCAGGTGCCAGGTGATTTTTAGTGGTTAGTTGAATACTACAACTACATGTGTAGGTTGGATTCAGTACTGACCAGGCATACACATTCTTACGCCACCCTGACACGGAGATGGAGGTTAACTGTGAGGGCAATCCTCACTCAGAGGCTCATATTCAACCAACTTAAGGAACTGTACATTCAGCTAAAGCAAGAACATGCAGAGCCTGTAATATATCACTGTGCTTCACATCTGACTACTTCAAACCACGAGGAAAGCTCCCAACATCACAATAACTATTATTTGTGAGTCCCGCTGGTGGTTACGGGGGTGGCAGCATCATGCACAGTCAAAATATTTTACCTTCTGATTCATCTGCAGGGTTAAAACATGAAAGAGAAGAGAGACAAAAGAATCTTTATATAAAACAGACATCATTCTCGTATAGAAGAGGGAAATGCTAATTAAGTGGTGTTCATTTGACGTAAATGTAACTAATGGACACATGCAAATACAATTTGGCACAGATGTTCGAGACCTCTTACAGTATATTGAAGATTTGACATGCTTTAAGCTGTTTTAGCAAGTCATAGACCCTTCCTGGTGAATTTCATGGTTTATAATGACAGTTGGTGTTTCATACCTTGTTCTTCCTCCTCATCGTTGCTGATGAGATTGTACAGTGTGTCCAAAGCATAACCAAGGATTTCAGAGTCAGACCTGTTTGATTTATAATAAAAAACAGAAGAAGCGAAATGAAATTCAGCCATCATTCCTGGTATCATTTATATCTATGCTCTTTCTGGTGTGAAACATCAAATGTCTTTACTTCAACATACCTGTCAGTTTGCAGTATGTTAATCAGGTGTTCCATCGCCTGTGTGCCAACTTCCATGCGATATTTCTATCAAAAGACAATAATTATCTTATGCTCTGTGCCAGAAACATTACTAGCTTTGTATTTTCTTATGATACACAGGAAGGCTACAAAGATATCCGTGGTACACTGACCCTGCATTGCCTTGCCTTCTATAAGCCCTTTTCATGCTTTATAAATTCATTATTAATGGCAGGATAGCCAGCAACAAACCTGTCCATTAAGGAACTATTACAGGTCTATCACTATGATAAATTCATATTTATGAAGTTGCCATTCCCCAACCTAGATCTTCATTGTTAATGCAACAGCTGTGATAGCTTGCAGAAAGGAAAAATATTGTAACTTGAAACAAATCTCTTCCCATCTCACGCCTGCCAAAACGGAAAAATCTCACATCTACTTTACCTTTGAGAGCGACTTCAGAGCCCGAACAGCATCTCTACGATCCTCAAGGAGTGTAGAGGAAGCAACTCGGTCACACAATTTTTGGATCTGTCAACATAAGGGTAATTACTTAAATTTCTGCAATAAATTAACCTCATCTACTGCCACATAACATGTTTAATACAGCCTACATATCCCAAGGAAGGACCATCAAGTTTCTCCATCATTCTGTACTTGCAAATTCCTATGTTTTTTCTATGCAACCCAAGAATGTTTACAAAGATCTGATTATGTGACAAAACTCTTTCTGCAGGACCAGCAACCAGTCACACTAAGATGCTGATGTGTTATTAACCTTTCTTGCATATCAGTATGGATTAAATATACTTGGGACAAAACAAGCAAACTGTATGGGTGCAATAACCGGTTCATCACATTTTCATTCAATCTTCAATATGGAAAACAGACACTGATCTTTTTTTTAGGTTCATGGCAGTAACAAAAACAACAGCTAGAAATATTAAATTTAATTTCATCCATGCAGTTTGCTGGAAACTGAAACATATTTTTAGACGTTGACTGGCAGCTGACACTGACGTTTTCCAGCGATGACAGCTAACTAGCAAAGACGAGCTAACTGACAGATTGGCTAAATTAGCTTATTGGCATTCATCACGAAAGTCCTGTTATCTTTGAATTTAGCTTGTTATTAGAGGGAGGTAAATCAACATTCAAATTGGAGAAACAATTATGGTGTAATGACGTCTGTTTGGTCTCCGGACACCCAGTGGCGGACATGTTAGCTAGCCGCGGCTAACCGGTCTAGTTTCCTACCGTCTCTGCTCCGGACGGCTGCGGCCCAGCTGCCTGCCCGCCCATCACTCCACGGAAGAAGTTCATCTTTACAGACGTCCTCTCGGTGCCGCAGTCAAAGTGTCCCACTTCCGAAGAAACCTACAGAACCCTCCTCTGCGTAGGTCTGTAAAAGATGTGGCGAAAAGTGCACACAATTGTGTTTTTTTTACACTGTGTACACTGACTGACCGACCCCGGAACTCCACAAATATTAGGGCACTGAGCATGCGCGCAGACGTGGCGATACGTGGCTGATCAAATGGAGCCAGTTATTTAAAGGGCAAGTCAACACAAAATTACTCAATTTAATGCAAACAACAGTCAAAATAAATACAATTATATATATGTGTGTGTGTGTGTGTGTGTGTGTGTGTGTGTGTGTGTATATAATAGAAAATATGAATAATTGTGATTTAATATCCTGTACAAAAACATATCACAGGTTAGCAACGGACAACATGTGTCAGTGCTCAAAGTTTCCAAAGTCTTCTTTACGTAATATGGATTAAGAATGTTGTCTCATTCCTCCACAAATACTGTGCTGAGTTACTAGTAAAAAAAGAACATATAGTGCAGTCCAGGTAAAATATTTCTGTCTAAACAAACAACCCCATGACCAACGGATATTTGAAATAACTAAGCCCAAAAATGTGCTGAAACATCCAAACCCTTGAGTTGGTGTATATGGTTATGTGAGGTGGTTAGGTTTGTTGCAGCTTGTTCATCCTTCAACCACGACATTTGAAACTGTGCAAAACTCTGTTTTTTCAAACCAAACAGGTCCTCAGCTGTGAAAGTGACTCGTCTTAGTGATCCTGAATAAATGGAAACCTGCTAAAAATAATTGACCTGTATTTTTTATAGTTTAGTTTGTGATCCTCACATTGTTCAAGATTTCAATCCAACTGCCTTTCGTCCAAGTCCCACTGTGGTTGTTGACATACACCAGCCAATCTGCAAACTACTGGGGGGATCCCTTCCGCAAAAAAATGTCAGCGGAGAGGTTCATTCTGAACTTGCACCACAAATAAAAAAGCTGATAAAATTCACACAGCTTCTGAGCTAGTTTTTAGATATGATTACCTGATGCACAAAGCTCACAAAATAAAAAAATAGATGAGAGCGCAACTTGCAGCCTCGAACCATGAACCTGTTTTCCTCAATGACACAGAAGCCGAACACCAGTGAGTAATTTCAAATGCTGGCACATATATAAACGTTACATAATCAGTTGTAAACATGACAAATGATATGAGTGGTGCTGATATCAGTAGTTTATTGTATGTTAAGTCCAACACATTCAAAATGGAAAGGAAAACAACAAAAGATAACTCTGAACTAAAAAAACAACCAAGAAAAAAAAACATTCTTCACCTGCAATGGTTTTGTACTAACAAGGGTAAACACAGTAAATCAAGATGGCAGCCAACTGTTTAATACACTTGCTGAAGCCCAAAGGGTACTTCTCTTTCCGTTCATGAAAAGACTGGAATGATTCACGACTAGGATCCGCTCTACCGCATATTCAACCACAGAGACATTAATTTACAGATTTTTGTCTGCTTTTGAGGATCCGAGTTCGAACAGGGATGGGTCACTGAACACTGCAGTGGAAAAGAACGACCCAACTACAAATGTAGACACTCATTTTTTCCACCATGAAAAGCACAGATTGGTCTGACGGCACATGGCTCTTCTTGGACATATAGGATGACACCAGTCAAGTGCTTGTGTTAAAGAATGACCTGACAAACATACAGGAACATGTCCCCTGTCCTAACTATCCTTTTGAAAAACCTTTTCTTATAATTAAAACTAAGAACAAATTCACTATTTCTCACATGAGGATCTACTTCAATGCAGCTACAAGAGAGCGCAGCTGTTAGAGGGAAAATGACATTCGGTATGTCACGCCTGTGAGAACACATATCGGAAGCGTTTCTTCCATCATTGCCAGATGAGAAATTTGAAGAGGCTGTTTTCAAACTGACAGATTGTCCCAGAAACGTTGGAAATAGTGCAATACCACCAGAGAAGAAAGACCTCTTCAGCATATTTGTCCAGAAAATGCTACATCAATTTCACTTCCCCCTTTTCAGTGCAAGATAACAAAATAATCATAATAAAAACAAAACATCTGTTTGTCATGTTTTCCTTTCCAGCTGAAACCATGATCTTCCCTCCCTACCAAGTGGTAAAAAGAAAAGACAGTAGTGGACAAGGAGCCTGCCGGTTTTGCATTCACACTTAATGTAAAAATAAATGAGTATAAAGCACAATGAATAGTCAGCGTATGAAAATACAAATGCATCGACAGCTAGAAAAGTGAGCACAAATATTTGCTAGTCTGATGGCCAGCCCACCCACAGATTACAAAATTGTTTCTGAAAAAAAGTCCAGGAATTAACCCGAGCACTGCCATGAGTTCCAAAAACTATGGTCAGTCCAAAAAGTGAGGATCAACAGTGTCTGAATCACATCAAACAAATCGTCTCTCTAAAATGAAATGATGCTTGTGTGAAGCTATAATTTGTGACAAAGGACAAAACATTTCACTGTCACCGTCTTTTACTGTACCTTTTCTTGGGGAGG
>CAAKHB010007333.1:112311-131791 GCA_901007665.1 Aeoliscus strigatus
ACCTGTGTTGGGGGGGGGGGGGGGGGTAGTTCTTCATGTGCACCTACTAGTTAAACAGAGTTTGAGGCACCTATTGTCCCCACAAAACCCAAAACGGAGACAATATGAAACCAATGTACAAAACTCACAGCAGATCATCTTAGGTAGTAAAACAGTATGGAATAAAAAGATCAAATATGCACCAAACAAATTTTATCTCGTGAATACTGCAACTTTTTAAATCTACTCCCAGTGGAAAATAGTTCAAAATAAGCAGCTCTATATGAGGAGGCTATCAGCCCCAAACCGCAACACTTTAGTAAGACTGGAAAAGGTGAAATAGAAGGCACCGTCATGCTTTTATCAAGTCGAGAGAAATGAAAAGTTTACACAGAAAACAAATTATACAAAAACTATGATTTTTTTTGTTGTTGCTGTACATTTACTATATTACTCCACACTTAAGACAGGGAGGGAGGAAGTGGGCAGGAGGTATCGTCCATCCCAGTTTTACGGTCTAGCTGGCAGGAAAAACACATGAAGGAAAACCCAACTGTGAAACCAAAAGAAATCAGCGAGCCACCAGCACTACCACCACTCTTCAATTCAGCTGTCTTGTTTGTCCTTCGTCCCTCCACTCTTTTGGTGAATGTCCAGGATTTTAGCTTTTTTTTATTATTTATAAATGAGAAAAAAATATATATTGTAGATTTGCTTGTCCTCTTGTCCATCCAGCAGTAATCGAAGTGTAGTTTTGGGTCAAAAGTGTGAAAAGTTCATTGGTCACAGCACACAAGCTGTGAGCGAGGCCTGCCCCGTAAGTCGTATCGATTTGAGACAAACAGGTCTCTCCAGCTGCATTCCAAGCGTAGATGTCAATGTAACACGACCAAAGTACCCATTAGTGCATATTGATGAGTGCATTATGCAATTTCGAAGCAGTGGTCTCTCAAAGAAGGAAAAAAAGTAAAAGGCAGGCCTTTCCCCTGGAACTGCACTAATTTTGCATCTCACTCTTTTCCAAAAGTAACGGGCAGAAAACTACCATATAAAATGTGCAATAGAGGAATTCGTGAAGCAGCGCCCCAGTTACATCAAGGCATATAATCTCTTTTCGAAATGATGGGCTGTGTTATCGTAGTTACAAGTCTTTATCAGTCCCTCCTAATGTGGCAGATTGCTCCTGGTTGGTTTGCCTTTTTCCACAAATTTACGAATTAAAGTTTGTGAATTCTTGAGATACCAAAAAAGGATCCTCAGCTCACAACTAATAAGCGGAATATTTTTGCTTTGCTTATTTGTTTTGTCTATTTCACAAGCAAATGGTTGACAGGCTGTGTCACATTCCAAAGTAAAGAGGTAACAAAAAAAAATAAAACAAAAGAACCTCAAACAAATATATACGTTTATACATGGAAATTTCTTTTCGTTAACGAGAGAGGTTGAAGATGAAGAACACGGTACTACTTCAACACTGCAGGTGGTGCTCTTCTCAGCGGCGCTGGGTTGCGAAGCGATTTTCTCCTTGACCACCAGAGCCTCTTCCAGAGCCCATGCCAGGCTTAGGAGCCATGCCACCTCGAGGCGGCGGTCCCCTCCCATCACGTTCACGCATCAATCCACTGCCCATGACGCCTCGTGAACCTCCAGGGCCTCGGTCGTTGCGCCTCATGTCCCGCCGTTCATCTCCTCCTCCGCGGGTCTCTCGTTCACGCACCGCCCTCGTCTTCTTCTCTTCCACATTAAGGCGCACTTCACCTCGGAACATGATGGGCTGCAGGGAGAAAGGCAAGGTCACAACGGGAGAAAACGCGGCATAATATTTCCACCATCAAGTTCACAACCCACATCATTCGCTGGTGTGCACACATTTGTTGGGAACCAAACACTATGTGTGCCCCGACCACTGAATGCCTTGGATAATGGTCTTTACAAGCTGCGTGTTCATGAAAATAAAAAAGCAAACATACATATTATAGTAGAAAAGGGTTTTAGCCCATTTGTCAAATTAAGTGTTGAGCCGACTACAGAATGGTATCACCAAACCACCACCGAGTGAATGAAAGTGGGTAATGAAATGTCAATACATGCCCCTTCTACCTTGGCCCCCAGGATTCTTTGCACAGGATCGGCGTCATCAAAGACCACAAATCCAAAATTAGGAAGCTTTCCACCAACTCCCTTGGTGTTGATCCGTAGCTCAACAACATTTCCATACGCTGCAATATGGAAAAGACATGTCATGATACTTGTGTCACGCTAGCAAATCATTTCAAACACCTTCATTTTTGATCAAACGTACTCATGAAGAAGTCTTTGAGCTCGCTCTCATCAATGTCATGTGGGAGGTTACCAACAAAAAGTTGGTGGCTGTCTGGGTAACGAACAATCCGCCTGCTGTCCACTTCACCAGATTCAGATTCCCCCCTTCCACCTGCAAACAGTAGGGAGAAAAAACAGGTCAGCTAACAAGCTAACTTTGTGACGAAACCTAACACATCTGAATTCTTGACAAAGTAAAACTTAGATTGTGCGAAAAAATAAAATGTCTCATTTACCTTTGTTAACAAAACTCAGGTGCGGCTTTCCCATTTGAGACTCGGAAGATGGAACACCATCTATTGGTGACAGAGACATGCTGGGTTTAAGAATAATATTTTACAATCGAACTCTTAAAACTGATTTAGTGGAGAATAACAAAGGTGGCAGTACCAGGTCTGGGACCCCGTGGAGTGTACACAGGTCTGTCACGTGTGCGTTGGTCTCGGGGTCGGAGAGGTGCCGCCTGTGTCTCAGGCTTGACATCAGCTCTGGGCTGCATGGTGGAAGTGACACAAACAGTAAGATTAAATGAACCACACGTCCCTTTCATCATGGATCAAGAGGATCAGCTACAGTCAGCCTGTTCGAGCTCTCTGTGCGCGTGTGTCAGGAGAGTTATAAAACACCCAGTGATGTATTGCAGATTCAAACATATACTCCAAATTCTTCAACAAATTGAAGAAGCTTGAGCACTGGTTAGTAACAGTTCATTTTACTGGGATTTTTTAAAATGACATTCCACAAATGGCTTAGGTACCTGTGAGCTTGGTGCTTTAACAACATGAGGTGGGATTCCAGAGGAGGTGACTGTGCCGGTCGGAGGCAGATTTTTACTGGTCACCGAGGCCCAGGAGAAAGTCTGAAAGGATACAATCTTTTTATTTTTATTTCAGGATCACACTATAATATTACTATGCAATGCATCAGTCAACAATCTTTAAAAGCATATGTTGATGGCAAATGGTTTATTTAGTAAAACAAGTGCAAGTATTGCTGGTGAAGATATACACAAAGATAAATCAAACGTGTACATTAGCTCTCACCTTGGGAGGCTCCTGTGTATTCGGCGGGGAGTCCACAGGGACTGGAGAAGGAGCTTTTTCCTCCATTTCTTCCAGAACCTTCTCATCGCCCTCAGGCTTTACCTCTTCTACTTTAGGCTCTGGTTCAGGCTCTGGTTCAGGGTCTGGAGCTGGCTCCTCCATGGGCTCCTCAACTCCATTACTGCAGAAGGCAAATTAGCAAGCATTCACTTCCTCAAATAAGGTATGTTGGAAATTGAAATGGACATTTGAGGCAGCGAGTTTTTAAACATACGTGACAGGGTGAGGTTCATAGTAGGTGGTGCTGTTGGGGCTTTCTTGAAGTGGCTCAGGTGATGGCTGCCTCTCCTCGGGCTCCTCTTCAACTTCTTCCTCTGATTCTGAATAACAGAAATTAAATACAACTTCGTTGTATGAGCATGTCTACATACAACCATAAACATAAGCCATAAAACAATCAAGTGATTAATGGTATATTTGTGAACATCCTACCCTCGTCCAGTTCAGCCTCCGAGTCTCCAAAAACTTCATCCTCATAACGGAAGATGTCATTATGGACATAGAACTTGTTTGCCACTGAACCCTTGAAGAAGACAAAAAAGAGGAAAACTGTCATACAAAGAGAAATAAAGTTGCATGTGCCCATAGCTGACCACATTAAAATGAACAACTTCCTGATTGCCATGTGTTTTTACTCACTGACTGTAAAACCTGATGAAGTGTCCAAAAGGGGTCCTCACCTCGGGAGCAAGCACAAAGGTTTGCATAAACTTCCTCATGGGCTGGCCACTGTTGGACAGTTCTCCAAGGACTTGCACCACCACACCATCACTGAGTGTGGCATGGGCGTCAACATGCCTGATCTTTGTGTGGCATTCACTGAACTGCAGAGACATGACCTTCTTGTGGATTTCCTATGAGATCCAATGCAGAGAGACAGAAAAAACCCAAAAAATCAAATAAAAAATTAAATATGCACAATAAATACAACAAAACAAGCTATCCTGTTGGTGAACATAGTAAAAAAAATGCATTTTTTTATGTTTCTGGCATATTAATAGTAACATTGTTGGTAAATTGTTACCAACGTACATACTGTGTAAATTAAATAGATCGTACAGAATTAAGACAAAGTTTAACTATGTAAAATGCTTGCAAACATTAGAAGATAATTCCAGACAGACCCAAATATAAAAATAAATCTGTTAAAACTCTTGATCTAAAAGTCATCTCTGGCTAAAATCTGTGTGGAAATGTGTGAAACTCAAAACAATGGCTGCGAATGGGGAAATGTGTCATTAATCTTCTAATAACCTACTATCCCACATTTCCAGAGTGATTTCTCCTTTACTTTTAACCTACCGCTTGCCCGTACACCGCTTCCGCCAGCTTGCCATTTGGGTCAAGACCTCCATGGACATAGGAAGAATTCCTTCCATAAAACCTGATGACACAACAGAACAGTTAAATGAATAATGCTACCATCAAATTTTGTTTCGATTAGAGCCATTTCATTATTTACCTGTGCAGGAAATCTGGTGCCTTGTTTAAGAGTGTGTAATACTGCCTCACAAACTCCCGCCCTACAAGCAGGGGACTTGGCTTCTCCATCACCATTTCTTTGGTAAACAATATTAAGTGCTGGAACAAAAGATAACCCAGGATTTAGTTGTAATAACCCAATCTTTAAAAAAAAAGGTACAATTGGCTAAAATGAGGATGTATCTACCTCCATGAACAGAAAACGTTATAGAGGAAGCATTCCACACATAATTGGATGCTTTTGTTTGAGTTGTGATTTGAATTGCATACTTCTGAATGTTAGAGGACAGTCAATTTTATTTTTTGTCATATTACAACGCAATTTGAATCCAAATCCAATAAGAAATTCTAATCATCCCATCAAGATGACAAATAATTTCAGGTTTGGGAAAATAACGTTCCCAAAACTGTTGCAGTAATCTACATTAGTTTCAGTAAGGTGTTACAGATAGACCCAGTCTGGTAGACAATGACTGTCATAAAATTATGTGCATGAAGGAAACCTAAACACATTTGTCGTTCATTGAATACAAAACATGGAAGCATCTGAATAACAAGTGTACACAATTACTCAAGTCGTCGGCTTTCAGTTTCCTTTCCTTTCTATATGGGCCCATAGTTCATCTGACCCACATCAACCCAAAGGCAAACTAGCTTAATGTTTAGCTTGATGGCTAACTTACTAGCTAACATTCAACTGCGCCATCACGTTCATCCAATGAGACAAAGAGGGGGCCGGCAACAAACATGATGGGGAGCGGGGAAAACAAACCAAAGTACGCAATGGAGAAAAGAATCTAGTAACAGGCGTCAAAATTACATTCTGTTCAAGACGCTATGCATTTCATATACCCTAAAATCTTCTTCTAGACCAGTGGCCTTCAGGCCTGCAATGTTTGGGCCAACATTTACCAGCTCTTACTTTGTCGCATGTGCAATACTAGCGACCCGCAAACACAAATTCATGATTTGCATAATGTAAGACTGGCCTGAAATGTCAAACTATATGCTGTCAAGTCTAAGAGAAAACGTCAATGATAAACCTCCTCTCTGACATCTTGAGAATAAGCTATCCCGGCAAAAGCGACGCACAGCTTT
Organism: Aeoliscus strigatus; assembly: GCA_901007665.1. Classification (NCBI taxonomy): domain Eukaryota; kingdom Metazoa; phylum Chordata; class Actinopteri; order Syngnathiformes; family Centriscidae; genus Aeoliscus; species Aeoliscus strigatus. The sequence goes on from CAAKHB010007333.1 coordinate 118,296, forward strand.
TGCTAACTGGTTAGCTAACGTTAGCTCTATTTTAGCTAAGTTGTGGCGTCGTCGTTTTTTCTTCCAGTCGGCTACTGGTTTATGGGTACAAAATCTTGTGGAAAACACGTCATTCGACGTGCACAAAATAACGAATAGCAGCGTGCAACATGACTGTTCTTTCACATCAACAACGTTCACGTAATCGGGGATGATGTTAACCATCACCAAGCCGACATAACATGGAGCACCGATAGCCTTTGTACATATTTAATTCTTGATTCATAAGGATAACTCCCAGTTACGACCATTAACACGTTCATTAGAGTAATTGAAGTGAGTGATTTAATTAACGGGTATCGGTTTTCCAAAACTACAGAATAAATTACCCATATTCACAGTAACTCTACTGTCAGACCACTATCAATGAAACAAACGTAAACGCGTCTGCTATGCTAGCGCAAAGAAATCAAAGGAGAGTAAATGTGTTGATGTGAATATATTAACATAACCATATAACGCGATAATTTAGCATATATTTAGTAACTTCAAATGACAACTGGCTTTTACCCTAGTTGTCACGGTTTAGGGTAGACAATGCAGCTAATGTTAGTTAGCTGGTACGGCAAGTGTACGCCTGCCAACCGTGACATAGCTGACATTGGCTGAATGATGGCTAACTTACCTTGTGAAAGACCTATCTATGTAGACAGAATGAGTTGTAATAAATAACTGCGAGGAACCAGCTGGTCGGTAGTGCAACGTATTCCAGGTGATAATCGCAATATTTCAAACACCTCACTGACTGACAGTATATGATCTCTGCTGTTCCAGAGATTGAAATTTAAAGTGATAGCTTCGATTTATTGTTTTACCCCTGCAATGTGGGGCAGGGAAGCCCCATCACAACGATTCAACCAATGAAGTGTTTACACTCAGCAACATAAATTATGACGTCACAGAAATGTCTTCACACTGGCACCACACTGAAAAACTACAGATTATGATGAACACACACAGTGGTTAACTCGATTTATTCATCCTCATCACAGTTGCAACGCATACAGTTTGGGATATATTTGCATGTTGCATGAAATCACAGAAAACTGTCATTCCATGACCACATGTAAAAAAAAAATTCTGTTGACGTAAGTATGGAGGTCCAATCAGTCACGTGCTTTATAATAACACAATATTAATGACCAATTAATAAACAATGAAATACTGATTTCTTAAACGAAGCTGCTACGCTTTCACTCTTTGCTCTGTGTTAATGGACGATTTTATTATCTAAATTTGTGTCGTTGCTTTTTTTACTATTACTATTTTTACATACTGTTCATGAAGAATCTGTGCAGTTGATGGTTTCAATGTTGCAGAACACAGATTAAATCTGGATTTTGGGCACCACCAAGTGGTCAAATTTAGTATGAGTGGAAAACAGAAGGGCTGCTACTATAACTCAAGCCTATGTCCTTTGTAATGGGGAAAACAACTCATCAAACAACTCAACATAACCCAGGGCAAATAGTGAAATATTATCTGTCATATCTAATAATAGTCTAATAATAGTCTACTACATAATCAAGTCGCAGAGACAAACCTTTCAGTCACAATAAATGCTGCGATAGATCCAGATTTTGCCTTTGACAAAAGATTATCCCTGTAATGGAATTATACATTTAATCTTGAAATTAAATCTTTTGAAATATAATGCTCTAGTTTAGCATGTTGGTGAACCGATTGACAGACTGGCCTCATGTGGCCGAGTTTTTACGGATGTGCCCTGTTGTCATAGCAACCGCATTCCCAAACACACATATGTTATGTAATTCATCTAAATAAACTTAAAAGTTTTGAATAAAAGTCTAAACTTGTAATTTGTTTACTAAACGCATACTATTCAATTACAGTCCCATAAACAGGTAGATAGAGAGGGGCATTTTATGAATGGGTAAATAATATGTCTGACGGATAAACTACGACTAAATTCCACAAATAAATTTTAAAAAAACTGATAAATATCAGTGCTTTTACGTTTCATTGAGGAGAGACGATGATTTTCCATTCTGCATTCGACGCCATGATTTCCAGTGTAATTCGAGTCCCGACCAAATGAGAATGTGATTTTTTGGGAAACACCTCAAGAACAAGATGGCTGTCCTGGGACGACAGAAGTATCTGTCTACTTTCACCTAAACATTCATCGTCAGCTCCGGATGCAAGTTTTTTTTTTTTTTCTTTCAGCTAGCAACTTCAACTCGGTGTACAAAATCGCTTTGAGACGTGTTTTTTGCATCGTACGTGAAGATAAGTTTTCTAAAGCAATTCACCAGTGAGTGAAAAATAACAGTGGGGAAGAGCAACAAGGTGGAAACATCATGTCTATGTGACTTCTCATAGTTTTTAAGTAGTACACGGTGTTTTTAACTTGAATTTGCTGTCGAGAAAGTCTTCCACAAACGAGCGGTAAGTGCACCATGAGTTCCTCCCGGGTCAGACCCCAGCAGCAGCCGCACAGATCGGACACTGGCGAGGGCATCGAGATGGAGAACATCCAGCAGCAAGACGTGGGGCTCGGAGGAGTCGCAGGCACCCCGTCGCCTCCGTCCAGGCAGGCGTGGAGTCGGGATAACCCGGGTTTCGAGCCCGAGGATGGGATAATGGAGGCAGACTGGCCTCCAGCGAGTCCCGGGAGGAGGTCGGTGTCCACGGCCTCAAGCAGCAGCTGCAGCAGCGGCCTGGGAAGCTACAACGGCGGAGGAAGCAGCACCCACATCCCCCGCGGAGGACTGTACCCGACCCCGACGGTGGATCCCCAGCAGCAGGGCAGGCTGGAGCACCCCAACTGTCTGAAGCAGATCCTCCACAAAATCAGAAGTGAGAGACTTTTCACTCGATTATAACATAATCTATTTACTTGATTATTTACTTTTGCTTCTAAAGTAAAAGCAAAGTAAACAATGATAATACAGGTAATGTCAATAATGTGACTGGGAGCTGTTTTGACATGAACACAGTATTTGTACATGAAAAACATCCCTACAACCCTGTGATGTCTGTGAGACAACCAGATCCAGCCTGTATAGTCTGTCCAGAACCACCGTTATAGTTTTAATGGATATTAAAGTATCTGAATGTCCAACTCCACTGACACGTCTGATGATAAATGACAAATCCAGTGTCAAGTATTTGTGGTTTTCACTGTACTGAATTCATCTGCTGCAATAATTCAAGTTCATCCTTTGCCTAATTACTCTCTTGCGACAAATTCACCAATGACCAGAGAGCTTTTGCTTCACCCTGCTAACAATCACACTCAAACAAACACAAGATGAGATATAACCGTTTTGGAAGTGTTTAAAATGCTCCCAGGTCACAGAAAAATATCTAAAGGGGCTTATAAGGTTAACTAATTGGTAATCAAAGTCTTTGTACTGATTCTGTTTGTTTTGCAGTTCTGTGGGGCACGGAGCTGATGGAGGACAGTGACAGCAGTCGTGAAAGGTACCTGCGGAACATACTGAGAGAGATGCTCACTTACATTGCGTTCCTCATCACCGTATGTATATGTAAGTGAACATTACATTTGTTCTAAAAACAACAATGGTTTGACAGGCAACCTTCCAGTGAGGGCTTTTTGTTTGGTTGTACATCTGGCATAGATATTTGTCATCATGGGAACAGCTGAGATTGCTCTTCTGCGTAAGACTTTGAGATGCAGTGAAAAGACACACACACACAGAATGTCCCTTCGTGTATAGTATAGTGTGTATATATAGTGTATACTATGCTATAGTATATGTATGCATTCATGTTTGATGATCTTAGCAGATGAAATCTCCCAGCGCAACAATAAAAAAGTTGAAAATGTGCATGGTGACAAAGCTAATGGTACTGTCTCTCTACTTTTTATTTGCCACATGGGAAAAATGCCCAAGTGTGGTTTTGGGTGGACCAGGAAAGGATTCTCTGGCATACAGGCACATTTTAAAAAGCCCAGTTCATGTAAAATTTGTTTCCAGAGTGGCGGTCTGCTAAATTTCTGCTGCTATTAGTAATGATAGTGTAGAAATTCACTCTATATTTATTTTTTGACTCAGTGGAGTCTCACGTTATCTGTAAACGTAAAAGAGTAGACACAGTGTACTCGGGCAGAAATGGGGGTGTATGTAGTGCTTTTTACTTGTTCTCAGTACTGGTATTTTGTGAAACACTCTGCAGTGACCTACGGGATGGTGAGTGCCAACATGTACTACTACACCAAAGTAATGTCTAAGCTTTTCCTGGACACGCCGCTCACTGCTGGAGATTCTTCCACTTTCAGAAGCCTTTCCACCATGGAGGATTTCTGGAAGGTAAAATGGGACACGCTTGTTTTGTTTTGTGTAAAAGCTTTCATTTCATCTATACTTTTTGTTGTTTTGTTATTATTCTTCCCATACATTTGGAAGTCTTCAGCAAGCAGGTAACCTTAGCATGGATCAATACAGCGTCCGTGAAGATGGTTGGTGCTCGTTGGCAGAGTCTGTACCTTTGCAGAGAGTGGGATTAATGTCATGTAGTGTCCAGGAAATATGCATGCTGGATGGCGTTCAAAGTCACAATGATCAATGGTGGACGTCTGCTTGTTCCCTATGTCCCCTTTCCATTGTCATAATCTTACTGTCCTTGTCCTTAAACGTGTAGTTCGCAGAGGGGCCGTTCCTGAACGGCATGTACTGGGACGTGTGGTACAACAATAAGAGCCTGCCAGAGAATCAGAGTCTCATCTACTATGAGAACCTCCTACTTGGGGTACCCCGACTTCGGCAAGTCAAAGTCCGCAACGAGTCCTGTTCGGTCCATGAAGATCTGAGGGATAAAGTACAGGACTGCTACAACATGTACACGCCAACCAACGAGGACACCTCCTCCTTCGGTCCCAAGAATGGAACTGCGTATGTTGGCAATTTGACTTTGGTGCAAATTTGTTAATAAACTATTGAATAAGATGTAAGGAATGTAAAGAAACGCTTGTAAGTATTAGATGACGTTGTATTCGCTGCATATGATAGCCGACTAAACTCGTTCCTCTCGTTGTCTCCCAGGTGGGTCTATGCAACAGAGAGCGAAATGAACGGGAGCACTTATGTGGGTCAGGTATCGAAGTATGGAGGCGGAGGATTCTACCAAGACCTGTCGCGTACAAAAGAGGAGTCAGCTGTCCAACTGCAGTTCCTCAAAGACCACCTGTGGCTTGACAGAGGCACCAGAGCAGTGTTCCTTGACCTGTCGGTCTACAATGGCAACATCAACCTCTTCTGCATTGTCAGGTGAGAATCATCAGAATCAGCCTGTTATCTGTCTTTGCCAAGCGACTAATGAATATTTGTAGAACTTCCTATGTTGTTCTATTGTGGTCCCATTGTCTGGAAACTAATGGTTGATCTGATGTATGCGTCAGGTTGTTGGTGGAGTTCCCTGCGACTGGCGGGGCGGTGACCTCCTGGCAGTTCCAGACAGTGCGTCTGATAAGATACACATGCAGCTGGGACTACTTCGTGGGCGTGTGTGAGGTGACCTTCTGCCTCTTCATCCTCTACTATGTTGTGGAGGAGGTGCTGGAGATCCGTATCCACCGACTGCATTACTTCAAGAGCCTGTGGAACTGTCACGATGTTCTCATAGTCGTGGTGCGTAGTCAGTCATGTCTGGGGTTTGTCTGTCTGTTCATGACTGAGTTGTTTGCCTGTAGCAGAACAACTCAGTTATGAACGTATTTGAATGAAATGTTCAGGAAATGCTGATAGTAGTCATGTAGTGTTCTGGAACCATCTGGATCCAGGAATCTGTTGAAGGATTCTTACTCACTGTCAGACAGGGACATTTTCAGCATTTGTGTCTAGAACTCCACTATTGCAGTTTTACTGTTGAAAGAAAAAATAGAGCTCAAGGTGCATGATTGGTGTAACAAGGTTTCTAATGATTTGATAAGAACTATTTGACTATTAGTGACAAAGGCATGTTTTGATGATCAGTGGAGTTATCAGAGTAGATAAAATGTAGAGAATGTTTTCTCCTTTGTTTCAGTAAGCACCAGTCACTTTTCTTCCTGTTTCAGATGAGCGTCGTTGCTATCATCATGAACATAACCAGAACAGCGATGGTTGGCAGCCTTCTCAAAGGTCTGTTGGAGAGCCACACGTCTCACGCCTGCTTCGAGCCCTTGGCCAACCTGCAGGTTCAGTTCAACAATGTGGCTGCAGTCATCGTCTTTTTTTCCTGGGTTAAGGTAATTTTTAAAAATGCTTTCACATTAAAATGAATCGGTGATGGAAACATACGTTTTATCTCCTCAGCTTTTCAAGTTCATCAACTTCAATAAGACCATGAGTCAGCTGTCCGGCACCATGTCTCGCTGCGCCAAGGACCTCGTAGGTTTTGCCATCATGTTCTTCATCATCTTCCTGGCGTATGCTCAGCTGGCCTACCTGGTGTTTGGAACCCAGGTCAACGACTTCAGCACATTCCAAGCCAGCATGTAGGAACCTTCAGGAACCTTCTATGTTTTCAGTCTACCTCTTTCCTGCCCCGTCGATGTGAAACATGGTCTTTGTCTGTGTAGTTTCACCCAGTTCCGCATCATCCTGGGAGACTTTGAGTTCTCTGAAATTGAGAATGCAAACCCAGTGCTCGGACCCATCTACTTCACCACATTTGTCTTCTTCATTTTCTTCATTCTCATGGTGAGTTTTAGAAGCAGGTTTTCGGTGCGGCGTCCATATGTTCGGCGGCTCGGCAGGTCCACAGAAAACCTTTCTTTTCCCTCTGCGTAGAACATGTTCTTGGCCATCATCAACGACACATACTCAGAGGTGAAGGCAGACATGTCTCAGCAGAGGTCCGAGTTGGAGATGACTGACCTCATTAAGAAGGTGATGGACTCATTTTGACCTTTTGGTTTCTATGTTTGGTTTCTGTCGGTCACTATTCGCATTGATTTTCAAATTCTCTTCCCTCAGGGTTGTAACAAAGCTTTGATGAAGCTGAGACTCAAAAAGACGGCCGTGGACAACATCTCAGCCGGTTTACGTCAGACTGCGGGCAAACTGAACTTTGATGAGCTACGTCAGGATTTAAAAGGGTGACCAGCACGCAAAGACACATCAAGGTTCAGATGGAATTCATGACCAGGATTCACTCCGTTTGTCTGTGATCAGGAAAGGCCACACGGACGCTGAGATTCAGGCCATTTTTGCCAAGTATGATAACGACGGTGACCAGGAGCTGACAGAACACGAACACCAGCAAATGAGAGATGACCTGGAGAAAGAGAGAGTGAGTGAGGACGTCAGACGCATGGAGTGTGCCGATGCTCAGCGTGTTTCTCCTCCGTCCGTAGGAGGACTTGGACCTGGAGCGTAATTCACTGACTAGACCCAGCACTGGGCGGAGCTTCCCTCGGACCCAAGACGACTCTGAGGAGGACGACGATGAAGATAGCGGTCACAGCTCTCGTCGCCGTGGCAGCAGCTCTGGAGGGGTCTCCTACGAGGAGTTTCAAGTGTATGCAGCTCATGATGTTAATGAGTTAATTAGCAATTCTGTGATGACTTAAGTATCTTATGAATGAATTGTTTCTGACCAGTGTGAGTATCTTTGGCCACGTAGTGACTGTGATAATTACCCCTGATGATAGGATGGTGGACTGTGCTGGTCATGTGACACTTTACTATCGCAACAGGACTGACAGGGCTCTGTTCTCTCAGGCTGGTGAGACGCGTGGACAGGATGGAGCACTCCATCGGCAGCATCGTGTCCAAGATCGACGCTGTGATCGTGAAGCTGGAAGCCATGGAGAGAGCGAAGCTGAAAAGGAGAGATGTGCTGGACAGGCTACTGGAAGGAGTCATGGAGGTGACATTTACAGCCTCACTGATTACAGAATCATCTTTCCACCCCGTGGTTACCTGCTGCTTTATTTTTGTAGTTTTCCTTTGCCCATAATACCCCTTCACTGGTTGCCATGGTGATACTAAAACTGCCAGGACATCATCTTAAAGTAGGATATCTGTGGGGGGATTTTTCTCTTGTGTCAAGCAGACACATCTTTAACATGTGAATTGATCAGTTTTAACATTCGGTTGTGGAGTTGTGTGCAGCGACGACATGGTAAAACAGGGAAGATTCTAGTGAGGAGTCATCTCAGCTGGCGTGGAACGATGGCATGAACACACGTTCAGCTGATGGAAAATGAGCTGATGTGTGGAGCTGGCAACATGTGGTGAAAAAGAAGCAGATGATAGGAAACAGGCACAGCCACCCTGTAATGATCTGTTCTCCAGGATGAGCGGCTGGGACGGGACACAGACGCCCATCGGGAGCAGATCGAGAGACTGGTTAGAGACGAGCACTGGGAGTCTGACGATGTGGTCTCACAGGTTAATGACTGGATTATATTCATGTATCGGTAGTAACACACTGTATTTCATATCACAGGTGTGATTTGGGAAGCTTTCATGTTATGTTATGTTATTCTCTGGTCTGGACAGGTGAGCCACCCACAACCAACCATTCCTGTCGGCCCCCGACCCCGTCCTGCCTCCTCCCTATCCACCGATGGCTTCGACACGAACACAAATGGGAGCGGACATGTGTAAAATGAACCCGGAGAAGAAAGGAGAGAAGAAAGCGCATTGAAAGGTTTCTTGCAGACACACAACTAGTCTGCAAGGTAAATAAACGCTCTTCTTGTACGACCAATCACCTGTTGAACAAATACTGCGCTGAAAGTGTGAGTGAGGTTCTCTGGTTTCTTTCATCTGTCGGAAGCTGTTGTGACGTTTTACTGAAAAAGGTTTAGAAAGCGTTGGAAAGAAGCAAAGAAGTTGAAATGAAGGATTACATTATTGCATCATCCTGCAAGCATATTTTATTCTTTTGTATGTGCAGTACACAGCGTATGATTTAGAAATATGCTCACTTGCTTTTGATCACTGCATTTACACATCTTATCGTTTCAACAAATACCAAAAGGCATTTTTTGAATGTTTAAAGTCCTTTTCATACACAGTAGTGCGATGTGTGGCACAACCTGTCATGCGTCAGTTAAGCTGCAGATCAAATAGCTTACTATTGTTTAATGATACATATTGTAACTTGAAACAAACTTCGATTTGGAGTGCATCTAGTGTTCATGGGAAACCCATGTGTTTGTATTTGACTTGTGCCTTACTCTTTTTGAAACCTGTTTTTTGAATTTCTCTGTGCCAAATAAAGTGTTATTAAATTTGCTTTTACAAGTTTATGTACAGGATATGAAACAGCATGGACACGACACAAGTTAAAGAAATACTACAAACAAAAGTATATTTTTGATTTGTACACTTACATTCAAGATGTAATGTTTTAATCATGAAATGTAAGTTGATGTACTGCTGTAATAAATGCTACTCGAAATGATTGAACGTGAGATGTCAACATATATTATTTTGTTTGTTTGTTGAAGACCAGTATGTATTTATCCTGATTTACACATTGACCAACCACAGCACCAAACTGCTACACTAGAACTAGGCGATAAGACAGCCATGGTATGGGAACCAATCCTCCTGGATGGTCATTGTCATTGTTTGAAAAAGAAGACATGTTTGTGATCGTTTCTCTGATGATGCACATGTCCTTTGTCTTCATTTCATTCTCGGTTTCCCAACCGCAGGTTTTACTCCAATGTAGTCTTTATTTCTTCAATGTTATTTCAGAAATCAAGACTGGGGAGAAGATGTTGGGATGACTGAACAATCCCAAAGTCTCTCAGAACAATTCTGAGTGTAGTAACAATGTCTTACCTTACACTCTAACTCTAAACTTACAAATAATCTGTAGTGAGGCAAAAACACACACAAAAAAGATTAATTTGAATTGGATATACATAAGTCTGATTTGAGTAGTTTAGCAAATATTAATACTCATAAATAAAGGTGAAATATAAATGTGTATGAAACGATGATGAAAATGATGCATAGGAAACCGTACAAACTGTAGGTTGTTTTCAGTCTTGTGTATGAAAGCAAAGCAAAAACAGGAAGAATGTGAACATTCTTTAGTGTTAATGAGCATTTCTAAGTGAACTTCTTAATGTAGCGTAGTTTCAGGTAGGATATGATGAGGAAAATGATCAACATGACCGTCAAGGCCACATGATTCTCCCACAGGCCCCAGGAGGTGTACTGGATCCCTAGGTAGTCCAGGTACTGTTCTCCTGTACACCTGGAGGGACACACATCCCCACTGGTTGATCATTCGCACATACAGTACAACAAGCTGCTGTGGCTGCTCAGGTGAGTTTCACTCACGTCAGACCGACTGCGCTCACACTGCAGTTGGACTTCAGAGCAGACACGTTGGTGTTCTGGATCACAGCCTCCTCACAGAACCTTAACCCCACAAACTCATTGATCTTCAAGGCCTGGATTTACAAAACACAGTCAAAGAGCCGTGAGCAAAAAGCACTTTCAATGAAATCTGGTTCACCTTTGACTTACTGCCAAGCCATAGCGCGGAATGCTGAAGTACTTCAGCCATGACAGCCAGTCCATGATGCTGGGCAGGTTTACCAGCAGACCCGAGAAAATCTGGAAACAATTTTTCATGAGTTACTACCAGTGTTACGTCTCAATGTCGTGTCAAATACTGACAGTTGAATTTGACATGAACTCATGGAAAATTTCTTCAGTCCAAAAACGTATAACATGTAACCCACAGTGCAATACATGTCAAACACTGCACAACTGTAGCACAGGTTTCAAATATTTATAGTATATAAATATAAGTATATATATATATATATAAGTATAAATATATGTATAAGTATAAACTATATAGTATAGCTTATAGATATTTGAATATATTTTAGTATATGCTGGCATCGTAAAGTCAGGTCAGATTTTATTTGTATGGCGCAAAATCACAATAAGAGTTATGACTCTTAGCAAACTGATTATTCTAACAGAGACTCATCATTCCCATGAGCAGCTCTTAGTGACAGAGATGAGGCACAAAAAAACAGGGCTATTTTTGTATGTCGTTTTGTTTGTTGTCTTCTTGAAAAACAGAGCAAATACCACAAAAAACAGGAAAATATTTATTGAATTTTTAAATTTGTCAAGTGAATGCACCTCCATAGGGACAGTACCGCATTACTTCTTAATGAAAATTTACATAACAATACTGATGTACTGAGGACTGGGAATCCATTTGACAGAACAGGGCATGTTGGTGAACTCATTGTGAAACTTGTGAATCTAGAACTGAAGAAGCTTCTTTCTGTTTCTCTCACCATCATGAAGACGAAGGTGATGGTCATGAAGATGTTAGCGAGGGCCACGACAGACTGGTCGGCTGAGATGGCCATCGTCATCGCGGTCGCTGTGTAGGCCACCAGAGTGACAGTCAGCGTGAAGACCAAAAAGGCTGAAACCGTGGATTTGAGCCCTGAGATCACACACAAACAAATATACACACTATCATCATAGACGTAAAGTACACCCGCACATATTAGTAATACTGCATGCTGATGTGACAGTTCCAATTTCCCTGCTGCGGGACAAAACAGACTTGTCTTAACTTACCGTATGTTATCTTATTATAGACAACTGGGTTGAAATTCTGTCCAAACTATAAGTTGGAGTAGGTACTTTTTATGTATTATCACTTATTAAAGTTGTCACTATATTCTGATATTAGTAAATGAGGAAGATTATCATGGAAAAAAACTCTTCTGCCTCGTCCTTCAGCCTGAAATGTCAGTTTGGTGTGTCCTTTATGCTGGTATTGCTGTGGAAGTGTTGCTATGGTGACAAATTCTGAGATATTAGAATCAAAGAAAGGAGAGAGGATCCTGGAAGTTGTTCTCATTTCATTTTTTATCTTTTTTTAGCTTTAAAGGTCAAGTGCACCCATGTGTATCTGACACTGGGCAACAGCTTCCACTGGCGTCTCCTCAATGGTAAAGACGATTTCAATGCTGTGAACTATGTATCCACAAACTAAAGTACCAGGCAACCCTGTTTGTTTTTATTGGTGTGTTCTTCTTACCAATCATAAAATAGATGACACTGCTGAAGATGACAGAGGTGATGGTGCGCAGAACAATGTCACACAGCATCTTAGACAGGAAGTAGACAGACACTCTGTAGTAGCCGCTGATGTATTCGTGCCTGTAACAAGCAGAGATATGTCACATGTGATGTCTCATCGATCATAAGTGCATCATGTAGGCCTCATCTCGTTCTGAACGTACACAAATAGTTTCCTCTCGATGATGAAAAGCTCAGCCGCCGACACTGTGCTGAAACACTGGTTGGTGGTGATGAAGAAGAGAGCTCCCATCCTGTAGAAGAACAGAAGAAAATCATTAACACTTCAAGGGGGAAAAGATTTCACGTCTTACTGCAGACGAGTATACGACTGACTTCACTGCGGCCTTGTGATCTGACCCACACTCGGAGAAAAGCAGGGCGGAGTGGAGACTAAGCTGCACACTCTGGTGTCTGCCACACCGTCGACCATGGACAGAATGCCATTATGTCTTTTGTGACAAAAAGAACAATTCATAGTGTTTCCTGTGTACCAACTTGTGCCTTGAGGATTAGTCAAGCAGGAATTTACACACTGTTCAATGCATAGTGTTCCTTATGTACAGTACAAAGAAATACTGAATGAGTCTAAGCTCTCTGTGAGCACCTAGATCTCCAGATTGAAGGATTGATTGACTTTTTTTTCCTTAAATCAATCAGCTGGATGTTTGGTGTCTTGTTCCCACTGCTATCAGACGGCTCAGTTCTCCCACCTGTTCTGGATCCCACTCTGATCGTCTTTGACCCTGAAGAAAATGGCGCCCACAATGAGAGCGAGGAAGATGTGGACGACAACCTGCAAACACAAAACCCCACAAAAGATCCATACAATTTGTCTTGGGTTGCACTTTAGAAAGTGTTATAATCCACAGCGAGACTTGTGTGAGGTCTAATCCCCCAAGTTCTGCCAGAAACCTTCAGTTGAACAAAACATCTGGATCAGACAAAATGTCGGAAAAATAATAATTTGCTATCTATCTATCTATCTATCTATCTATCTATCTATCTATCTATCTATCTATCTATCTATCTATCTATCTATCTATCTATCTATCTATCTATCTATCTATCTATCTATCTATCTATCTATCTATCTATCTATCTATCTATCTATCTATCTATCTATCTATCTATCTATCTATCTATCTATCTATCTATCTATCTATCTATCTATCTATCTATCTATCTATCTATCTATCTATCTATCTATCTATCTATCTATCTATCTATCTATCTATCTATCTATCTATCTATCTATCTATCTATCTATCTATCTATCTATCCATCCATAGGAGTGATTCTAAATATTCTTGTTTTCTTCAAATATATTATTTGACCAATCTGAATATCAGTGTTATAAATTCAAATGACCCCCCCCCCCCCCCCCCCCCCCCCCCC
>CAAKHB010007333.1:132071-146597 GCA_901007665.1 Aeoliscus strigatus
CCCCCTCCGCCCCTCATGTGAAAGCAGGGCAGTGGAGTGATAGGTCATGACGCCATCATGTGATGAGTCGGACAAATGGCCGGGGGCCTTTGGCCCGATATGATATCAGTTCAGATCCTGGCGAAAAGAGGCAAGAGGCGGGTCACAACAGTCACCAAAGCCGATTAGAGTGCCCACGCCAGCTGGAGCCCCACTTGTAGGATTATTGTGACTTATTTGGGCCCAATTAGCTGTTAATAATTCTTAAAGTGAGGAGACTTCTCAAGGCATTTGCTGCCATGGGGTGACTAATGAGGGCATTCCTAACCCCTCCAAAGTGCCGCCTATGTATCCAGGTCATGATGCTAAAAGCATTAACACCGATTATTGATTATTGTTCCCTCTTTTCATCTTTGGACTGTTTGAACAGAACAAATGATAATGACACATCATGTTGGAACCTTTATCCTGAAAAAAGAAAAAAAAATTAAGACGATTTTTTCTTCTGCCGGGGCTGTCAGAAATGTGTGCGAATAATTTTAGCTTTAACTGTTTGTGGCTGGTGAACAATGGATTTTTGTGTTGTCATGGATTGGTGAAGGCTGGAACATGTTGTGTTTTCCTCAAACCATGTAAGCTCCATGTTGCAAATTACAACAACCTCTTTCCAAACATTAAAGGAGCTGAACAGAGCTGAACACACCCACACTTTTCACATCAACAATGACAGGATGAAGAGCTTTGGAAAGAGACATTCACACACTGGAAGATCCAGGTTCTATGATAAACGTCTCTGGTACGGCCTCGGCTCCTTTGTACCCTCTCAAACAAGGAATACAGTAGTGATATGCAAAAAGAAACACGGGCGCTAAAAGTGATCAAAGGCTAACAAGGCTAACAAAGAATGTATGCATAAAAAATGAAATTCACGGTTTTCCTGTGTTTTACAAATATTTATCTGCATGCAAATGCACATTTTGCACTCATGTGGTGTTTTAATGTTTATTTTTGTTCTGGTTCAGTTAAAAATTTGATTTTGAAAGACCACCTAGACATGTTAAACCACAAACCCCACAAACTGGATCTGACCCTCAGCACAGTAAGGAAACTAAAAAAGTTTAAAGACGTCCCTTCTGCAGCAGTCTGAGGTTTGAAACGACATCCAACTTTACAAATAGGGTTTCAACCAGTCATGTCAGGTGCTGTACTTAAAGTGGGTCTTACCTGGGCCACAGATGTTTGAGGGCTCAGCATAAGGTTCCGGAAGGTTCTCTTCAGCACCCAGCGCAGCTGGTGAATGAAGGAGCAGTTGTAGGTGATGGTGCGGGATTTGGGACAAGAACCACAGTCCTTATCTTGAATGATCCGGTCCAGCTCGGCACGCGTGTCGCTGGAGTAGCTGCTGTTCCTGAACTCCCTGACCAGGCGCTCCTCCATGCTCTGCCTAGAGATCCTGAGCTCCTCCAAGTCCAAATCTGGCCACGCACATGGGAGATATACTGCATTTTTGAATATTAGACATGCTTTACCACCAATCAACCTATTTTAACACTGGATTTACAATCTGACTTTCAAGAGGAAAAAAGACACATGTCCGGGATGTACCCGCCTTTCACCCTTTGACAGCTGCGATATGCTCCAGCATGAACTGCGACCCTCAACGGGAGCAAGCGGAAGATGACGAACAAATCAACAAACGTATGGAATGAAGAGCTCATTAACCTTGTGTAAAAAGTGGGTGACACTGTGGCACAGTGGTTGGCACCGTCATCTCACAGTGAGGTTCAATTCCTCGTGACATGGGATCTCTCTGTGTGGAGTTTACAAAAACAAGCCCTGTCAAGGGGCGTGTTCGATACCTTCAGAGCCATTCACTTTGGCTGTGACAGTGAAGTCGCCATTGATAACATCCAGGAAGAAATCCGCAGGGTTGTTGTGGGGCTCACAGGAGTATCCTGCAACACAGTGACCCACGTGTGACAGTCAGTGTTTTATTGCTGTTCCCTGGTGGATATGGAGACACATCTGTTGTGAGGAGAACATGAGTCTCAATCACCAATGTTGGCGAAGTAGTCTAAAGCGTGCGGTGCCGGTCCGTGGTACACCATTTTACCACCGACAAGGAGGGTCAGAGTGTCAAACAGTCTGTAGATGGAGTACCGTGGTTGGTGAATGGACATAATTATGGTTCGTCCATGAGCTGCCATCCTGAAAAGACACATATGTGCTTTTTACATCTATTTCTACATGTGTTCCAGATAAAACACACACACACACACATATTGTGAACTAGGAGCAGGCGGCTGACACATCAGGTGCCAGGGGAGCACGTGGGGGTTTTGTAACCCAACTTGAGCGACCAGCCCACTGTCGTGGACCCTTAGGTAAGAGGGAATGAGAGCGCTGTAGACCTGCGGTTACCTCCTGAGAAGCAGCAGGACGGAGTTGGCCGTGCTGGCGTCGAGTCCAGTGGTGGGTTCGTCCAGGAAGAGAACTGAAGGATCGATGACCAGCTCCATGCCGATGTTCGTCCTCTTCCTCTCGCCTCCAGAGATGCCGCGGGTCATCTGTGTGCCGACCTTGGAACGCAGCATTGACCACCCGTGATTCCCTGCTTTGACGTTTCCCCCCGACCGTTTGTTTGTTTCTTTGTTTTTACCTTACAATCAGCCACTTTGGAGAGTCCCAGCTCTTTGATGAGGTGATTCACTCGAGCCTCCTTCTCGCTCTGCGACACGGAGTCGGGGAGACGCAGAGCGGCAGAAAAACGCAGATTCTCCCGCACAGTCAGAGTGCCCATGACCACGTCCTCCTGACAGGGAGACAAAGGCTCAAGGTCAAAGGTCAGAGACTGCACAGCACCATTAAATACACCATTAATCTGCCGTTTACACGCCGGTACAAAAAGACTGGACAGTGCAGCCCAGTGCGAACGCACCTGAACCACGTAGCCAGAGAGGCACTTGAAGTTCTGAGGCTGCGGAGCTCCATCAATGAGGACCTCCCCGGAGAGACCGGATGGATCCTTCCTCGCAGCTAGAATATCCAAGAATCTTGGTCCAAGAAAAAAAAAAACAACAAATGTGAGTTGATGTCATGACTTTATATCGAATATTGTTCATCTACTAAGATCTACTTACGATGACTTTCCACTGCCCGTCGGTCCAAGGATTGCATTCAGGCCAGGTCTCATAATCCCACTGACACACACACACACATACATACACACACACACACACCCTGTGATGCATGACGCACGGCATTTTACTCATTCTTAAAACTTAGATTATTAAGGGTTATTCTTGGATCCTAGACAATAACAGAATTTAATGCTCAACCAATGTTAGTTTGTAACTTATGTGATGAACACATATTAACAGCAGCAAATGAAAAAGATCTATACAAAACACAGCCAGAAGAACACGGGCTAATCCACGGAGTTCGCAAAAAAATTAAAAAAAAAAAACAGTTATACAAAAGCACAAGATAAGGTCTCTCATATAAAACCGAATTAAAAGATTGAATAAAAGCCCAGCAGAGTATCACGTGACCACGTTTAATTCGTTTCCCTGGCAGACTGCTCTTTAGTGCATCAGAGAGATTATATGCAAGAAACCATGCTTAATATCATATAATTAACACTGAGGCAAGAAAAAGGCCCCAAATGAAATGATTCATTCTTCCATAAGAAATGTCAGGTGTCTTTAATACCATCAGAAAGAAGCCAGCTGAGGGCATCTATTCACTATTACCCATTGTTGGTATAAGCAGCCATATGAAAGAATATTTTCAACATTTCAAACACGGTATAACAAATTAAAAATGCCCAAACAATGATTGAGTATTCCTTTGTCTAGTTTGGTGGAGAATGTGAGGAACGAAAAGAGAAAAGTATTGAAACTGACTTGAGCTCCATCAGAATCTCCCTGGAGGACGTGGTTCTTCTGCAGGGGAATCCGCTCTGCAGCTGCACTTTGTAGTGGATGTTGTGAAAGCTCACGGTGGATCCACACGGCTGCTCGGCCTGCTCCATGGCTGAGGTGACCTTTGACCTGGCCACACCGTTGGGGCTTATGTCTTCTATCATTGCAATGTTGATGTGACCTGCTCGCTCCATTATCCTCTGCAGCAAGTAACCTGAGAGTGTGTTATCAATGTGCACACATTTATGAAAAAAAAAGTATGTTACACATATATATGTATTTGAGGAATGTGCTGTATATGCACATTCACATGTGTATGCATATGTTCTTCATACCGACAAAGGAAACTGATCACAACAGATGGAAAATGGTGTCTGGAAAAGACAGAAAAGCCTGTGATGTACGACTGCAGTTCATGTTTAGATATTCTCATGGAGCTCTGAAGCCTCAATAAAGTAAAAACAAAACTAAAAACTACCTTCTATCAGCCGTTACTATAGCAACACTGGAAAGTCAAATACATATTTATCATACTAGAGATACTCTTTTATGCTAAAATGATTTCTTGTTCTAGTTGTTGCTCAGTAACACAGACAACATAACAATCATAACAAAAATCACTAAGAATTACAGAAAGAACTGCATAGAACAGAAATATGTAGATATTCTATTTTCCATCTCCTTTTTAAGTAAATCATTCCATGTTTAGGAGGTTAGGACGGTTAACAAAATATCACTGTGAAATTTGAAATTGTAGTGTGTTCACGTCCGTTGCTTTGATTGTGTCATATATAGGACACACGTAAATATTTGTGTGATTTAAACATTGTGTGTTACATGAATTCTAATGTTAACATAACATTGACACTGAAAAGAAGCTGACATGGCACAAGTTCGGCAGCATTCCAGGCGCCTGACCGATAAATGACTCATTGCACAGAAAGAGGACGTGCTCTCAAAGGTCCAGTAGATCAAGTGTGAGGTTTCATGTGGCTTCATAAAGCTGAGCGGTTTACGTACCAAGCAGTGAAAGGCGGAGAGGGTCCTACGTCCGGCTGCAGGAGTGGAGAGAGGCCGAATAACATCCCATGACAGCAGAGACAGGTGCCTCATACTCCACTGGGACCCCACACTTTTAACCCCTTATTCACCAGTCTGTGCGAGAGCACACCAGAAATCGCTGCGTCCATTTCTTGAGTCACGGCGTACGGATTTTTCATGAAATAAAAAGCAAGTTTGACATTTGACCCGACTTTTCACCTTGGGTAGGAGCTTGTGGAAGGAAAAGTCATTTCCCGTTGGCATCATTGAAGTAATTCTGATTCTGATTCTGATGATGTGACGAACATGTTCCCCTGAAATATTTTCAGGAGGATTGTTGGGGATGTCGGGGAGAATTAACCAACGATAGTAAGCTAAAGGCCTTTGTATCTGTGTCGGAGACGGAGGAAGACCGATGAAACAAATTTGAACTGTTTGAAACAAAGACAACTTGAAACCCTCATCTGATGAGAACTGTCATGTACTCATTGAGCACTGTGTTCAAACATGTATTGATCCTGACTTCACTGGATGTAAGTTTAGTCACGCACAGGTACAGAGTGAGTCTGCTCAACAACCCTGGAATACAACTAATCATGTTGAAGTAACGAACATAAACTTTGCTTTCCTTCCTTCAAAATGACTGCAGCTTTGAGTGGTCGATGGGAAAACACACAGGGAACGCAACAATACAATAGACAATGAGCATTTTACAGTTTAGGTTTTAGGTTCTTGGAAGGCAAGGAGGACCAGGCATTTGGAGACCATGGTCCCATATTATAAAGAGTACAAACATATGGTTTGGTCAGAAGTGCAAATATTTTTATCAAAACACACCCACACAAGAATCTCCTCAAGCCTCCTCCAAAGGCTGTTTATTTTATCATTAATATCAGGTGCAATGCTTGGACGGCGAGTTAAACTCATTTGTTTGAGCATGCGTGGCCCAGCCGAAACCACCCCTCTCTGGGTTTCCTACCAGGTTCCAAATCCAACGCGTTGGATGTCGCTCACGCTGGTGTTTTAGCTGCTCAGTCACGTGCAACTTGGATCAGAAATACGTTTCACCGTATGTAGAACTGTTACTGACTTTCCTTCATAAGGTACAGTGACATCAGGTCAGCAGCTGGACACACTGGGAAAAGCACTCCTGTTCTGTTCTGCTTTACTGGCGCCAGGTCTGATGAGGCAAAGCCTAGAGCGCCCTCTGGTGACGCAGCTGAGATAACAGCATTTGGATTTGAAACAATATTTGAAGCGCTCCTGTGCACAGGAAAAACACTCACTACAAAAATAACTTCAACAAAAGTTATTATAGTATATATTATAGTTTTTGAAAAGGAATAGTGTACATGGCAAAATATGAAATTTTTTTGAAAGTATTTAAATCTATGGACTACAGTATGTATTTAAGTGTCTTTGTCTATCTATTTAAAGTCTATGGACAATGTATGACGACTTTAAAAAAACCCTAAAACATGATTTTCATACATGAATGTTGGCGGTCAACTGCTGGTTGAACATATCTTATATAATACATCCTTCAAATGGTTTGGGTTTGCAGTACACCATTTACACAACTCACAAATAACAAATACTAAGAACTAATTTAAACCAGGATGGTTCATGTCCACAATTATAATTTGTCTAGAATCTACATGCAAATCTCTTCAACTGTCGTTTTAAATCACATGGACAAATTCAACAGTCGTACCAGAACGATGATGTAGTGATTTAATTGGGTGCCACAAGCCATTTAGACCAAAATACAATACTAACAGAGTGTTTGTTGAAACAGTCACGTTTAGGTCCCAGGTACAATGATCCTATCTGAAAGGCAATGAAACCAAATACAGGAAAGAAAAACTGATGTGGTGTTCACAGATGAGACAGGGTTGTGAGCTGGACATGACCAGAAGCTTAATGAACCATGTTTGATCCAGTACTGAAGGACAAGGACGACAACACCACTTACATTACCAGCGTGGGAGGAAATGAAGGATGGCTTCATTTCCATGTTCACTGGGCAGTGACAGGTGTGGTCCATGCAGAAAACAATGATAATAACATGATCACAGGATGGGACCCGACTGTTTGAAGTGGATAGTTTGCTCTTCCAACGTGTCAGGCCAGCCAAGATAAACGAGACACTCTCGTACCCTGTGTGTGTGTGTGTGTGTGTGTGTGACTGAATCGTTCAGCCATGGAGGGTGTTTGAGCAAAGATTCACATTCTCGATCACATGGTGTTGCATTAATTGTGCTTGACTCTCTGAGTGACAATGATTCTGGCTGCAACAAACTCACAATGAAAATGAGACTCATTTGCATAACACAACTTCCACAACAACAACAACAAAAAATCCTGTGAGTATTCTGACAAGAGAACCGAGCTGAGCACTGAAGTGAATTAACTTTTCGATGAGGATTGAAAACATAAATACAATTATTTACATAAGCTGTACAATTGCGCACCTGAACACGTCATCGTGTCCAAATAAACGTCTTCAAATGTTACAGATATTAACACCTACACAAGCTGGAGCAGTTAATACAGCAATAAAAATGGATCTCATGGTATGAATGCCAGCTCCAGCCAATGCCGTTCGTACCAAAAGCACCTCGGTTCAGCAAGTTGAACAACATTCAGGGTTTTGTTCATTTCTCTTTGACAACAACGTGTTGTGACGGGACATCGGTGATTTCTTCCTCCTTTATAAAGGAGGAAACCTCCTTTATAAACAAAAAGGAGACAGACAGACTTTGTGGGAAGGTCCTTAAAAATGAAACGTAGAAATGTAGAGAGTGTAAGATCAGAAAACCCCCAAGGCCCTTTTTCAAAGCTGTGATACTTCCTACTCCTGACACAGTCTGAGCTTACTGTTTTGGTTCACAACACAAACTCCTGAACTGAGAAATTAAGTGCATTTTTCCATTAAGATCTATCACGTTTATTTTTCCCATGAAGCGTCCTTTACAGTCACGTCACACGGCATGAGGCCCTGTGTACATCACGGATGACGCTGTTTTCATGAGGGTCATTTCACTCCACCCAACTCAGTAATTCTCACCTTTAATTTACTACAATTTCCTATTAACTTTCATGAATACACTTGTGCATTGCGGAATGGACCGTAACTGAACACTGAAGCTGGTAAAATCCAGATGCACTTTCTATTTTAAGAAGCTCAACCCTGAACAAAAAAGTGCAAATATGGGAGTTATGAACTCCTAAGTCAATAATAATATTAATAATAATAATAATAATAACAACATATCTGAATGGCAGAATACCTGAACTCACAGCTAATGATTGATTTTGCCAGCCTGCCAGCCAGGGACACTGACACGGCCTTTAGTACCTACAAAGTCAAAGGCGTACTCGTAGATAAAAACCTGTAACCGCTGCACTTGACAGGGACGTGTTACGGACAAAGCTTCATTATGTTTCCACTGGGGCACTGTTGCTTGATTATATTGCACACATTGATTAAAAAGAAAGAAAAAAAAAAAGGTCCACAGACCCCACCTCTTCCTGTACTATGCTGCTGACTAAGCCCACCGGCCACTGGACACAAAACTCCTGCTGAAGGAGAAACTGGTGTCTGAATTTTTGTGCCTTCCCCATGCGCCGAAGGGCACCACGATAATAGTACTGTTGTCCTCCGAACCATACTGGAGAGCCTGAGGGAGAAGAGAGGAACAGGAGTGGCTGTGTCACACAGGTGCACAAACAACAAACGTGAACGCTCAGAGTTTCACTAAGTCTAGTAGACTTGGTGCACAGTACTAGTACACAGTAGCGTACCTGCTCAGAGATTCTTTGCGCTGCCTCTTTTGGGTCGTGACATTGGTTGATGACGTTGCAGATCTCCTGGCTGTTCATGATGAAGTTAATGCCGTCTGTGGTCAGCGCCAGGAAGGCGTCGTGAACATGGGTCAGCTGGAGGAAGGGACAGGAAATAATGAGACATGGAAGTGGAAATGTGTCAGTGGAACAAGATGTGAAAATGACTGTTACTGCACTACTACTACTACTACATCACAATGTGACGACACAGAGGAATATCTACATTCAATCTGTAAAATCTTTCCTGAACTCACTGAAACTCTCTTGGTCTCCGGCTCAGCTACGACACCCATCTTCTTCAGGTCGAAGTCTCCGATGCTTCGTGTCATGGCCAACCTGCCGTTGACGTTTGGCTGCCCCAGACTATTCCAGGTGATAAACCCCCCGCTCCTCTTCACCCTTGAGACAGATACTACATACTTCCAGACACAGCAGATGTTGGGCTGATTGCTGCCTCAGAGTGGCTGACGCCCTGTGCAGGGTTCCTAAACATTTGGAATTTTAAAATTCCATACTTCTCCATTCCTTCTTTTCCAGGCTGCTATGCAACATCTGAGTAAATATATCAGCGTATCATATGGTATTTGCAGCCGTTTGCGCTCACACTAACTGTGCTTGGCCCAGCATATTACGAAAATATCTAATTTTCTATTTTAGAAAAAAGTGCTTTAGACAAGTGGAAATAGTCTGAAAATATTTTCCATACTGCATACCGGTACTTTTTATACCTGGAAACTGATCTAATCTAATAATTCCATCCTTGCCCATGTCAATGTACCTCTCTTTCTCATCCTTCCTCTCAGGAGTATGGTCGACAGTGAGTTTAAGGGCTTTGCCCTTACGGCACAGCATGGCGCGGCTGTCCCCCACACTGCCCACCACCAGCTCGATGCCGTCCCTCAACAGCGCCACCGTGGCGGTGGTTCCTGGGTTCGCTCCGGGTACTACAGAGACATGAAGAGGGAACATCAGGGGTGGAACGTTCCATAACGCTCCGAAAAAAAGAAGCATTGTCCACAATGGTGAATCTCACAACCACACACATGAACATGAAGACATGGGTGGGAGGTAATAAAGGGGAGTCAATTGGGGGGGGGCACACATGCAGGTGGAACTTGTGTGAAACTAACTGTTCAGCTCAGAGTTGCAGTCCAGAGTAAAATGTAACAGGAAAGTTCATTCAGCTCAACATAATCATTACGAAAACAACCTGGACAACAAGTTACTGGCTGATGTTGAAAAAAGTAAATACCCCAGAGAAGGGGGATTCGTTTTGTTTGTTTTATTTACTTATCCACACTTTATAAGAGAAAATGTGCGATCAAATTGAAATTATTTTCATTTAAGTATGTTTTATGAGGAGACCAGCAAAGAATGTTTGTACACAAACATTCTGATGTCAGACCTTAACAACAGAAATGACTGGAGACTTTGAGCAAAAACTTTTAGCCGACATCCATTAAAAACACTGCATCTTATGAACTAGATTTGATACAACACACATCTCATACAACTTCTCAAACAGAAGCACTGTAACAAGAAGACTTGGTGAAGAGAAGGCAAGAAAAGAAAGAGAAAGAGAAAGAGAGAGAGAGAGAGAGAGAGAGAGAGAGAGAGGGTGTGCGAGAGAAAGAAAGGGAACCTTCCAGTAGTCCAGGATTTAGGACCCGCTGGACTCTCCTTCAATATCTAGCCTCTCGCCATCCACATTGGTGCCAAGGGCCTCCAGCTCTTAGCTGGGTCAGCAGCTGCCTTAGATAACATGCACACACACACACACAGGCATATTGGGACATTTCACACAGCGTGGCCCATGTAAGGCCACATAAGAGGTAAACTAGCTTCATGAGTCAAGATTCTATTTGAAAATGAAGGTTTCCCATATACTGCAAATGTGAAGGTTACATTATACCATCTGTAGCTGTTTCTGATTGAATACAACAGTACACTCAGCGGTCTTAACTGAAAAAGTGACTTAACAGACAAATGACATATAAAAGGAAAAGCCAAGAATAATAACTTTGATTCTTCTCTCAGGCAGATTCTACACACATTTCACATTTCCCTCTCTGTGGGACTATGAGGGTCTTATTTTAAGCCAACTTCAGTTCTGCTGAGTGGAGGTCTTGTGTCAGCATCGAACCTTTCAGTGAGCCATGTTCCACTGTGCGTGCCTTGAGGCTCTTTCCTTTTATGTGTCACGCGTCTGTATGTTTGGAAGCCGTGAATGGGTTCCCTGCAATTTGAGGTTATTGTTCATTTTTTCCATTCATTAATCTTACTACTTTGTGCTCAGGTCATGTCAGTTGGATAGTCCAAGTTGTCAAAGCCTAAGAACCATAGGTGATGTTTGAAAGAGAGAAAAAAGTGCATTACATACATGTATGACTACATTTAACAAGACCTCTATTTACATGTAACTTGGAAGTACCTACCATTCGGAGAGAAATGTAAATGCCTTGCGAGGGCTTTGTCTACTTCAAGGAAGGCCTTAGTTAAAACCATTTCCAGATTGTCCTCTGCTGCCACGAGGTCCCTGAAACAACCAAAGAGCCAGCTACAAACGTGTGTATGTAAATATCACAAACGTGTCCAATATAATTTAATCGTGATACTCAGGATCAGCAAGTATTCAGAGAGTATCTCAGTTTGTAATGGTGTGTTCCACTTGCTTTTAGCTACTTCCTGTCTGCAGCTCGGAAAATGACTCAAATTCAGACTTGCAGTGCAAGTGAAACCCACTATTATATATATTATAATATATTACCATTGTCATGCAAATATTCTTCAGTTGAATATAATCTTGAATGATTACTTCCACCTATGTCGTACCTGGAAATATTGCAAGTTTACCATTTCTTTATACTGTTTTTTTTTACTTTGCTGCTGTAACACCATAAATTGTCCCCTCGAAGGGATAATAACGGCTTTTATATTATCTTAGGGATTTTTTTCTTCTTCATTTGTCAGTTATCTTTCACGGCACATGCAAACACACCTGAACAAATGTATGTTTACGCCTGGAAAATTACATTGAAGTAAAGTATGTTTTATGCATGATCCTTACTTTATGAATTTCTCCATGTATTTGTCGCAAAAGTCAGCTGCTTCTGGCCCACCATGTCCATCAAACACGGCGAAGTAAAGGATGTTGTCAGTCATTTGGGAGACTTGGAAGCGGTCCTCGTTCTCCTTGCGTTGACCAATGAGCGAGGCACAGCCGACCTTAGACAGACTGACCTTGGGAATGGGTTTTCCATAACGGATGCTAGGTGGCAGCAAGATGGGCTCATCAATACGATTGTCCCAAATCCCAAACGAATCCCACGTGGTGGGGCGTCCACTGCTGTCAGCATCAAAGCGTGTGTTGCTGTGTCGTCTTTCTGATGGGCTGTAGATTCTCCTCTTGAAGACGGTCACTTGGAAATGGCTATCCTGCTGCAGTGGGGCAAGTGCCATTTGTGAGAGACCACTGCGACTCACATGGGGCCCACTGAACCTTGCCAGGCGGGCAAGGCAGACTGCTGACATCACCTTGACAACACAAGTACTGGAGAAGCACGGGATGCAGCAGTATGGGAGGGGGTGTAGTCCAAAACCTGCAGAGGGATGGGTTGTTATACTGGATAATGAATGAATGAGTGCTTGTTCACTTCCCGCATTTCATATCAGCTATGCCTATGTGCACATGTCTATATAATAGACTAATGATGGGTTTCAATGGCCTTGTTTGTTTATGGTCCATTTCACAGTTTGATTTTATAAGCAAATAGCAATAACAAAAGCGGACACCACAAATGAGAAAACGGGTTTGTTTCCTGTTTATATCATATGTTTTAATTATATTGATCTGCACTGCAAACCACAGTGCAGTTTTTATGTTATCTATTACACTTAGTGTAATTGCTATTTTCTCACATTTCAATTAACTGTCCAGTTAAATACGTTAATATATGTAAATACCATGTGCAACACATACTGTCACCATACTCAGAGAGTCTTCACCTAGTTTGTCTATCATTCATGCAAGTATCCTTAATGTATTATCTTGCATCTATATTGTGCATTGCAAGTTAACTTACCTTAAATATTGTGCGTTTACTTATCTTAAGTGTTGCCAAAGATTATTCATGTGAGAAGTGAGTTGCAAGTGAATTACTATTCTTTACTTCCTCTGACCATGTCAGGTGATCAAGTAATCTCTAGTTTATCTTTGATGACCTTCATTTAGGGAAGCACAGGTGAACAGTCAGCTGATCACCCCGTTTAATGACATCAGCCTGTCGCTAATAAAATGACATTTACTGATGGTTACTGATGGTAACGGTAATCTCTCTTGTGCTGACCTTTGAAGACCCACGGACGTAGATGCTGGCAGGTACCCACGGTGAAATATCTGAAATAATCGTTCATAAATCGGCGCCTGTTTGTGGGTTTGGCGTTGCTCATATACTTATCATTCGACATATTAAAGAAATTAAAATTTTGTCCTGCTAATCAACGAGACACAGCATGTAACGTGCAAAGTGATTGTGTGCTTCGTGCCGTGGAATGTTTCCCTCCCTGCATAGTAAATAACTGTGAACATTGCGTCAGCTAACTGAATGCACAAACAACACAGAGGCATTGAGATTAAATAAACACTCCAGTTTTCCTAGGGTGTGTCCGTGTTTCAGCCAGACACCACAGTGATTACATAACAGCCAGCACGAACGCTAGCTTGATTTTAGAGGGCTTACTATCACTATGCTAGTTGTATAGTATTAGCCGAATGGTTAGCTAGGCGGCTAGCAGCAGCTACGTAGTTGCAGTTTGTCGAACATTACTTAGACCGCCCCTTTAAACATACCGCATATGTGTTAAGAACCTTACCTTTTTACTTGTGTAGTGTATTCGATCCTCTCCGGCCACTTTAACATGAACTATATGGAAAGTGACAGACACGCGCCGCCCTGTAACACCTCTTTCCTTCCACTTCGGCTCTGCAATGTTATCAAACAAGGCCTGTGGAAGGATCGGGCCAATCAGAGCACTTGAACCGTCTCCTCCTCAAGGCATACCCCGTATCCAATGCAGCTGATTGGTCGGTGGGCGGGATCAGGAGCTGCATTCACCAATTACCGATCGGGAACTTCAGAATAACAGGCCAGTCAAATTTTGATGTTCCTCTGTTTACTTGCTCTCGTTCACTTTTGTCTGTACGGGAGATAGGCGAAACTGGTTCAATCGAGGACAAATTATTGGTATTATATCACTGAAGACATAAAACAATGCTTCTACAGCTGTATTACCGTGTGCATTAATTTAACATTGAATCACAATTACAATTTGTCGGTTCAACAGAAAAAGGATGTATAAGTCGCTGGAGCCATTTAACAGCATTACAAACATTGACGGATCACACACAATTTGCGTGTGATCCACTGACGCTTCCTGCTCAGTGAACCAATCGTAACGTTTGTGTAGCGTAGTCGCTGTTGTACTTCCTTGTGGTGATTAAAACAAACAAAAAAAACTTCTTGCATTTACAAAGTGTAAGGCAAATATCACGTATTGTATACATTACAATTAATAATTAGTACAAACAATAGTAAAGTAAAGGTAAGGGAAGCATGTGATATAATAAGAAACATCTCAAATACATGAATAAATAAACAAGTCAAATAAGGACAGTTTAGTGTTCATGTACTTTTCCAATAAGTCATTTAGATCATGTGCGGATTGCTACTGAGGA
>CAAKHB010007333.1:146617-194835 GCA_901007665.1 Aeoliscus strigatus
TGCGGATTGCTATTTGACTACTGAGGTTTTTGTTGAGAAACCGTATTTTTGTTCTTTTTGGACTGAGCCGGTTTCTTTTTTCTGCAAACTTCTACAGCTTTTGAGAACACACGCTGGTGTGCATAGATAGTGACAGTGATGCTTTGCTGGTGAATTACTGCCATCGGCATGTACACGCACGAGCTGGCTCTAACCAGTCACGTGACTCACTCACGTGCAGTTACTGCGTAAACGTCACAAACCACGTGACCTCTTCCGCACTAAAGCCAGCTTTGAAGCAGTGGTTCAAGGGAAATGCTGTTCCGACTTGAAAGCTCGTATGGACGACCTCACTACCTCCTTGTATATTTTTTGAGCTGACGGCGAAACCTGTCACCCGATATCAAGATGCACTTTTCCAGGTAACGTATGTTTCAGTTTTGGACCAGCCGCCTGTTAGATGGCGCATGTTTAATATTTGCTAAGCATGATAGTGGCATTTCCCGTTACCGCAGCTTGCTAAGGTTAGCTTTAGTTAACATTAGCTAGATTATTTATTAAGTTTATGCTTCTATTGGTGGACAAACGACGTTTGTTTTCGTTATGAATGTCCTTTTTTCGTTTATGAAGCTTCCAGGCATTTCGACTACAGACCCTGTTAATCATGTACATTTGTCGCCATCAACCACTCACTCAACCCCAACAAGCTAAAATAATGTTTAATAAATGCCCTCACACATGATCGTGGATTGTAGAAGAAAGCAGAGCGTCAATCTTATCTCATTATTTGGCTAACACGTAATAAACCTCGGCTCAAAGTTCAAAGTTAATGTTTTATAATAAATGATGAATGAATCAACGTGTCTGTAATATGTCACACAGCAACTTTCACTTTCTGAGCAGAAGGTTGTATCTCCAGTTTACTGACTTTCTGCTACCAACAGTCCAATAAAACCAACAGCAAAACCAAAAACATATTTATTGCATGGCAGTCAAAGAAAAATAATCAAGTATTTATGTATTATTATTGCAACAGTACAACATTAATGCAGGCCTGTTGCCAAGCTGCAGGCTGCAGTTGTTCTAGCTTTGTGGAATAAGTGTGTAGCAGATACAAGAGACAAGTGCTTTTATTCTTTTCCAGCACAAACGGCATAGATGTTTTAAATAGCATCCAGAGTGACAAAGAAGAGGTCAAGTCATATGCTGAGAAGTACAGCAGTAGTTTGTCCTTGACATGAAGTATTTTTGTGTGACAGCCTCCAGTGAGTTGATGTGTGTAGGATGATGTTTTCAATTTTATCCCATTGTGTTTGTTATCTGGCCATGTCATTCAGTGATGTGAATATTTCAAGCAGGCTGACATGAAGGCGGGGTTGCTTGGAGCTGCTAAACAGGGATTACACTGATGGGGTTTATTTAAACACACTGTGTCTGATCCTCCGTCACAATGCTAAGATCATTCTCACCAGTGTTGCCGGGTGGGAAATGTTGGATTATCGTACCAGAGACTCAAATTTTTTTGTATTTTCAGGAAAATGATCTTACACCCTACATAACCAAAATAACAATAGTTGTGTCCTTCTGTGTCGAGGCTTCGAAACGACTCGAGTAATTCTGAAACGTTTGCTGCTTTGTATGTCAATTGAGTGACTGATACAACCATACTTTGACAGAACTATCAAATTATTGCATGTTTGGCTTTTTAGAGGATCATTGATTGTACTACAATTTTGCCATCTAGACGATGTACAACTAGGATGATAATCGTACACCTGGCAATGCTGATTCTCACGCACAACTACCACAACATCTATCATCAAGTGGTCTTTATTGTCATTGGCTATATACAGCGTACACAGTGAAAGAAATACTGCACAAAGCCATATAGACATGTCACATGCTGTACAAAATATCGACACCACAGACAACAGGCATGCTAGCAGTATAAAGAAGTACCTGAAAGGGCCTCATCCTGCGTTGCATTTGTCTGGCACCTTTCAGAAAACACAGCAATGAACATTACAGAGATGCTCAAACTTTGAGCATCGTTTGCAACAAGTATTCCAGGTTTGAAAGATGACGTGCTAACAACAATGTGTTTTGTATCTTCCAGGGTTGGAAGTTACATAAAGAGGAGAACACGGGGTTTATCTCACGTCTGAGCAACTTGATCTTCCTGCATCACTGTCTTGACTTCACAGGCTGGGGCTGATCCCGTCTCCATCACCACCATGCTGTGTTGGGGCAATGCAAAAGATGGACAATTAGGTCTCGGGGGGGACATGAACCCCATTTTTGAGCCAAGGACCTGTCATGTGTTCAGCAACAGGGGGCTGAAAGAGGTGGCCTGTGGAAGACACCACTCAGTGTTTTTGCTGTGTGATGGAAGTGTGTACACATGTGGCTCTAACAGTTGCGGACAACTGGGCCATGACAAACCTGGAACATCTCCGGGTAGGTTTTCAGCATCACTGAATTTTTTTGGTTATTACAAACTATACATTACATTATACATTACAAACTATACAATATTATTTTTTTTTATTCTCATGAAGTATCCGCGTGAGAAAGGATGCAAACATTTGTGTTTTCTATGGCAGTTAAAGCGTGATGACATATTTCAAAACATGAAGTAACATGATTGTGTAGGACTGAAGGGACCCGTTGGAATATTTAGTGAAATAAGTCCGGTTCTTCTTCAGACGCTGGTGAATGTGGCATAAACAGTCCGGGATGTATTTATTTCTTTAGAAACCAGGCTGAAACACAGTGAAGTTAAAGTTAAGTTAAGCTGTATTTACAGTGGTATGTACTATCATTAGATATGACACAAAATGTCTGCTGCAAGTTCAACTGGGCGGCAATATACTGTCAATGTTATGAATGTAAACACCCACTTTTAACTATACATGTGCATGTTTAAATCCTGAGTTTGTTAATCCTGAAGTGAGGAAAACTCGTATGGAGCTTTACAGACATTTGGTTTGATTTCCGTCCATTCACGTGGTCATAGAATTGAAAATTCTGCAAAGTTTTTCCTCATTTTAGGATTAACAAACTCAGTTTTTCCACTAACACGGTTTTCTGGAGCAGGTGTTTGTAGTCGCTGACAAACTTGTCACTGTTATAACATGTGTTATAACATGCTTGTGGGTGAAACAGAAGCAATTCAACCAAAGACCAGATCGTAAAATATAATTCATCACCATTCGCGAATCAGTAAACATGTGGTTTGACCAGAATGACAGGACAGGTTACTGCTCCAAAGACAAAAGAGCTTCACAGCACCAGTGCTGTTTTTTCTTAGATCAATGTGTACGGTTGTTATGAGCTCTCTTCTCTCTGCAGAGTTGGTGGGAGCACTGGATACTCAGAAGATAACAATGGTGTCAAGTGGTCGGGCCCATTCGTTGGCGGTAAATGAGCAGGGCCAAGTGTTTTCATGGGGAGCTGGTGAAGGCGGCCAGCTGGGCCTAGGGTCTGCAGAGATGGCTGTTCGAATCCCAAGGTGCCTGAGCACTGCCTTCCGTAATGTGCCTCAGAAAGTTGCATTCATGTCACCAGAAGAAACCATGTACAAGCAGTGAAAATAGCTGTACATTTGTGTTTTTTTTTAAATGTCCCTGGTGTACACAGTGTGTCATCTTGCGGTTGTTCTTGTTATATCGTCTTTAATTCATCAGTTGTCATCAGATCTTTGGTTTGAAAAAAAAATCAAGTCATTCTCTTTTTGTAGGTTGGTGAAACAGTTGTGTGACCACTGCATCTCTCAAGTAATGTGTGGGAATCAACACTGCATTGCACTTTCCAGAGGTGAGGTCTGAGATCAAAATGATTGGTTAGCTTAGCGTCGCTGAGTCAGCAGTTTGCATGTGTGCTTTCTGTCGTAGATGGTCAGCTGTTCACGTGGGGACACAACACTAGCGGTCAGCTGGGCCTGGGGAAAGGGGAAACCAGTAAGCTGTTCCCACAGCCCTTGAAGTCTCTGGATGGAATTCCGTTGGTGCAGATAACCGCTGGGGGAGACCACAGCTTTGCCTTGTCTTTGTCCGGAGCTGTATTTGGTTGGGGGAAAAACGGAGCGGGTCAACTGGGTCTCAACGACATACAGGGTAAAAGCTAGTTGAAAGAGTAAAAATACCAACAACAAAAAAAGTGGTGCAACCACACTGAAAAACATTTTCATTGCACTTGTACTCTTTTACTGTGCTTCTAGTTATATTTCTCTTTTTCTGTGATTTGGACCCACTTTTGAGTCTTCAATAAAGAAATAATAATTAATCAACCTGCTTGGATTTAATTTGGTATTTATGAAGACATTTGAGGATGATTTGCCTCTTTGTGTGACCGTGCATCTTTGTTCCCTCAGATCGGGCTGTACCCTGCCACATCAAGTTTTTGAGATCTCAAAAAATTGTTTACATCAGCTGCGGAGATGAACATACAGCAGCTCTTACCAAGGTAGGAGTACAGCCAGACCCCTCCAAGTGACAAAGTACAGCAACCCATATGTTCTGAACATATTCTGCTGCCTCTGATGGATTTCCACCAAACATCAGACATGAGCGTGTTTGTGTTTTTAGTTTTTGTCCAGATGAAACATGCAATGTATTTCTCTGTCAAACACATACACGACTGTGTACGGGTTCTTGTCACTGTGGCAGGATGGTGGCTTGTTTACGTTTGGAGATGGCTCCTGGGGTCAGCTTGGTCACGGATCCACCAATAATGAGCTCTTACCCAGACGAGTGCTGGAGCTCATGGGCACTGAGGTGTCCCAGATCACTTGTGGAAGGTACTTGTAGAGTTTTCATCTAGACTGTAAACCTATCTTCATCCAACTGCGAGGTGAAAACCTAGTCTAGAGAGTCAAAAAAGTGCTTTACTAAGTTTTATAGTGACTGTTGGTTTGGTTTCCAAAGTCAGTTGCTGTGCTGAATTTTCTTCGTTTCCAGGTCCAGAAGTTCAAAGTTACCCCCCAAATACCGGTCATGTCTTAAATTAGGCTTCACATGCAGAATTAATAACATCACTTTATCCTACATGTTCCTCTCAGGCACCACACGCTGGCATTCGTGCCTTCCTCTGGCACGGTGTACGCATTTGGTTGTAACAGCCATGGTCAGCTGGGCACAGGAACATTCGGTGATGCCAGAAGCCCGTGTCCTGTCCAGACAGGTTTTCTGACTGGGAGCGACCAGAGATCAGGTAAACTACAGCAGATGGGTTTTTTTAATGCCTCATTGCCATTAATTGTAACATTTTCTATACATGTGAGCATTTGATGTGACGGTATGTTGTGTTTGTCTTTTGTTTCCTTAAGTAGTGACCAAAATCATCTGCGGAGGAGACCACAGCTTCTTATTGTACTCCAGTGAGCAGGTGGGTGAGCACATGCATTCCAGAGAAATCTTGTTTTTAGAAAACTATTTCACTTTTCACTCAAAGTGACTCACTGTTGGCGGACACCATCTGCAAGGTGCCAAGGTGCGAGCACTTTAACACTCAGTGATAGCGGAGGCATCAGGAGCAGCGAACGTCTCAGTGTCAGATTCTTGGAGAAGTTAGCACTCAAACCATCAGCCCTCACGTTCATAGTCAACTCACTCTAGACACAACTCAACTGGAAAGACAAATACATGGGAACTCAAAATGTCATAGTAGTTTAACAGTTTCAATGACTATCATGGCGATTTAACTAATTGTGAAACAAATAATGTGAATTTGATGACTTTTCTAAATTGTGAAAAAAATGTTCTCAACTGTTTCAGATGTCGAGATTTGTCAGTGTTTGAACTTACAGCAGCATCAACACTGACTACTGTCAAGCCCCTTTTAAAATCGTTCAGCACATCAATTAACGTCAGGATCATCCATTCACATACTAAATCAGGAGGGAAAAAATCACCCCAAAAATATGAAATGTGTCTGTGCTGTCCTTACACCGGACCAATCAGCACACACTATCTTCTGAGTGTAACACTCCAGTCACAATGTCTCCACTTGTCTTCCCTCCTGCAGACATCTGTGCCTGCAGATGACTTCAGAGTGATTAATATCAGTAAAAGCCTCGCCCCCATCAATCATGAACGGTTGAATTCGTGGAGGTTAAAGCTGATGTCTGACACCGATTCCAGTGTCAAAAAGTGAGTGAATCAGAAAAGGCTATGATTTCAAACGAATCTTTGTGCTTGTTGGACTTTACAGATTGTAACAGACTCCATTTGTATCTGAAAACCTACTTTTACATCAGGGGAATCCTGTAATCATGATGCTTTGTTTTCTGTTTGTGTGCAGTGACATCATAATTCAGCTCTCCTCTACGGCCTGTTGGAACGCCAGCTTCTTGGACCAAAGGTATGCATGTGTCAGACAGGGATTCCTCAGCAGCAGCTTTACATGTGTCCATGAGAAAGTGTAAAATAGAAGAAGGGGTTTGTGACAGACATCAAAATGATGCTGTGCAAGGAAAGAGAGTGTCATCATACAAATCTTCATGAAGCCCTGTCAGCATCAAAACCTACCTTGTTTTAAAAACCAACAAATGTGCATGTAAAAACAGACTCTTGTGTATTTTTCTGTGAAATTTCAGTGTGATCCAAATTCTCACTGTGCTTCCAGTACACGTGAAGTGTGTAAAACCTTGGCAGGAGGCACAAATATGTGTTATGTAACAGAAACAGCACAGACTTGTACTGTGAGGAAGCAACACTCCTGTGTCCTGCAGCCTGTTTTTGTTTTTTTTGTTTTTTTCTGAGCGGTTTGTTTGCTCCTGCTGAATCACTTGAAATGACTTTTGGTTTGACATCGGTTTCACATAGCGCTTTTCTAAATACTCAAAGACATTCTCATGTAGATTTAGACAAATTAGCTCAGAGAAATCAAAAAATCAAGTCACCAAACACTGGCATTCAGAATCAGTTTGATCAAGTTAAATGTGAATGTTCCTCATCAGTTTAAGTTGGTGTTGTATGTATGTTGTAGGTGTGTATGACACAGCTGTCTCAGTGGTCTCCACAAAGTCAGATCTGATGCGTTTGTGTTATCACTAAATAAGAGCATCAACGCTTACATTGCACACAGTTGCTGAGGAGCAGATCTGCTCAGGATAGCGACTTAAGTACCTGTAGCCTGTGGGTACGTTGAACAGCCTTCAGCTGTCATGTGTTCATGTCATATGTGTCGACAATAAGCACAGTGAGCACTCAGTGAACTCACGACCACCGACATGACCGTTGGGATCACACAACAACTTTTATAAATGATCTAAAGGGTACTTGTGTGCCGCCTTAATGTTCATGTATTGTGGGCGACTGTGCGTTTAGACAAATATTTTTGTGTTGTCCTAGTGACGATGCCCACTTCAGAACCAACCCAAAGATCCCGGGAATTGATCTCAACTCCGTCAGGATGCTATTTGAGACACTCAGCAAACCAGCCTTCTCTGGACTTCTGGAGCAGGTACACTATTCCTTCATATTGCACTTACGTCCTATTTTACTTTTAATTATAATTGATACTCTTAATTGTGTTTTATTTTCTGGGCCCTGCATGCCCCTTGTGTCCCTAAAGTTGTTGTTGTCCGTCTGTCCATCTTTCCATCCATCCACATTTAACTTGGCTTGAAAAACTTCTCACAAACACAAAATCTACCAACATATAACACCAGCAACCACATATTTAGAATCTGAAAGCTTGTTAATGTTCAAAGCAGGAAATGTGCAAATGTTCTGGAGATCATGATGAGGCGCTGGCGGTGACATCACATCACACTCGGTTACCATAACAACACGGTTGGTGTGTAGCATGAATGGACAATTAAAGCTGCTGAAACGTCAGACTTCATTTAATTTAATTTCGAGAAAATTCATTTGTAGGATTTGTGTCTTAATCGAGAGGTTTTAGGAGAAATGAGTTATTCAACATTTGAAAAACATCCATGTTTACATGTTGAGAATGTTTTGAAGCACATCAGACTCCTCGAGGTCCTCCGGGGCTGTAACATTAACATTAACCATGTTTTGTATTTGTATACCTCAGTCTGACAGGATTCATAATCTGTGTGTTGACTGAGGCCGCAGAATTTCCACAGACTAAAAGCCTCAGTTAATTTACAGACAGCTGCTTTGGACTTCAGTTCTCCTGCTGTCAAGTTGATCAAAGTTGTTTTGAAAGTGGAACACATGACATGTATACATTAAACCCATCATACATTTCATTTATCTGTATACTCAGAGCTGAATAATTCAAAGCTTGCTTTTCAGCTCATTTATTTTTCTTTCTGTATTCAACGATCTTTTCAGGCCACCAGCAGTTTTGAGAGTCTGTTGATCCCCCAGCTGCCAAGTTCTCCTCCTGATGTGGAAGCCATGAGGATCTATCTCATTCTGTCCGAGTTCCCGGGCCTGCAGGACTCCAAGAACTACATCCGCCTCACCATCCCCCTGGCGATGGCCATCCTCCGGCTGGACACAAACCCCAGCAAAGTATTAGGTATAATACATGTCTATAACTAGTCATGCGTGTCTGAGCAGGAGCCGATTAAAACACCAGAAACACACATATTAGTGAAACGCCAACGAATAAGCCATTACACTTAAATCATATTATTGTCCATTGTATCCAATTTTTTTTTTTGCTTTAATTCTTTTCTGTCGTTGTATGCATGTTTAAGAATTTAAAGTTGTATGATAAGGATGTTTTGTGACACAATCCCAGTTACAACTGGAGAGAGATTGAATTCATTTTGGAGCGAATAGAGAAACTCACTTGTCACATAAATGATTTAGTTTTTATCTCCACCCTTGCAGATAACTGGTGGCGTTTTGTGGACGGTGGTGTGTTTAAAAGAATGCTCGACATGTACAAGAGCATCGTTGTTTTCATGCTGATGGGCGGGAAGACCCTGCTCGTACCTGTGTTCTATGAGAACTATTTCCTGGCCACGCTGAGGCTGCTGGAGAAGCTCCACAAGGTGTTTACTGTGATCCCGTCTCTGCTCCCCGACGTGCCGCTTTCCGGCTTGTTGACACTTGCGTCATGTTGACAGGTAAACTTAAAGGCCCGCCATGTGGAGGAGAATCGCTTTTACATCCCGGACGTCACCAGCCTGGTGGACATCGAGGAAGACTACCTCAAGTGGTTTCTGAGAAAAGCGGAAGTTGTGAGTTGGTGACTGTGACTAGACATGCACGTACTGTGCTTGGTTGTCTGCCGAGATTGTAACGATTATATGCTGCACCATAGCAGAGTGTCTGATGAATACTGTGCATGAGAAGGAGTGATGACACACTGCTTGAGCTGTCAGATCTACTGATGTCTTTTTTTTTTCTTCTCTCTAGAAAGTGGGATCATTCCCTTCTCAGGTACGTGAATTCTCTGCCCACCTCGAGCCGTTAATGTTTGGTTTATTTGGCAGTTTTCGAATCTCGTCTTGTGATGTAGTGGCTCAGGCCGTGTGTTTCTCTGCAGAATGACTTCCCCTCAGTGACCCTGTGTGCCTACCCCTTCATACTCAATGCACAAGCCAAGACAACCATGCTGCAAACTGATGCCAAACTGCAAATGCAGGTACGATGGGACGTGAACTCACAGGTGGAACATCTGTAGAACTGGAGGAATGTAGTCGTAGTAGTAGCATTATTTTCTGAACGTTAGGGAGCAACATTAGCTAGTTACTCATGTGTTATTGAGTGAGTTACTCATACATTATGAGTATGAGTACATTATTATTTTTAGTAGGTGAGGTTTTTTGTTTTTGTTTGTCCTGATTTAGTATGTGAATGAAGGTTTAGTGAAGGTCATCAGATGTATAATAAATGACATTACTTTGATAAGGTCATCGAAACAGTCACACAGCTGTAACATGTCAAACACAGGAACTTGTAACCAGTTTCATTTCCCAAGTAACCTTCACTGATCATCATACATACTACGATATACCCTCAGAAAAGGCTAGAATTAACACAATTGTGTGTCGTGTACAATATTACAAATCATCTTTGTTACCAAGAAACTGTGAGTTCCTCCTTGAACTGACATGTGCCCCCCCCCCCCACCACCAAAGATGGCCATAAGTGGTGCTAACCTGCACAACATCCTCATGATGCTCACACTGGAACCCCAGCTAGCACGGAATCCGTACCTGGTGCTGCACGTGCGCAGGGACCACATAGTGAGTGACACGCTACGGGAACTCACCATGTACTCCGATTTGGACCTGAAGAAACCACTCAAGGTGCGAGCTCAACCATCCCCCTCCAGTCTGTCATCAGACTGTCATCAGCAGCCTGGCTTTCCTCTGTCCCGTGTGTGATTTGGTTCCTCACGGTGCATGTCCTCAGGCGATCTTTGACGGAGAGGAGGCTATGGATGCAGGTGGAGTGAGGAAAGAGTTCTTTTTGCTGCTGCTAAAGGAGCTGATGGATCCCGTTTATGGAATGTTCACTCATTACAAAGAGTCCAACCTGCTGTGGTTCTCGGACAAGGTAAGTGTGTTGGGTGTCATGTATTCATGTAAAGGAATGAAATCTAACACAAGCAGAAGATGAGTTTTGGCTTTTATTTGCCGTTGTTTTCACCTCTTTCTGCGTGTCTGCAGTGTTTTGTCGAGCAGAACTGGTTTCACCTGATCGGGATCATCTGCGGTCTGGCTATCTACAACTCCACAGTGGTCGACCTTCATTTCCCACTGGTCCTCTATAAGAAGCTGCTGGAGGTGGCGCCCACACTGGACGACTTCAAGGAGCTGTCACCCACCGAGGCCAGGTAACGCTGGTGTGTCCTCGCTGGGACGATGTGACTCTTCACTGCTCACATCTTAAAGCATTTTTATGTATTAGACAAATGTAAGGAGTGCATAGAGGCAAAGCTTTGTGGTTTTGTTCATCAGAAGAATGTTTTTTTTTGTTAGTTAGTTTTTTATCGCTTTGAGACTGCTGCAGGAAATGCCTCATTGATATTTGCAGTAGGAAGAGTTTCCATCCTGTCTGATAATCTCAAGCGTTAGAAGGGTCGATCTTGAGATTAGACAGCTGTCATTGGAGCAGGATGGTCCTCTGTTAGTGGCAATTCAGTCCCTGTACCAAAGAAACATGAGTCTGGGCTTCCTAACTGAAGCTGCTGCCGCCACAACCCGTACCTGGAGAAAGAGGAGGAAGACGATGACGATTAAACATCCTATACTTTTATTTTGAAGATTGAGCTACTCAGCTGACTGGCATGAAGAGAATAACTGTTGTAGCTGTAACAAACTATTTATGTGATATTTGTTGTTGACTGCTTTCATCCGTTCTTCTGCAGGAGTCTGCAACAACTTCTAGACTATGAAGGGGAGGACGTGGAGGAGACGTTTCTTCTCAACTTCACAGTGAGATTCAGCAGATTAAATGTATATGAGTATGTACAATAGACACATCAGGAAGTAGACAGCTCCCATTTCTGCTGAAGGAGTTTGGTCCTTTAAATGTAGGACATGTGTGAGTGTGTGTGTTTTGTGTCAGATCACCAGGGAGAATTATGGGAAAATAGAGGTCAAAGAGCTCATCCCCGGGGGAGAGGATGTCAGCGTGGACAAACACAACAGGTGAGGCTGTGACCACCTTTGCTGCTCAAGATCAGATGATGAGGAGTTTTCGTATGTATGTGTGTGTGTCTGAAGCAGCATCTCACTTATTACAGGACCAGTCACAGTGATATTTGATGAAAAACAGGCATTATCCTTTAACTCAAACCAAATTATTGGCAGCGGCGTAGTATGTAACTATATGAAATACTACTATGTACAACATACAACATATTCCTATTGTGACTTTTTTCAACGTGTGCATCAGGGCAGAGTTTGTGGAGTCGTACCTGAGCTACGTGTTCTCGGACTCGGTGAGCGAGCAGTACTCGGCCTTCTCCACGGGCTTCCTGAAGGTGTGCGGAGGCCAGATCCTGTCATTGTTCCAGCCCTGTGAGCTCATGGCCATGGTGGTGGGCAACAACAACTACGACTGGGAGGAGATGCAGAAGGTCTGTCAACAGTCGACACACATTTACAGAAACAACTTCCACGCAGTGTCAGGAGACGGACGGAACAGCAGCTGAAACTGATCTGAGCTGACGTGCTGCTGTCCACGTGTTGTAAACACTGAAAATCAATCCAGGGACTGAAGGCCTTTGCAGAACAAACTCTTTGTCCTCCGTCATGGAGAAAACCGTCTGAGGATGTCGATTACTGACTCATGTGGCGCAAATGTTCTTGCCGGACTGGAAATAATTTGGTGATGACAAACAGGGAAAACAGCTCACTACATTTATTTCCCTGTCAATATCTCTCCAGAATACCATTTACAAAGGGGAGTATTCAGCCACTCATCCCACCGTCCGACTCTTCTGGGAGGTTTTTCACGAGTTCCCTCTGGAGAAGAAAAAGCAGTTTTTATGTAAGTAAATGAATATGTCATCATCCAGACAGATTTTACGCGTACACTTATTTTCACTTTTACTCAAAGGAACCAAATTCTACAAAGATTCTTTGAATTGCTTGACTGTGAATGTGTTTTTGAAGTTTTGAATGTGTTTGATTCCAGGGAATTCATTTTATTTCATTTTCATTCCATGTAATTGTTTTGCTGCAGCAACATCTTTTAGATTATTTTCATTCCCACTGAGGATCAAAAATATCACCAAAATATCAGAAACTCTAGCTCGAGCTCATGTAGATTCATCCGCCACAGGAACTAGTGCCCAACAGATGCCTGATGGATGTTTGTGAAAAGACATTTCAGTCCTGGTTTGGAGGATTTTCAGTAGAAATGGAAACATCATTTCCTTCCACGCCTCTGAGATACATTAATGTTTCTTCTCTGACTGAACCTCTATCCCGTACGTCTCACAGTGTTCCTGACGGGCAGCGACCGAATCCCCATCCACGGCATGGAGAGCCTGCGAATCATCATCCAGTCCACGGCGGCGGAGGAGAACTACCTGCCCGTGGCCCACACCTGCTACAACCTGCTGGACATGCCTCGGTACCAGACCAAAGACATCCTGCGCCTGCGCCTCACACAGGCTGTGGAGCATTACGAGGGCTTCAGCCTGGTCTGAGATCTGCCGCCACTTTCTCAGCAATACATTCTTTTGCAAATTCATGTATTTTATATTCCTTAAGTCTATTTATATATTATATTGCTTATATATTCCTTATGTCTAGCAATGCAACTTTTAAAGAGTTGCGTCGCTGTATATCAGCTTTTGTTACGGTTAATTTATTAAGTAAAGTAGTTATTTTTATGGAGAAAAATATAAATTGTTTGCACTTTGATTTTAACGTTTGGCCACAGTGTCGGGAGGTTAAATCTGGGCGGATCCAGGTGTTTCGAAAATATCCCAATCACAACAGTTCTCTCCTGATGCTCAGCGAACTGAACCCAACATTCACATGAGCAAATAGTAACGGAGGGGAGCAAAACCTTCCTTTTACAGGCACAGACACCTCAGGCAGATCCAAGACTACATGTGGGTGGTCTTCTGCCTCAACCAGTTGGGGTGAGGAGTAGATACAGAGAAACAGGAGCAAAGGAAAGCAGCAGGGACAGAGGAGCAGGAGGACACACACTCATATGACAAGCGGGTTTGCTAATATATATACATTATCTGTGGTGAAATAAAGCTGTGGCAGCCGAAATCCCTACAGTGAGTTACATGATTTTTTTTTTTTTTAAGAGTAATTATGATTGTGGCAGCAGATGATTATTGTCCCTGTCAATGACAGCTGGAGGAACCCGGATAAGGATGAGGAAGAACAGGGGTCTCGAGGGCCGTCTATCCGACAGGGTTTAGACGTCCCCCTGCTCCTACTTCACTTGAATCTGTCTCTGTCAAGTTCTGCAGGGGGTCTGACGACCAGCTGCTGATTTCAATCATGTGTGGGGTGGGGGGGGTCCTCGTGGACCAGAGGTGCCCTCTCCTGGTCTAAGAGGTCATGGTCATGGCAGCAGGAGGGATCCATCAGGTCCAGGAACAGGAGGAAACACGCCGAGGGAGAAAAGGGGGTGACCCATCAGACATACTGATGGACGTGGGCATGTTAGATGTTGGTCAGACATGGAGTTAAGAGAGAGAGGCGTCGGAGTCCATCAGTAAAGATGTAGATGAGCTGGACTAGAGCGTAGGCTTTGTCACAAAGGAAGAGGGTGTGTGCCCGAAGTAACCCTGCATCTTCTGGGATCTGGTGGGGTAGTAGGCTACTATCAGAAGCCAAGACAAGAGAAATATGATCTCGTCTCCTGGTTCCTGGAAGAACTAATGCTGCAGCGTTTTGAATGAGCTGAAGTGGTTTAATTGTTTCAAGGGCAGCTTGACAGTAAGACGTTACAGTAATCCATGGCTGGAAGAAACTAACACAGGGACTCGTTGTTTTGGGACAGGTTAGGTCTGATTTGTGAAATAATGCGTGGATGAAAAAAGGCAGTACTGGAAATGTGTTCTGTGTGAGCTAAAGGACGATTCTTGATCAATGACTCCTGTTTTTCTTCCAGTGGTACAAGTGGATACTGTCGTGAGTGGCTAAAGTATGTAAAGTAGTCCGTCTTTAACTAACACGATGACTTCAGTTTGTGAGGGAGCAGGCAGGTGGGTTCAGGATGAAACCCGGTAGACATGACTCGCAGTCTGTTGCTGTCCACCACAGAACAGCTGACTGACCCTGCATTCGCCGTTGCCTTCTACATCACAGCCCACTTTTAAGAGCTGATTGTTTATTGGCTGTCTGTGTGCCTGTGAATGCGAAAACCCTTGAATGTCAAGTAAATATGCATTTGAATTACTCAGTCATTAGTAGCGTTGAAATGATTTTTGAATTTTTGAACATTGTGGCAGGACGTATTAAACAGATCAAATACAGTAAGTATGAAATGTGTCCGTTGTTCCAAAAATCTGAAGTTTATTCCTGCTGTTTAACCTGGTCGTGTGACGTGTACGTGAAACGGTTGTGCAGATATATTTTGTGTATTTCATACATCAGACTGGCTGTAACTGTTTGGACTGAGGCAACAGGACAACAGCCCAATAAAGATTATTTAGTGTTATTGCTGGTAACATTCAGAGGAATGTGTGTCTGCACTGCATGAACACACACACACACACACACCTTCAGTCAACTCTGTTCCTGCACACTCCAGTCCTATGCAAAGGTTTGCAGCCCTTCACCTTCCGGTTTTGCACCTTTTAATGCTACAATTTTACGCTGCTTCTTCAGCCAACTTTTGAAATAAAACAGCAGTTTAAAACTTTCTCTGCATGTTTCATCATTAACGCTGATCATTCATGGTCAGTCTTCGAGAAGCAGCTTGATCCATGAAACCCAACTTTTATAGTTCACATGATTTTTCACAGCAGAAGTTTCCAGACTGGAAGTAAATAGTTAAGAATTTTATGGAAGTTTATAATATAGTTAGTTCTTAAATTTGAGTAATTTGATGTGGATTTAAATGAGTCTGCTGGTTTTTAAAATTACAGTTGAGCTGCTTTTGCTGATTTCCTGCTGCTGTTCAAAAACTAAAACATACTGACAGTGTTAAATGTCTGGTGACTGGTAAAGTAATACAATCCGGTCACAAAGTGCTTCCACATATTTTTGGATAATTGATCAACGAGACAAAGAAAATATTCATAACAGCTTCAGTCATCAGTCAAAATGTGTCAGAATATTCACAGAAAATCACATGAGCACAAAGTCAGTAAAAATAGGATTTCATTCATATATACAAAATACAGATTTATGTACTAAAATGTACACACTCAAAATTCATTGCTGCTCGCCAGTGTTTACATTCAAGAAAAGCGAAAGTCACACTGATTATCGTTCCATTTTGGAGAAAGAGGAGACACGGACGCGCTTACAGAAACGTAAACATACAGTGATTCATATTTACAGATAAACAAACGAGCCCACAGCAGACGAATAGAACCATCTGCGGGATTTCAAGGTGAAAAATAGCTTATTTGATGTGACATACAGGAGGGAAAGACATAAATATACAAATAATAAGTACTTGTGATCACAAAGTAAAATGATGGAGATCTGTGTCGCTTCTGTGTGCAATTTGCTGAGTCATCGTCTT
The DNA here is from genome assembly GCA_901007665.1 of Aeoliscus strigatus. Lineage (NCBI taxonomy): Eukaryota > Metazoa > Chordata > Actinopteri > Syngnathiformes > Centriscidae > Aeoliscus > Aeoliscus strigatus. Next base: position 162,709 of record CAAKHB010007333.1, read on the forward strand.
TGGGTTGAACTAAAATGGCCGACTACTTTTTTTAATGAGCAAGTACTCAAATCCACTTCTAGAGAAGCAACATGAGGATCATTTCAGACATTGTAAGATGAGACAGAGCTGAAATATTAAGATACAAGTAGTAACATCTCTCGTATAAAAATACATCCAAAGGTTAAATCTTTAAAGAACGGCAATCAATCGACTTCTGAGCTTCTTTTTAAGACGTCTACAGTGAAGCACGAGAGAAAAAAGGAAAAAAGACTTTCAATACAAATGTTCAAGAGGACAGAAATAAATTATTTGTCTGATTCTTTGCTGAAAAGAACTAATCTTTGCTTCATCTTATAAAGATGAGCTTTGCCGGAGTTTCACCTTTCAGGTGAAGCAGGTGACTTTTGTGGGGGCTCCAGAGACAAACCCCCCGCTGGCTGGTGACCGCTCTCCGAGTCAGAAGCAGGAGAGCTCACCCACACGGTGTGAGACGGTGCCCCACCCGGTCCTATCCTGCACCCTGCTCCGACACCTGACTGATGTCTGCCCACCGCTGATCTGGAGACTTTATTTTCTTAGATGAACTTTGTCGAGTCTCTTTTGCTGATGAGGACTTCCAGCAGACGCAGTTTGGCCTTAATGTGCTTGTATTCGTTGTACTCCACCGCCAGTGGGGATCGGTCTTCCTTCTGCACGTTCCTGTCGGGGGTGGGGGCAACCGTGATCAGCCATCGTGTCTCGGCTCATTATCCTGCTGTCGGTTGTATGATGATTTTCTCACCTTCCGTTCTGTCGAAAGAACTGGTCCTCGAACTCTTTCAGATTCTTGCGAATTCTCTTCTTCTCCTCTCTGGTCTCTTGGAGTTGCTCCACGAGTTCTTGTCTGTAAAGAGCAACGCTAAGATGGTGACAGTGTCCATCCAGTGTTTATCCAACTCCTGAGAACGGTACTTACGTGGTGGCCGAGTGCAGGTTAGACAGACGCATGTCTGTGGCGTTCTTGGAGGGTGACAGGTCATCCACGGGGGAAATGAATCCGTCCACGTCCTCGTCCACGTGCCCCAGGAAGCCGAGCACGCTGAGGTCCGGCCGCACGGTCAGGGTGAACTGGGTCTTGGATTCTCCGTCGTCCTCTGAACCGTCCTCTTCCTCCTGCAGGAGAGCGGGGTGTTGAAATGTTGTTTGGAGACCACGTAGCCGGCCGCGCCAGCACCGCAGAGCCTCATGCTGCGTTAGTCACCAGCGGCACGACGGTAACACGCACACACCCACTCCTCGGTGATTGCCGTGTGCACCCGTTAGTAAAGCAGAAGACACATCGTCCGCTGAGGTCTGAGCCAGACGAGAAACACAACACACATCTGCTGCAAGTCCTCTACAACACTAACGTGATCATGGCGGCTCGTTGAACTACAGGACATTCTTTCACTCATGTCTCACGCCGCTGATCGTCAGAGCGATGAAACCGGCTTTAATGGTCAATCGATCAGCTCCACGTCTTTGTCAACTTGGTGAGTACCCTGCTACTTTCATCAAAAGTCATTCGTCCACGGACACACACACCTGTTCTCTTCACAGTCGGATCAAGAACTTGCACAGAGCGATTCAGATTCAAGCAGCTACTGATTCAGTGTTTTAAGGATGCTTTTCTACACGAGCTGCTGGCAGGAAAACGGCCCAATCAACAGGCAGCAATCAGCTTGTTGGGGTCGGGGGGGTCTGATGAAGCAGGTCTTCACCTTGATATCATCGAAGAAGAGAGCGGTTTCGCCCTCGATAATGGGCTGAAGGAGGGGACCTCGGCGCTTGCTGGAGGGCGAGCCCTGTGGTGACGGTTATAAGAAGCAGCAGTTACCAGAGACTGTCTGGTTTTCACAGCCAACGCCACGAGAAAAACACCAACTACTCCAGAACTGATCTGCTGCTGACTGACGGCGACAACTCTGAACCATCTGTGGAAATCAGTACGATGTCATCAACATGTCAGTTGTACCGGGAAGTCAGACGAATAGAGACCATAACATGTTCGTTAACTTGAGTACGACAAACCTGGTTTTTTTCATGTTTTCTCAGCCCGCATTACGGGATTATTAGAGATGGTGAATTATATAATGACTGTGTGCGTGTGACAGAGATCAGATCTTATGTAATAACAATGGCTAAAAACAGTGTGTATGTAAGTACAGTTTCCCCTCAGTTCAGAGAATATGAACTCAACCAAAAGATAAAGAACAGAGAACGTTTGCGCCTACGACGCCACTGATGACAACAACGGGCGCGAGCACCAACGCGCTGGGATCAAACGTGAGCAGCTGTGGAGGGAACTGAGACGGAACAGGAGCGGCAGACGTGTGACAACTTACGATGACGGGGATGGTGGAGGCTCGGCACAGAATCTGCTTGACCAGCCGGTATCTGTCGTACAGAGGTTTCATGATTTGTCTCTCGCTTTTAGTCACCTGAAAGCAAAGGCGCCTTGTTAGAACAGCATTTGTCACCACGGCGGTTCAGCTGTGTAGAGCAGCGCGCAGCTCATTAACCAAGAACCGCTGGAGTGTGAGCGGCGGAGGTCACTGCAAGGTCAGTTTTTAGCAGAGCTGTCCTTTTATTAACACACACACACACACACACAATAAGTCATTAGTCACTCTTGACTTGCAATCTGGGTCACAATGTAGCTGTAAACAAGATGTTTGAACGTCTGTCAGCAGATCACATAGAGGTAGACGGAGATTTATGGGCTCTGTGTGTGTGTGTGTGTGTGTGTGTTTACACGAAGAAGGACATTGTGACTTACAGGTCGGCCGTGTATGCTCTCGTAGTACAGCAGAGCCTTCTGCATGGCGACTTTCTCTGCTCCGATCTGCTCCCGTGTCATGTCCTGCCGGTGGAGGACCGGACATGAGTCAGCACTTTTCACTTCATTGTTTGACGGGACAAACGTTTTTTTTCTTTTGAACTCACAAACAAGAATTAAATCGCCTGCTTTCATCTTGATCTATTCGGTCCAGACTCACCTTGATGTCCTCGGGCCGGTTCACCTCCTCCCTCTTCTCCTGCAGCTTTTTCAAAATGGCCTCCAGAGTGCTCTCCACCGGCGGCTTGGGCACCTTCTCCTGCTGGGGTTTCTTCTCCAGTTGTGAGCCAAAGCTTTTGGGCAGCGTGTTGCTGCGCTGGCGGGTCAGCGGTGGCAGGTCCTCCTCAGACTTCAGGAGCTTGTGTTCTGGAGGACAAACAGTGGAAACATCAGCGTCGTTGACCTTTAGCCAGATGATCCGGTAACAGACAAAAGTGACAGTTTACCTTTTAACTCCTTGCGAAGCTTGGCCAGTTCATTGACCCATCTCAGCACCTCCGGGTTTGCAGCTTTATCACTGTGGGAGGGCTGGATGAAAGGAAACCTTTTAACAACAAATCTCCAGCAGAGATCTGTCTCTTCATATTATTTCCTCCTGGTGTGACTCAGGAACCATCACGTTACTTCCTCCTACCCTGTATTTTCGCTCATCTTCAAACTTTTCCTCAAATCTGTGGATCTTCTTCTTCAGAACGTGAATCCTCTTTGTGAGCTGGGCAGACGTCAGCTCCTCCTTCTCATCGTCACAGGAGCCCAGAGATGAACTTCTCCGGCGACTGGGGACAAACGCCAAGATGAGTGTGTCTGCGTGTCAGCGCCTGCACCTCCACGGGGTCAGGACCGGAGCATGTTTACCTGACGAATGAGTGAGCGTTTGGTGGCGACGGAGGCACTTCAGTGTCATCCAGGTACTGCTGGCACTGCCCGTAGGCGTAGAAGCGAGGGGACAACATGGGGTCGCTGTCCTCCTCCAGCAGCTGGCGGATCAGGCGTCCTCCTGCGTGGGGCGACAGTCGAGCCTCCTCCCGGTCCATGCTCTCCCTCTGCAGCGAGTACGCCGGCACTGGTTCTGAGCGAAACACACACACACACACACGCACGTCAACTGTTTACTCTGAAGACCAGCATTGTCAAACAGGAAGTGAGAAGAAGCAGGCCAAGGAGGTCATCGGTCCATCAGCTCTGGGGTTACAAAGGCACACAATCAAACTCGTACTTTGGCTGTAATCGTTATTTTCAACAAGAGATTAATCAGCATTTTTCAAGCATTAATGGTTACATCTCAGATACCAACTTCATAATATATTGCACAGAAAAAGTCTGCAGGTCATCAATCATGGAGAAAATCCTATCTTTATGATGATGTTAAACCAACCATTTCATTTTATGGTTCTTTACGCTGCAGCAATCTGACAGTTATGGCCGTTCTCACACACAACACACACACAACTGCAGCACTGCAAACAATTTGTTCTCTCTGAGTCATTTACAGAAGTTTCTCTTCTAGATGTGTTTGGTTAAAACACATTTCCATTAGTCAAACCAAATCACTCAGATCTAATAAATTCTCTCTCCTGCTGTTATCTGACCGTTATGCAAAAACTCAACATTTAAAGAAGAAAATTCACCTTATTTTGAGTCAAAATGTTTAATTTTTAGTAAAAAAAAATCTCTTTACATTTGAAATAAGACACATGACCTGACCAAGTAACTTGTTTTTAGACAATTTTCTCTTCAATCCAGCAAACTGTGACTTACAAAAGCAGAAAAAGCTGCTGAAAACGTGCTTGAAACAAGTGAAGATTGTTAAAAAACAAATTTGTTTTGGTAATGTGTCTTGCAGCAAATCTCATCGGGCAGAGTGGAAGGCCACCGCTCCCCACTGTAATGTTTACTACATCTTCAGGATGAAGCTGCCATGGGACTTCCACCACAGTCACAGATGTTCTGGAGCTGCACTCTCCCTTCATCCTCAGGTTCGGGCTACATTTTAGCAATAATTACACCTGGGGAAAACAGCCGTGTGGACAATCTCCAGGCTATTAATAATTCCTGGCACTCAGTGGGATAATGTCAGGGTGCGGCACAGCGATGAGTTTGTGACTTGGTTTACCACTCTGCACAGGGAGATATTAAACATGTGTCTGTCTGAACACGTGAAGGCTTTAGTGAGTTCAATGAAAGAACAGGGAAGAATGTGGAAAATCTATCCACACATGGACCTCAGCAGGGTAAAGAAAGTGGATTTCATGGAACATCAGGTGTCAGGAGATTCCAGAAATATACTAAAGGAGTCACGCCAGCAAGTCAAGATAAGAAATGGAGGGAGTGAAAACAACATCAGAGGGGAAGAAAAACGTCAGAAACATTCAAGGTGTCAGTACGCAGCCAGAAAAATAGGCACACCCCGTCTGAAACGGCACATGCATATTTTTCTTAGCTGGGGGGAGTTGGAGCGCTTGTGATGCAATTTAGCTCAAATTCCAGGTCTGGAGACCCAGGGGTCTTACTGTACTTGTAGTACGTGCAGTTTATCAAGTAAGCCCCTCCCTGGGTTGGAAGAGCTCGCTCCCAGCAGCAGGTGAAACGCTCAATCACAGCCAATGTCTTCTGAGGTCCATCATCCAGCTCAGAGCGCGGCGCCCGTTCCAGTGAGGCTCCGTGGCATTTGAAATGAATCCCTTTAAATCTCCTGCACACCCACGGTCCAGGATTAACTGGACTAATGAAACCAAAAAAAAAAAAAAAGGCCGGTTTGCCATTTCACCAAAGGTTGTTGAGTGTGCCACTTGGCCGCCATGTTCTGGACCATTCAAGCATGTTGCCATGCACCGGAAAAGGTCGTTCAAACAGCCTTTTCTGTCTTTTCCCACGTTTTTTTATTTGCGACCATGCAAGTCAGCACTGGCGGCGACGGAACACTTACCATCGCAGCAAATGTGATGGAAAATGCTTTTGAAATCAAGTGAAGGGGCGTGAGAGAAAGGAGGATCTAGAGGAGCAAAGGGAAAGATGGAACCGGTTGAGAGCAGAGCGCGACATTCTAGTTCCAACAGAACACGGGTCTCACAAGCCTTGTGTCGTCTCAGTGTCTTCCACCATCACTGGCACGCACGCAAGGACAGAGCGGCAGCAAAAATATCAGGTCACCACGAGAAGCGCTGGCACATAGTGTACTAGGACAAAGGTGTCACATCGCAGCCAAATGTCCTCATGTCTATTTGTACGGTAAAGCAGTACTCATGCACCCGCTAACACAACCATTCCTAAGTCTGTTTGCTTCTTTGTACCAGCATGTAAATCCCTCTTTGGCTCTCCTTTGTGGAGAACTAATGTGGCAGGTAACAATGGATCTGCAGTGCACAATTCATGCCATGACAGGCCCTGCTGGCTGCCATGCTTCAAAAGACCTGATGTGTTCAGGCGCAGAGCAAACACGGCATGTGTGAAGAGCCTGTGTCGGCCAATCACGCAGCCTCCCTGTGGTGCGCTGGCTGCCACAGTTATGCATTCAGGACAGAATGTACAGGACAGCGGTTTACAGAGAGGCAAATTGCAACTAATCCCACACAAAAGGTTTGTCGGTAAAAGCCAGCTGGGTTGTGGATGTTCCTGCTCAGCGACCGGCCGACTCCTCATCCAAGCTTTTATTACAGGTCAGCAGAATCCACACCATGCTTTCATGCAGACCCACGGCCTGCTTGAGTCTTCTCAACGCCACAGACCAGCAACAACAACGAGCTCTCCCAGAGCCCTGCTGCCTTTCGTGTATCACGTTCAGCCACCAGAGAGCTCCCCACACACGCAGCCGCTGCTCATGCGCCGCACACGAGGACGCTGGAGTTGAGAGATTTGCTGCTTGGAGCGGTTTAGTTCATGAGACGACGGCCGAGGAAAGATAAACACATGCCACAACACAGACTGTGAGCGTGTTTAACTCAACCTGCCTGTTCTCATTCCAGCGTACGGTTCAGAAAACGAACGCGCTCGGCTTTCACTGACGAACCCTCCTCCCACCTCGCTTCTGTTGCAACGTCCTAAAACAAAACAGTCCTGGTCTCATGCACGGTGATTGTGCATGATTTCCTTTTTTGCACTCGTGCCAACATTTCCTGAGGCCAGGCGAACACATTAATAACAAACTCAATAGAAGCGTCAGGGCAGTAAGTGGGTGGAGGAGACAAATTCATTCAGCGCATGTCTGTGCACACAGAGGATATCTGAGATGTTGGCATGAATAAATAAATGCTTCTTGATATAAAATCCAGCTTGTAAATTAAGCTGCCGTCTCATGCACGTGCACATCACGTGATTCCTGAGGGAACCTTCAGGCCAAACTTCAGCTGTTATTAAATGGGAACATTTCCACCACAATCAATAAACGCTGAGAGCCTTTACAGACAGTTTACTGTTATCATGATCCCACTTTAATGATTAATTCTGGCTGGGAATTACAGCAGCAGTCATGGCTGGGAACAATTTACTGCCATTACTGACCAATCCCAGTTCAGTCCTTCCACAACAGAGGAGAAGCTCTGAGCTAAACGTCCTATTTTGTCTGTAAAAAAAAACATTTTGATTCCACAGCAGAAAACAGAAAACAAACACGTATACGTAGGCAGAGCTGTTCTCTGGCCAAACAGGAAAGAGAGCACATTTCCAGTGAGTGTCCCTCCTCCGGATACATGTTGCTGGAGAACTTAAGAGGATGTTTTTTTTTTTTTTTTTTAAAGCTAAATCCTGCAGGAGAGGCAGAAGGAGCTGGAAGAGGAGGAGGAGGAGGAGGAGGCGTAGTAGTAGGCGGCAGAAGGTGTGCAGCTGCCACCCAGACACTGAGGACTGGTTGTCTGGGCCTGTGTGCATGTGTGTGTGTGTGTGTGTTCCAGATACTGTTAGACATCATCCAAAGCGACATAATGCGTTGAAGCAATGCATGTAAGGAGACTTGTGGGAAGAATAAGAGGCCCATTTGTTCCCTCACCTCCCCAGTTGTTGTCCTCCGTCAGTGCAGTGAGGTCCAGCCGGGGCACGTCCTCATAGCTCGTCTTGTCACAGTCTGGCTCTGAGCCTCTCACGTCTCCCCCGACGACCCTTCCCGTGTCACAAGTGAGGGGCGACTCCTGGATCTTCATCCTGGGCGTCTGCACAACCATGAGAGGAAAGAAAGGACAGCTCAACGATGGATGGCCAGCCCGTGAACACACTCTTTAAGTTGAGCCTCTCACTCCCTCCGGCTGACCCTGCCCTAACAGAAGGGGCTGCTCCCTGCCTGCGATTGGCTGCCTGGGCTGGCCAAAACATCCGCCCATCACATCTTTGGCTGAGTGTGTGAAAGTAGGAGTGGACTGGCTCCACCCACTGAAATCCCAGCCTCCTTCCCACCTCCCTCCCTCCCTCCCTCCCTCCCTCTCTCTCTCCAGTAGCCCTTGCTCTCTCACCCGCCTGCCATGCGTTCATTCCCCACCCAAGCGCCGCCCTGGAGTTGTTTGTTTCACAGCAGTGAGAGCACAAGGGAGGGGTGGAGGATGGCAGTGAGGGCATGAGGGAGGCGAGAACAAAAAAGCAGACAGATTGTGAGCCGGCACACGTAGGCCGACTGGGTGATTATTTTCATTCCCTCTCTCTGAAGACAAACATTCGACTCTGAAAAGTAGAACTACGTGCAGTTCTTCTCTTCCATGACTTCCTCTTCTCACTCACACATTTCTCAACTTCTTCCCTCGGCTAAACTCACCCACAACTTAGCTGATTCAAACTTTGTGTCAATAATTTGGAGAAACAACACACAACTGGTTGTGTATCTGAACGGAAGCGTCCTGCTGGTCTTAAGAAAAAGAAGAAGACTATTAGTAACGAGACACAGAACTTGTAATTCCATGATACTATTACAAAATTATGAGATATGTGTCGTGTGTGTATTGCTGCTGCAGGTTCACTTCGAAAGATTTGCCCCATTGGGGGTGAAACATGGCTCATGCTATTGAGTATGGTGGACGATGTCGTGATGAGTATGCACACGCTGTGACAGTATCTCAGAATTCTGTGATAGTAACTTGTCATTCTGTGAGTTACGTGTATCGGTACTGATCGTTTTTTATTTTTCTGAAGAGGCTGCAGGACCCTTCCGTACTAAACTCTATCTATGGATCATTTAGTATTAAAACCCACGGGGTCCTGTTTCCTGTGTCTGGGCGTGGGACCAGGCTATTTTTAGGGAAAACAAACAAAAAAAAAAAAAAACAGATTTAAACAGACGGTTACCAGACCTCACAGACTGCTTACCAGACAGGGAACACTTCAATCCACTTACAGCACCCTTTGTGTTTTTTTGTTTGTTCACCAACTTGTTTTGGCTGGTGGGTTTATAAGAGATTATAATGGGGTATAATCAGGGTATAATCAGTCTCAGGTGTGTGTGTTCTTGTGCCGACATCGGGCGCACGAGGCCAAAAACATGGCAATATCAGTTCCCCTCAGCTGTTAGGCGGGAAATAACTTTAAGGCGATACGAATCAACAAGGTGGTATTAGCGTTGAGAGGGACCGAGGGAATTTCCTGTGAGTAACACTTCCCATCACCGGCACGCCGTGCACGCTGCATTCGATTAACATTGGCAACGCGATCACACGTTCACACACCCTTCTAAAAGACATTCAGGCAACGTGTGTGCGCACACAAAGCGAGTGTCACCGCAGGGGGCCTTTGTCCTGATGAACAAACCAAGAAATCAGCTTTTGTATTTCACTGGGGACGTGGTCAGTGTTGTTCATTTTAAACTCAGATGAAACTTCCAAACACCTGTTTAGAAGATCACAAAGAAACCTCCAGTCTCAGATAGGGATGATTACTTCCCCCGATAAAAGTGTGTGGTTAGCTTTTTGGCTAAAATTTGTCTTTGTCTTAACCGTCAGTTACTGAGCAACTTTTCTCTGATTTCCGGCTGCGCTTGATGCTCTTTCTTGAAATCTAACTCATTATTTGACAAAGACCCATAAATGTTATGCAACTTCACGTGATATGTACGCAATGACGAGACGAAATCAAACTGCATCTTCTAGCGTTGATTTTTTCCATATTCTATGCAAATGATGATGGTCACTTTTACCTGAAGATAAGTTCATCTACCTTGTTTTAGCAGATTGATTAATCAGTTAAAATCTCTTGCATCAGTGTGGCACAACACATGAGGCTCTGAGGAGTATCAGCCTGGATTAACGTGTGCACAGATGTTACTGTTCGAACACACACACACATACACACACACACACTTCCCTGGAACAGCAGTCACTGTGTTCTCACCCGCACACTTAAACCAGATTACATCATCATGGAGAGGTCCAGCTGGTGTGACTATAGGGTCCGCAAAGACAGTGCTACTGTGTGTGTGTGTGCGTGTGCATGCCTTTCTGTCTTTGTGAGAGCACACCTTCAAACTGAGGCTGTCTTTAGGATTAGGTTTGGCATTAGAGTGAATGTTGGGGTGAGTCACTTATGATGATCAACTTAATATTGGAAATGAATTATGTCCTCACAACTATGGAAGACATGACAACGTGTGTGTGTCTCTGTGTGTGCATGCACGTGTGAGTGGTGTGGTGGTGGTGGTGGGGATTGCATAAGACAATGATTAAACAGTATTTGGGGGAGTAAAGTGTACAAACCAACGTGGTTTGAGGTGCACCTTGGTAAACGTGTGAGGACACTGAACGCTTCCTGGATACAAACTAAACTATAAATTGTCAAGTCGGCACACTGACATTTCAGGATGTACTGAAGAAAGTAAGTGTGTGTGCCGTTAAACGCTTCGCTGAGCAACATAAAGACTAAACCACCATCATCATGTTCCACCGAAATGTTTTGTGTTGGCACATTTGACGCCAGCGAGCCTGTGAAAACACAGCACGTCTCAAGTTTCACTATCAGTATTCATGTTCTGTAGGTACAACCTGTTCTGGCAGGAAGTTGTGAGTATTATGGATCGACAAGGACGAAGACACACACTGATGTATTAATACACACTCCACACTGACACACTAACAATGGGTGGAGGTGTTTGTGTCTGAAAACAGCCATGTTTGCTTCAAACTACTTTAATATTTGTGTTCAGTCTCTGGCCAAATAATAAGACACTTCATTGTGTTCAAGATGTCTAAAACCCAAACAAAACCATTAGCAAACCAAAACACAATAAAGCCAGAACTTGATATATATGATAAGATGAAAACAGTTTCATCTGTTAGTTAATTAGAACAAAATACGGGCATCGTGATTTCAGCCAAAACAGTAAGACAAACACACGTGATGCCTGCTTCAGTGAGCACAGAGGAGGGGGATCCGACTCACAGGAAGACAAAGTGTACATAATGGTGCAAATGATGACGCTCCGGCTTTAATGAGCAGCTGAGTGGCTGCTGCCAGCCTGCAGCACCACGCCGGCTCCAGATGGCACCGAGAGCTGGTGGTGGCAGAGCGGCAGCCTGAGCCGCTACTAAAATCCATCTGGGCCGCTTAGGAACGATTCTACTGTGTTGGTGCGGGGTGCACGAGTGTGTTCGTTTGCCCTGGTCCCAGATTAAAGCAGGAGACAAGCAGATGGAGCAGATGACCTGTTTCCCCCACGTCTGCTAACTTCTGTCAGCGCATGCCTTCGGAAACTTAGTTAACAGCTGATTGACGAGGAAGTGAAATGTGTGTGTAAAAGAATACCTGAGGGAAATTCCTCTCTCGCATCAAAATCTCCCATGAAGACATGTGTTTCTATGGAACAGCAGAGGAGTTCGGCAAAAGTGGAAGTGTGTTGGCATCTCCAGTGAGTCACTAAGTCTGCTGAAGGTTTCGAAGCCAACAAACGTTGTTGGCTGACGTACACTCACATCTACTTGGCGCTGTTTATTCTCTTTTCGCTTTCATCTGTATTCTAGATCCAGACACGGGTAGGGACGAGGAGGCCAAAGCAGGAGAAAAATGGAGAGGAACAGGAAAGCGCTTGTGAACCTGAGTTTACCTGTGAGTCAGAGGAAAGGTCGTCTTTTCTGGAAGTGTCATTCCTGAAAAGTAGGGCAGGGAAATGTTAGCTCTTCTTGATGTGTTTCCACCAGGCTCTCTGACACTGTTAAATGTATGATATAAACATCCCAGCATGCAGAGAGAACGCACTGAGCTGCTTGTGGCTGCCAGTGGCTTATCAGCATGAAACAAACACCTAGTGACAGGTGCTGCAGCCTGGTGTTTACATGGCAGACGTGAGGAAGAGCTCACCTGCGTCACCTGTAATGACATTTGAAATGATTTGCCTAACGGATCCAAAAACAGATTTGGAGGCACTTACCCTTTGTTTATTGTGTCCACAAGGTTCCATCCAGATCTGCCAGATGTTCCTGACACACCAACAACTTCCTTCACCTGGAACACAGAACATGTTTCAGTGTTGTGGAGCGTCAGTTGCTAACACACGTTCATTAATGGAGTGTATGTTTGGATCTCATGTGTCTGGGAAATGTTTCATTGATGTATTACAAAACAGTGTTAATAGTTTGCAGAATCATATCAGTCAGAATTAATGTCAGGTCTGAATGCCTTCAGAAGGTCGTTGAGTTTAACCATTAAAAGTCTGATTGTAACAGAGGTCAGTATAACAACACCACTGTACATTGTTGTCATAAGTGCCGCTGTACAATAGCACCATCATAAACACCCGTCAAGGGGCTTTCTGACATCCGTTCACACTGCTGCACACTGAGACTCATCTGAAGCCAATTGTATCTGTGCCAACACAGCGTGATTTTGAAGTACACAGAGGGATTTGGAATGTGAACTAAATGAGGAGGAAGGGGAGAGAGTCAAACTCTGGGAAATATATCAGGGAGGTGATAATACATAGATTCTACTTAGGCCCCTCTAGACTCCACAGGATGGGTCTATTACCTAATAATCTCTGTTGGAAATGTGGAACAAACAAACACAGGGACTTTCCTACATGTGCTATGGGAATTTAGTGTGAGTAATAGAACATCTGGGGAAGGCTCTGGTGATAGAGATTCCAGTTTATTCAGGATTATGCTTATCAGGTGACAAAACACAAATAATGGAAGTGTCAAAACATGACATTGCAGTTATAAAGTCTGCAGCCCGAAATATCGCCCGTTATGGAAAAGTACATCCCCACCAGTCTATCAAAAAGGATTAAGACTATAACAGAAATAATGTCATATGAGCAGATGTTGGCGAGAATGAATAATGACGGGGAGGACGAAGGGGGCCATGGGACCGCTTCTTTACTGCAAGTATGTAAGAACAACTCGATAGGAATTGAGGACGTGGTCTAGCTGTGACTAAATATTGTGGAAACGACTCTGTGTTGGCATGGATATGTAGTTATCATAAACCAGGGACCCACTGTAACCCCACCTGACGGAGCTGTCTCAAAGTGTGAAATAAAAACAAAGTACACAGACCTTCGTTCGAGTGTCTTCTGTACTGGTAAATAAGGACGCGCATGGATAAATCAAATGTGTGCGTTTGTGTGTTTCCTTTCTCTTTGTACTTTCACACACTCTCACTGTGCTATAGTCCTACCGGGTGCAAGTGACTACATTTTACACAGCATGTGAGAAAAACATGAAGTATTTTCCATCTGCTTGTGTTGCCACAGATGCTGAGGAAGGAGCCGGGGGTGTGAGATGGATAAGACGCATCATCCTCTTTAGCCAACAGAAGCTCCTGCTAATTGCAAACTAATTACTGACCCGTGCAGTAACGCAGGCAACAGGGTCAAATAATCAATGTGGTGCTCTGATGGTCAGGGAGCCATTAGGCAGCTTCCCTGCTGCACACTGTTGACTGAAACTGACAGATATGGAGCTGAACTCACAGCTTCAACAGTCTATCGGCTTTAGATCCCAGCAACGGTGATGCAGGTTTTAGGTAAATTAAATTTACCTTCAACTACAACAAATTTCCTTTCGTACGTTGCTATTGACCATCTCCAACTACAATATCAACTAAAATACACAATCAGAGAAAGAAGCTGCTGCCTCTTCCTCCGTCTGTAGAATGACTCACTGTGTGGACGTCCTGGTTGTCTGTGCGCGGCGCCAGCATCGGGCTGTGTTTCCACTTCCTGGGTTTCGGGGTTCGCTCAGAGTGACTGCTTGTGCCTCCCTCTGTCTCCATGCTGCTGCCTGTGTCCTCCCCCGTGCTGCCAGAGCCGCCACACGACGGGATGTTCTCCTTGTTGGTGTCTGTCCTGACAGATGTAGGTCTGCTCTCAGATGGAAACGAGAGAGGTGAGGGAATCAGACATCTGCCTTCCATCATGCTCAAACACCCTTTGACACCGGGCAAAATCCTCCAGGAAACAATATGCGACAGTCATCGTCCTTCCTCGTCTACTTATACCTCCGCCAGCAGCTGCGCTGTTTAGATTTGGTGCTAATTCTATTTACTGTCTATTTACTGTCGGTGCTCTTATTGACATTTTCTGCTGTCTGACTAATGCACTAGTCTAATCCACATGTTACTGATCTCGCTGACTCCACCAGGTGTCCATCAACAAGGATTATCTTCATACGACAGTGACTGTCCTCAGTTGTGACTGTGCTATGTCACTGTGGACCAGTTTACCATGTAAAACAACAACCTCATTCATACTGCCTAAGTCAAACTTTACTCATAAAGGAATCATATACTTCATCATTACATTCTGAGATGGGGACACATGAAATGATCTTTGACTCTTGTGTCTACCTCCGGTCTATAGAATTTGTCTCGAAATAAATGACATATTTTAAATGCACCCTGAACCAGTGATGCTGAGTCACTGTCCTATCCGAGGTCAAAGTATTGACCACTGAATGAGCAGCAAATTTGCCATTCAGCTTCTTACCAATCACTTCACTCTGTTTTCAGTTAATGTTAATTTTGTATTTGTTGTTTGATGTGTATCTCTATTTAATACAGACACACTTACAGCGTTTGATCAGTGAGTGTCACTGATGGTGGGTAAATTCTCAGTACACATGTTGTAATATACATTTTCCATCAGTATTATTGCAGCAAAGCGGCTGGATCAGACCAGAGTCTAGAGAGGGGGAATGAGAATGGAAACTAATTTAACTAGTTTACATTCTAAAAACTGTCACTTCACCATGTACTGTCCTTCTGTTCACATACAAACAAACAAAACAAACAAAAGCACTGTCATGTATCTGTACAGTTCTTGTCGGAATCCTTCATACCTGTTTCTGTCTGCGAGTCTCACAGCCTCCTCCTGCTGCTGTCTGCGCTGTCGACGTCTCTGTCTTGCAGTCGGCGTTGCCCTCAGCGATGGCCGACATGGGGCCAACTCACTGCCATCTGAAATCTGATCTCCAACCAGGTCTACAGCAAAGAGGTGCTGCTCCACTGTTGACCGTATTGTCCGGTCCAGGATACTGAATGGAACATCAACATAAAAACTGATGAACTGCACGAGCAAAAACATACTGTATACAACAGTCCACTTACCTTGCTACATCTGGATTGCAGCGGACGGGAGAGAGGTGGTTACTGAAAGAAATATGGGAAGGGAAGGGAAATGAATGCAACGGAAACAGGTGGTCACAACAGGTGACTGAGCACCGTTTACACCCCTGAGCCTGTTTCAGGCCCTGGGTGATCACGGCAGTTTGTGTCTGGGAGTGTGTGTTCATTACTGCTGTGTGCAGAGTCAATGACGACCTGACATATACACAGGTATGTACTTTGTTATCCATCGACTCTTTCTTCTTCTTCTTGAGTGACTGATATTATGCTGTGTTTGCAAGGGTGTGTCAAAATCGCCATCTACACTACGAACTAAAACGACTACAACTAACCTGTCGTACCGTGAGTTAACATGTTAACATGTTAGTTAGTGTTGTTAGTGAATGATGGAACTTAAAATTATTTAAATAAAAGGTTTCTATTATCCTTCATCAATTGTTCATCCATAATCAGAATCAGAAATACTGCAATCATCCTCAGAGGGGAATTTGTATTTGTTTGCAGGGCCGACGAAGAATAGAAATAAGACAGTGGAATATAGAGCAAAGGGGAGGAATAAAATGAACATAACTGTAAAACTGTACAAATATACAGTCATTACATCTTATTCTTACATAAATATGAAAACTTAAAGTGGATTTGGTTGATCAGGGACGTCAACAACATAAAGGCGTCAATGACACAAATGCCATATATCTGATTTAATGGCGTTCAGCTGCATGACGACCTATAGTGGTGAAATCTTCCATAAACACTTGCGTTGACAGTAATAACACAGCTCAGCAGAGGCCCTGCACTGATAAAGGGACAGACAATAATGGAGCGATGTGAAGGTGACTGGTGAACATTTACTGACATTATTCAAACTGCAGGGGAGCGAATCAGAGGGAAATGTCACACGTTAAGTTGATCACTTAACAAGTTCAAACCATTAACATGAGCTGTAAATATGTGGTCCTTGGTTATACGTGGTGTCAGTTTCCATGAGACAAATTGCCAAATACTTTTCTCATGTGTAAGATCATTTACAGTTTCATTTAGTTAATCTAGTTAAACACTAGATGATCTCTGGGCCTAGCGGGGGAAATATTTGCCCGTGTCCTAATAATAGACCAGGCCCGTAATGCAGGAGGTTAACGCAACAGAAAATGGTTTAATGGCTTACTAGTGTTGACTTAACCTTTAACCATAACGCCTGGAAATGTCAGGGGCAAGATTTAATACGTCCGTTTGTGGAAGTGTCCCCAACCTTTGAGGAGTGGGTGCCACACAGCCGGCCATTGCTTATATGAGATGGTCAGTGACACGACTGGAGCAAGTGCCAGTGTAACATAGTTAAGATGTCAACGGAAATGTTTGGAACACATCTCTATTAAGATCACTGTGCTTACAGGCATGTGAGGTTTCAATACCGTCCTTCTTGATTTTTTTTTTTTAAACCTTTGTGTTTTTACCTTGTTAAAACTATTAATAACTAAAACCTAACCTGTTAACCCTTTTTACTCCCATGATGCAGTTTGAAAGAAGCCTCAAGCAGTGAATGCAACATTATTTTAAGGAGACAGAAAGAAATGACGTAACGATTGTTTGAATATGCTGAATCATCTGTCTCAATTTAGCTTGAGTGTCTTTAGGAGATGTGAAGTGTCAATACACCAGTCTGGGCTAGTACAGTTCTCATAGTCAAATAAGACTTAAGACTTTGTGTGAGGGTGATTTATTTGAAAAATGCTGATTGAACTGATAAGATGGTCTTACCCTTTACACCAGTGATGTTCTAGCATAGATCTTCTATTTGTGCTGGATCATGGTGTTCAATCATCTCTCTAACATGCTTCAACGCGCCACATTTAGACCGCTGATTAAATGAGCAGCTGAGCGCCTGCCGGTAAGTAGTGTCGAATGTGAAATGTCCAGTAAGTAAATATCTCATGTCACGATCACAGTCCTGAAAAAATCTCCTGGTGGGTACAGTTCAGATGAGGAGCACTGTTTGGGAAACTCCCTGCAGGCAGTGTCATTGTTGTTTGTAAAGAGCTGTCTCATTCTCTTAATCACACACAGAAATGTATCAGTGTGCAACCTCACTGGAATGAAGCAGGCTCGGTCCTTGGTGGGCAAAGGTGACAGTGTGAGTCATGAGCTGAGGCTGAATCAGTGCATCAGCAGTATACGCCAACATCACCACCAGAATATCAACAAGCCTTTCAGCAAGACAAACAATGGAACTTGCTTGCTATGCTTTTTTTTGTGTGTTTGTTGTTGTTTTTAATTTGAAGAGGTATTTCAGAGACTTCTTAAACATTTGACAGGCACCGGTCCTGTTGTTTTGGAGTACAAACTATGCACGTTGTCGGTAAGATCTGTTAACTCAGGTCTGTCGTGATGTGTTATTCTGGCAGTTTAATTGCGCCATTTTTGTCTTGCTGATGCAAGATGCATGCTCATTTAACAGAATCTATAATGCATGTCTTCAATGAAGAGCCTCTGACAGAGTCTATGAGACACAACTAATGCGTGTGAGGTTAATTATCTGTAAGTCTGAGGGAGGAACACCGGCGTCCACTCAGATAATCCAGTGTGATATCAGTTTTTGTTCAGCACACAGAAGCAAGTGGTTTTAATCCATGGTCTATGGTCCATTGTGACTGAGCTTAGGTTAAACATCAGTTTGAGTCTTTGTAAATAAATGCAAGACCTCAGCAGAGTGTGTGTGTGTGTGTGTGTGTGCGTGCGAGGGTTAATCACACTTTTGTCATTCAAGGACCTGGAGGGCGATGATTTCCTAATTCTGTACATTTAAATAAAATGAAATGTATTCTTCCTGTTATTATTAGATTTTATAATTAACTGTAAAAGGTTTGACTGTACAAGAAGTCAGAATGCACTGAAAAATATTGGCAGTATGGGGTGACATTTTGAAATGTCTTCTGTCCAACATCATTTTAACACAGGAATATGAAAGTGAATATCAGTTTTATGATAAATGCTTAGTCCAGAAACATGTGCAAATGGCTGTGTCTTACTACATAATGACCAATGGAGACCTACAGTATGTTTAAGACAGTACTTGGTTTTATTGCTCCATTTAAGTCAGTGTAGATACTGATGAGGTAACAAGGAGAGATTCTCTAAAGTATTTGACAGTATATTAGCTTGTATTTATGTACGTAATACAAAAAGATGGCTCATTTGACCTCATGTCTAAGCACTGGATTAGTGCTGTTTTTGGGACCTGAGTTGAGGCTTTGTGTTTTTTTGGAGTTAGGTGGAAATAATAATCTACAAATGATCTTTCCTGCTGCTATAAAACCATGCGATTAACTTCAAGCCATTCGCAAGGCCAAAAAATGTCATTTGGACAATCCTCTGGTTTATAGCCTCATTTAATGTTAATAAGCCTTGTTTTCTATTATCACCATGCTACCATTTTCATTGGGGACATGCCTGCAGGTGGTTGGCTCCCTGTGTGTTTTGTTTACTAATGAGAACATAATTTACATCCTTTTCGGCATTTGGAACATCTTAAATTCAGTTCCCGACCTCAGACATTCAAATTTAAAATCACAGTAACTGTGCATATGTGCTGCCTGCTGACATGTTGGGCCTCCACCACAATAAAAATACAATGGTGAGAAAACTGTTGCATGTTGACGTCACCCTGATTCCACTCTGACTGATGGCTCCATTGTTTCAAATGATAATGCAATGAAGCAGCACAAAGGCTCGCCCCCCCACACCTTCATTTCATAATGATGTACCCTCCCCCAGTTCTTTTTAACATGGAGAAAGGGGGCCTACCTCATGTAGAACGGAGATATTGGTCTTTCTTCTTCTTGGGAGCTGGAATAGAAAAAAAAACAGGCATAATAAGCTTGCATGATTGGGGTAAAGTTAGTATGGAAAAAAAGACTTTCCTCAGCAATATAAGTGGAGCTGAACACACAGGAGCATCACACTGGCTTTTGTCTGCAGAGTAACTGTGATTCCTTTATGGAACCTGTCTGTGATTACTATGAACCAACAGAGGGGGAGAAGCACAGTTGTAGACTTGTTACTGCGACGGGATGTAAACTCTGAATGTGAAAACATTTTCATATCCTTGGATGAAATCTTCTAATCGCTGAGTTTTGTTTTCCGTAGCAAAGTTCTAAATACTGTATATTCGGATTACTACAACCAGGAGTCCTTCCTAAAAGGCAGCATGAGCAATATAAGCCTGGGTGCAAACAATAAAATTAAAGCTGAGGTAGCATCAAGGATGGGCAATCTACTGAACAGTTGACTAAAGTGTCAAAAACTCATCAACTTCTAGATGTTGTGATGGCATTGATCATTTCTGACGTTCTGAATGATTGAAAACAGAGGAGCATGAAATTATTAGATACAGTTAGAGTCAACATCCATATGTTTTCAGTACACAGTCCAGTGATGAACAATCATAAATATCCTCCATCCAAATTAGTTTCTGTTTTATTTCCTATTCTTTATTATTCATATGACAGATGCCAAAAGAAGCCGTCATTGCTAATATTGTCGATATAAAACTGAGCAGCAAGTATAATCTGTTCTGCTGCTTTGTATGTCGATTTCAAATGAGAGTGTGACACCAGCTCTGGCGTCAGATATCTGTGCCTGCTGTGCAAATAAACCATCAGTGGGTTGTAAACATATTAAATCTCTGTTGTTACACAAAAGAAAGACATGTTTTTCCGAGGGCAGTTCAGTGAGTGTTGGGTACTCTGATGTGTTTTGGTACGTGCCGTGCCGTCATGTGGATTACTGTAAGGGGCAGGTGTGTGCAGGGGAGGGGGGGGACTACTCTGACCATTCGAGTGGCACCTAAAGCGCAAAACAAAGGATTTAGGTTTCTGGGAAAGCACAAATCAAAATGGGGCCAAAGTTCAGCGAACTTAACAAGTCGACAAAAGATGACATGATGTACATGAAACGTTCCCTTTTTCACAGGCCATTCGCTTTGGTGCAGTATTATTTATTACAACCCCGTTCATTTCAAGATGAAGTGGTGTTTGTTCTTCCTCAGTTGTGTTCTCCATCGGTGTTACACAGTCTGGCAAGCGCATTAGAATATTGTGGACTCTCACTACCGCAATGAATTGCAAAAGCGGAAATCCTGCTTACCCACTACCTTACTGAAGGGATAATGACAAGCTTTGTAGCCATGCTTGGAGAAGGTTTGATCTCATTAGGCTGAATGGAAAACTACCAGTGACACATTGTTCAATCTGGATGTGGTACTTTTTGGGGGAAAAAAATGTGCAGCTATGGAGACATGTGCAGTTTTGACTAAGTAGGCGCTGGTGAGTTTGAATAATCTTACGCTGGCTTATAACTTATACAAGGGTGAAACAGTCAACACAGAATCTGAAACTGAAAATGCAGTGATCTTATTGTAAGAGAGGCAGGACACAACCAGAGCCCTCTTGTGTTGAAAACCCTTTCGTCGACCTTTACTGTCTGCAGAACCATCAAACTGTCAGCTTTTAGACAAGTGCACAACATTTTTAGAATACCTGTGTGGCTGTCAGCTGGGCCTGGCTAAGCTATGCTTGCTTTAAATTGTGTTGGATAATAATAATACATTAAATAATAATAAAGTCAACCTGCGTGTTTAAAAAAAGGACTGAAAAGCTATGGTAATCGATTTTGTATTTGAGCCACTGTATTGGAAAGGTTCTTGTGTTATGTTTGCTTTGATGGTCAGGAACGAGGCGTGATAAGATGTCTTGTCGGTTGTTGGTCGTACAGTTCCAGTGCTATCACTAAGAGGTGAAGGCATCAGATGTTCATTTAAAATGTGCAATGAAAACAGCTCCTCAGCTGGAAGGTTCTCGCAGTAAATATGTGCTGTCAGGCTTTCGGCGCTGATGGATGAGACTTCCTGACAGGGTGCCAACAATACTGTTCCTGCTCACACTCACACCACACCTCAACGTTCCTCACTCCCACTTATTTCCAACTGGCTTCTACGAAACTCCAAAGGTTACATCACAAGATTCAGTGAACCATGGCAACTGCACACAAAAGCCAGTATGCATCCCCTACGTGCACCTACGCAGTGCTAAGAACATAATAAGCTCACATGATGCTGTTATGTTGGCTCATGAGGTGTGTGTGATGAATGAGGTTGGTGTCATATTTAAAGTGAAGGTGAGACCACTGAATTTGATAAAGAGGCAAAGGTTTATAACAAAACAGATACTGATGATGGATTCAGACACAGGCATAGGAGAAGGTCTAAAAATGGAGTCACTATGGGGACATCTGGGCATGACAACTGTGTGATCATTTGACTTCTGGTGTACGCCTGAGTAAGCAGGGTGACTGGAATCAACTTGGCATAACTTACACGTGTCACCAGTATTCATAAAACACAACAGAACATAAAACAACTTCATAAAAACACAACTACAAAGTAGCCCACAATTAATATGATGTTCATGAAAAAATGTTCATGAAGAAGCTTTTGTGAAACCGGACTATTTCATGGATGCAGTCCTGCAGGAAGGCTTTAATTGGATTTGCTCTGCTGCTGTTTGCGCTGTGGTGTGCTGACACACGGTTGTCTAACACACCCCTATGGAAAAGTGAGAGCAAGCTGGCACGCAGGCTCAACAGTAGCTTTATTTAGGAAAACATGTAAATCCACACATGGAAAAGGGTAAACAAACAAACAAACAGATAGATAGTTAAATAGATAAATTATTATTAATAATAATAAAATATTTTTTGTCACAAATACCTTGAATTTTAAGTATTTTCCATGTACACATAAAAACGTTGCGCTTACACATTTGAATCATTTACTTCTGAACATTGCTGCATCTTCAAAGCGCCTTTGCTTCAAGCTGACAAAATGGATCTATTTATTTGTTATTCTAACCTACTGTAGGTGTCTATAAGTAAACCCCAGTGCAGATTGCTGACGCACATTCGGGGGTCCCCTGTCATACTGTCTGCACATGTGTCGCCGTGTATGACCTGACGAGGAGAATCTTAGAGTGTGTGGAGAAATCCACCAGAAGATTTACTGGTACTGTGAACACGTGGGGAAAGCTCATGCGATGCTGGAAATATTATATTTGCCCATTAATGGGGACAGGATCACCTGTTCCACAGATGCTTGCTCTGGTGATTTCACAACTTAGTGCATCCATCCACTCATCCCTTTACCTTATCTTTGCAATAAAGATGAAAAAGTAGTTGGGTATTTTTTAAGATAAGTTATTCTTTGCACTGATACATCAAGAAACTTGTATTATCCTTTCATTAAAACATATCCCATTTAGTCATTATATATATGTCTATATATATGATTCAGCAAATCCAAAGCAGTAGAATTTGCAGTGTAAGGATATGTGTAAGAGTTATACTGAGCTTATGTAATGTGTTAATGTATCTGCTGGTGACACATTTAAACTGTGATTAATGTCGCAGTAAAGGTCACCGGTGTGCTGCCAAGTTGTACTACAAGTAATTACAGTGTCATCATTTCTCACAATAACCACACATATGATATTTATTGCTTTGCTTCATAGTATATATTGCAGTATTTGCTTACTTTGCTTTAATACATATATACTCTTGGTCGACCTTCAGTGAGGTGGCTAACTGACTAATTGTTCTTTCCAATTAGTACGTTAACATGCAGGCAGTGGACGAACAGGACATAAGATGAAGATGTCTGAAACAACAGTCGGAAGCGTTTTAGCCAAAAAACACAGGTGTAGTCATAGCCAAGGTTAATGCTGCAGCTGGCTTAGTCAAAGCAGCCAGAGACCCAACAACAGACACAGCTGTAGTCTTACTATTCCAGGACTGAGGACACTCGACACCAAGTGGTTCCAGTTTCAACTACTTATAATAGGCTTGTTTGCATGCCAAAGGCACATAACTAGAGGGCTCCAGCTCTGGATCCCTGATCGCTGTCAAACTCTTGCCCTCATTTTTCACCCTTAGTCTTGGCTCTCCACCTTCATGAACACGGGTCATAACCTAGTAAACACCACCCCTGAGTCCCTGCTAGTCACTGCTGACAGTTGGTTGAACTTTCCTTTGAGTACCTGTCTTCAATCATGTCAAACACAATTATGTGGTGTTTATTTTTCGTCATTTGTGTGTCCATGTGCCCAATTTTGATGCTGTGAAGGCTGGCAGAAATGCGAACTTGCAGAATAATGCTAATTTCATGAGTATTACTGAGAAACATGATCACAATTGAGGATAAGGCGGGCAAACACGTCGACGGATGTACAGACCTGCTCAGGGCCTCCATGCTATCACAGGGGGACACCTCCAGGTGGTCAGGATACCAGGCCGTGACAGGGGGAGCCGTCTCCATTGCCTCTGGGCTGGGGTTTCTGAGCTCCGATGTCAGAGGCAAAACTAGTGGTGCGCTGAGAGGTCTTGCATGGAGCGACTTCTTCGAGTGGCTGTGATGAGGGATGACTTTCGGCAAGTCGTCACTATTCCCTTTCCTCATCTGTTACACAGAGAGAAAAACCGACAGCAGGTGAGTCTTGTGACAGGACATATGAGACAGCATGTGAGGTAAATGATACACAACTGCTGACATTTCTGCACAATCAACCAGATTCAACTCCACACACACACGGGACATTTCAACCTTTGCTCAGAATACTATAAAACACGCATTCACGGATCTTCTGAGGTAGGCAAGGGGCAATAAAAGAGCCATACAGGGAAAGAGGGAAGGAAAACCAGCAGGATCCGACTGATGTCTTCTTACCGTGCTGACCATGAGTGGGTGCAAACAACGTGACCCACCGACTGTTGTGTAGGAGAAAAACCTCAGCCTAATCACAGCCACTTTGTGAGAAGTACCCCGATACATTTTCAAGCAAAAACAACTAAGAGAAGTGTCACAGAGAGTGCACAATGCAGCTGGCGTACACAGGCTGACGGCAGTAGATTAAGTACTGATGACGATCCAAACAGCTGATTCGAAAAGAGGTTCGGTTTTCGATAAATGTCTCCATCAATTATCTGTGGAACATTTCCATTAGGGCTTCGGCCAAATTGGTTGTGCCGAAAGCTATAGATGCTGCCGCCATTTAGACTTTTAGCTGCTCAGGCACTAAGCGGGTGAATCTTTGGGAAGATAATTCACTCATCAGCTTATTTAGCCAGACCTGGTATGGATTTTATAATTGCCCTTTGTGATCGAATGAGTTAAATTAGTCTTTCACAGCAACGGAAAGTAAAAACAGATGGAGACATGAGCTTGTCAGGATCCACCAAATCGGGTTTAACAGTGTGCTGTGATGCTTGGATGATCAAGCATTGGTAGGATGCTGAAGGCATTGAGGGCAGGTTGCAATACATCAATTCATGTATGTAATGACACAGTCTGTCCACAAAATATTAAAAAGAAAAGCTCAGGAGGGTTTTTTTTCCTATACTGTTGTCACTGACAATAATTTCGGAGGAGGACCTGTATTCATCAGCGATACCTTCACTTTTCTCCTGTGTTGCCTCAGCAACAAAGGTCCAGAATAGATTTAAACACAACATAACACTTCCTGCTCCTCAGCATGACCTTTTCAAATTGGATCAGTGCGCATTTTGTAGACCAGAACCATTTTCTGTCCTGACATTTTATAGTAGCTGTCTCGTTCATAATGACGATTTAGGCTGTGGTCCCACCATGGCAGCAATGGTCTAGTCAAATCTGATATCAATTCAATAATAAGGAGATATTAACACGGTCTACACTACTCAGTGGACTGAGTGCATTAATGTATGCGTGGTTCTTGTTTGTTTTAAATAAAAGGTGTGTCATACATTGAACTGATAAAGAGTGTGTGTGTGTGGGGGGGGGTGTTTGTTCATTTGGGTTTATCTCTCAGATAAGCTTGCACTAAGGCAGATAAACATTATTATTTATAATCCTGTGACACCTCGTCGGTATGTCTGGCCTTGAGTGACTCCAATTTCATACTGGTTATTAATCTAATTACCTGATAAATCATTAAATAGGTCAGGTCAGTTTCATTAGATCCCACCGTCAGTTTGGAAGAACTTCCCTGCCAAAGGGATTTCCGGGACTGGGCGTTAGTCACGGCAGTCGGCATGCTGGGCTTTTCTAAGGATCCATCTTGAAATACAAGCAGCTAAATTCATCACAAATGAGGGCAAACTTGTTAAAACATTTCCTGTAAGTGTTTGAAACATTGATAAGCTCTACAGCTGCTGTTGGTCAGCAGTGGTTTCTACCCTCCTTTCAGTTCATCTGCTGTCAGTCAGCAGTTCTTGTATCTACAGTGATACAGATCTGGATATATTAACTGAATCTGCAGGAATAGGTCTTTGTTATAGTCAGAGACTATAACCGCTGTAACACAATACGTCCATGCTGTCTTTATTGGCAACTTGAGCCAATTGAGCCGATGCTACAGTCAGGACCAAATACTGTTTGTCTGGCAGTCATAGTACCACAGCTTACAGAGTTTGTCTCTCGCTGCAGATGAGTGTGTTGTTGTTTCCTGCAGCAGATTGCCTTTATCAAATCTAATCATGTGACTGAGTAGCGGGGCCGTAGGATCCAGAGGCAGTCTGAGAGATGATGACCATAAGTTCATCAGCAGCAGATAAGAAAGCAGGAAGTATTTATTGGAAAGGAGTGGGGAGCAGGCAGTAGTAAACCATTAGGTCAAGCCCTGAAACAAAAACAATTGATCACAAAGACGGTAACAAAGTTCTTTCCAGTACCTTTGTTTTTCTTTGTCTGGCTTTTGGAGTACTAGCGGAGGATTGGTTCAGAGTTTCTGCATCATCCATTGGTGTGTTTTGTTTAGCCTTAGAAAAAGCACAGAGGGGAAAGTGAATAGAAAGAAATGTAATTTGTATCATACATCTAACATGTAGGTTTAGACAGCGATGCATAGAACGCCTTCATTTAGACAAATAATAAACTGTTGCAAACAATTTAAAAAGGTCATGGTCTATTCACTCTGAGTGATCTGACATTCCAGCCTGTATAAACAACTTAGCAGACACTGATAACATCCCTCAAAGCTCACAGAAATGCACAAACGCACACAGAAACGTCTTTGTTTTCGGAAAACAACTTTTCCAAAACACGCCTGTGTTACGTTAATCACGTGTCACATGGTAGGTGTTAAAAGAGCTATGTAAGGGAATTTGAAGGATTTCACCTGGGAATGTCACACATGAACAACAACACTGCATTTCTCAGCAGAAAGACTTTTTCATAACACACATGCTGGCGGCTGCTGATAAGCCGAGGACGCACCTTCGTCCTGGGAAGCGGTGTTGGCATCTTTACATTGGGCTGGTTGGGGGATTCATTTTTGTCTGTCACGTGTGCCTCCTGGGACCAGAGAGAAGCCATTCAAGACGTTTTACACATTTTACATACACAAAGAAAACCTTTCAAACAAAGCTCAGAAAGGTTTGTTCCACTAGTGTTGTAACTGAAACCTCAGATCCATACAAGGTGGATGTGAAAATGTCTTTTTGCAATCAGGGAAGCATTTTAGTGGAGGTTTTCTACTGTGAGCCTCAGCAACAAGGTCCAGAATAGATTTAAACGTCCTCACAAGCCGTGTCCTCAGATGCACACACGCACATAAACACTTCCTGCTCATCAGCATTTTATGACTGAGCGAAAAGGCAACACCAGTGATCATATGTGCCTTGTTTCATGGCATAAGGATGAAGGTCAGAAGGTCAGGGGCCTCCGCAGACTATGCACGCACGTGCCCATGTGTTTTTGTATATGTATGCATGTTCGTGTGCAAGTCAATCTTACTCTGAAGTTCTCGTTTTATGAGGGTTTCATTCTACTGTTGGTAGAAACGTGCATTTCCATTTCATCAACTTAAGCTGTTTAATTGTGTAAATGCTTAATTTGCCTTGACTGTTTTAGTAAGGTGTTAAAATGCTCGGCGAAGTACCCTGAGAGGAAAAATATGGGGTCATGTCTGTGGGGTGCCAAATCCTTCAGCTAGAGCCTGGTCACCTCACCATGGCATCGAATGGCTCATGTCATGCTTCTTCATACCAGCAACACCATCATCAATCAAGATTGGGACTCTGTTGTGAAGGATGTCTTTCCAAAGGTGGAAATTCCAGCAAAGCTTTGCAATTCCACAAATGGTTTGATCGCTGAAAAGCTGCTCGTGTAGCAGCTGTTCCACTTGTTAATATTCTTGTTACTTTTTTCCTCTGGAATTAACTGTAATAATTACACTCTGGTGTAATTTCATGCCACAGTTTCCTGTTGATCATCTGTTGAAGAAGAATCCAAAAGCCTTGGAGCGTATCGATTAATATGAAAAAAAAAATGCACAGTATGTTTCTGTGCTGTCCTTCTCTACACATGTAGTGAATTATGCTGGATGTTGACAATTTGTCACAGTCACCCTCAGAATCAGAAAAAGCTTTATTGCCAAATATGCTTTTTACACATACAAGGAATTTGTTGTGGTGAAGTTGGTGCATGACACATCATCAAGGGCGATGACATCATGACCTTGGTTGGGTGAAACCACATGCTTTTAGCAGCAGTTATTGTGATGTCTTTATGTGAGTTCACAATCAAAACCACATCCTGACAACGTGGCTGCAGGCAGCTTCACTGAACAGAAGGATTTCTGGTGTGTGCTTGGTTTGATTTTTGCTGTTCAAGGCCCAGTGGTGGGGAACAGATGCTGGGAGGAAAATCAGCAGACCAGACGCATCGACTGATCGATACAGACATCAACCATTGAAGCAAAACTAAATCAGCAGCCACCTGTGGAGCATTGCTATAGGATCAATACTTGAATTAAATGTTAATTCAGGTTATATCCGTTAAGTCCATCTTCTATAACCACCAGAGAGTGAGGTCAGAGAGGATGACCTCGTTTGTCCAACATTGTCTTACAAGCTGCAGTCAGATCTGATCTTAAAAACATAAAAACAATGTACAGACCTCGACAACGATGACAGTGGACTTCTCCTCTGCGTGGTCTTCTTTATCTGGGTTCATCTCAAAAATGTTGCTGTAGCTCTGGATGAGCTTGACCATGATCTTGTTACAGATATTTTGGTCCTTTATTGCTTCAAAACTGGGAGCAACACTGGACAACACAGAACAAATATAAAATCATATAAACGTATAATATATTATCAACATTTGGGGATGAAAGTGTCTTCAGAGACGTGTTAATAGATGTAACTGTCGACAAGAACATGCTGCTGCACTGCTGTAATTTTACTGCTCAAGTGAAAGGTCAGTTGTCACCTAGTCGACTTGATTACAAAGAGGTGTATACGGCCGCTCAAATGACTCCTGCCGAAGGTGTTACTGAACAGCTGTGTGAGATGTTCATGGGGATGTTGGGCTAATTATATAAGATGAACACACACACCATGAGAACGGATGACGAGTATCCAGTGTGTTTCATGACCAGTGTGAACAGTCGGTTGAGTCACTGTTCAGTTAAAAGGTCGAGACATGTGCATGATTTGAAAAGATGAAAATAGGCCAGTGAGAAAAGAAGGTGCTCAGGGAGACACATACACCCACTGATTCATCGTGTATTTATGATTATGATGCGACCATTTGAATGAGGTCACTCAATAGGCTGTGATTTGTATGTAAAAATATTTGGAACAATGACAGAGCGTCAAGTGTTTTAAAAAACAGAGAAAGGCTTTTTAACAGGCGGATAATGAACAAGAGGAGTTCTTTAAATGTCATGTTTTTATCACTGCTAAATGAGCAACAGCATCATCTGCTGGACAAACAAGTTGGAGGAGAGAAACTAGACCAGAGTAAAAAAAAAAAAAAAAATTGAGAAGCTATGAGCTCAGTTAATGCATGTTTTCCTGAGGAAGCAGCTAACAGCTGAAATGCCTTTGGAGACAACGGTGTTTCATTATCTTTTTTCATCTGAATCATATGTGAGTGGAACCTCACATGAATCATATGAACATATGAATCCAATGATGATGGGATGACTGAATCCCTCAGTCTTAGTGATCATCTTCTTATTCCTCAGGACTAAGCTGCGTTATCTCACATAACTAAGTCGTAAATGCCCTGTTTATTCATTAGTGCAAATCACATCATCTGTAAGGACCAAAGTAGAATACAGCAATCCTTATAAATATGTCAGGAATGCCAGTTATGTTCTTGAACCATGAGCACACGGAGGTAATTAGTAAACAATGTCAGACAAATACCAGACTGAGATATGGATTCAGCTCCGACCTGAAATTCGAATACAAGTGTATATAATGACGATGTCACAGGTGTTCAGTCTGTGTTGATGTTTGTCTTGTCACCATCCCTGATAATATTCTTTACTCTTTCTGCAGAACTCAAGTGGCCAAACATTTGAAACATGTGAATTCTAATTATGACCGTGCTTGTATAATGCTGAGTGGATAAGAAGATGGAGTTATGGCTCCAATCCAGGAATTGTAATCAGACGAACTCACTGGAAAACACTAGGACCAAACACGGTGGCGAGGTTGAGGGCAGTCATCCGGTTGTCCTTGTGGTTGCGCTCGACGAGGGTCAGGAAGTGACAAAGGTAACGGAGGAGGTTGTGGTGGACGTCCGGAAGCTGCTGGATCAGCTCTCTCAGGTCTGAGCATGAGCCTTCATCACCACACTCTGCAAACGCACAGCATGTCACAGCAGGTCAAAGGTCGTCTACTCAGCAGTTCTGGCAGAAAATGTTCTGTGTCTGCTCCAGACATTTACATTCATCACAAATGATCAGAAACGACAGACTGAATTCTCTTTTGAGCATTTTACAAAATATTACGTACACTTTAAAGCAGTAAGTACATACAATCATGCACGCAGTGTTTGGTTCACTGCCTGTCTCCAGCAGGTACTGACACCTCCATCCTCCAGCTCTCTGTAATATCCAATCCCTGGCTGTGGTGACTTGTAATACGTGAGCCTTAGCGTGAATAGCCTGAAAATATGTTGATACTATTACTCAGAGTACATAATTGGGTCGTAGTTGGATAAACGGCCACTGGTCATGAAAGACTGTGTGACGCAAATTCTGTGAGTGCGTGCGTCTGCGTGTGTGACAATACATGTGTGTCTGTCTGAGTACGGGAGAGACGGTGACAGCGACTTACAGTTGCTGCTGTGTTGTTGAATAAGTCAGCAACTTGGTAATATGTTGCTTCGTCATTTATTCTTTTTTGCTTCGGTTTGATTATTCCATCAGTCCATCACAGCATGGTCTCTAATGTAAGATGTGTCAAGTACTGGCAGGGACAATAACACACACTTCACTACATGTATTCTATTCGGTGGTTACACTGTCACGTCACCGTGGTTTTGCAATCCACCGTTTGGACCCAATACACGATAAAAACTCGGATGATATGTGTCCACGCCCGAATCACTCTTCTGCCACTAAACAGATTAATTCAAATGATGGACAAGAGCGGTGTGAGAGCACAGCTGCATCACTTGCCAACCAATTCATTTCATCTACATGACCTCAGATTACTGCCAGATAACACTCTTCTAGTTGCATTAAAATCTCACACGCACAAACACGCGAGCACACACGCTGTCTGCTCGGTGATGTATGAGTATATTTTAGCATCTACACAGAAGCTTTTTGGATAATCCAATCAGTGATATGCCCCAAAGATTCACTGGTAAGCGCTTTAAATATCACGTTTTTGATCTGGAAGTATCACATTGATGGTTGTACAATTGTACCATCTGATCTTTTGGGGGAAAATACTAGAACCCAACTGCTGCACCTGACCTTAAAATGTCACTGTTCATCACGTTCACACGGTTCCTAATGTCTCTGTTGAATATGTTGCGACAGCGACTGAACTCATCGTCTGTAGAACCATTACTAAAAATCCAACCGATGGCAGTAAAAAAAAAAAGGCTTAACGTCACAGCAACTTTGCACACGCCCGTCATCACCTTTGTTAGTATCTTATGAAAATGTTCTCGTCTTATATGATGAATTTACTTATAGATGATAATGAGGTGGTCAGTTTCTGAATATCTTCCTTGTAGAGTCTTAGAGCTTAAATATTGTTATATATCACAATATAAAGATTGTTTTACTTCATTTATTTTTGTATATTTTAACAACATATCAGAAGTAAAATTATATGATCAGCTGCTCATTTTATTTTATTTTTTTTTAAAGCCATCTCACACTTTTTCTCAGACGTGCAAGTAAAATAAAACAAAAAGAAAAGATCAAAATTTCCGGTGAGAACCTACAAATGTTCTGTTACCTGTGTAATGGTCGATCAGTGCCTGCTGGACTGATGAATGGACCAGGCCTTGAGGCAGGTCTCTCAGGTACTTTTTGAGCAAACTACTGATGGAACATGTGTCTGACTGAGACAGGTCCACCTCTTCGCCGCTCTCCAGCCGCTGTTTCAGGGTCTCCACCTGACGGACGTTCCCGTTCACCCTGAACAAACCCTCCTGGTGCAGGGCTGGAATGATGTCAGACAAACTATTCATCACCTGACGTCAGAAACAGCCAAAGTTCCATGAATTATCTACATCAGTGTTTCCCAACCCTGGTCCTCAGGGAACACCTGCCCTGCATGTTTTGGATGTCACCCTGCTCCTACACACCTGATTCCAACCAACAGCTCGTTTTCAGGCCTCTGCAGAGCTTCACTCTGTGTGTGTGTGTGTGTGTGTGTGTGTGTGTGTGTGTGTGTGTGTGTGTGTGTGTGTGTGTGTGTGTGTGTGT
>CAAKHB010007334.1:7661-43854 GCA_901007665.1 Aeoliscus strigatus
GTGGTCCCAAGAACACACACACACACACACACACACACACACACACACACACACACACACACACACACACACACACACACACACACACACACACACACACACACACACACACACACACACACACACACACACACACACACAGATTAAGTAGATTGATGCATGGCCCCATGATCCACCAGCACTCGTCCGGCTTCTCCATCAGTGCGCATGCGTGGTAGAAGCGTGCTGCCGCAGGCAGGGGGCGTCAACATGGCGTTCTCTCCTCGATGACCGCACTAACGGCAACCTGCCGACTCGAGGGAGAGAGAGACGCGGAGAGACGAGAGAAGCACCTCCATCCTTTTTTTCCCCCAGCCCTATGAGTCGTCGTCCGTGTGTCGGAGGTTAGAGTGACTTTGTTTGTCAGATTTTTTTCCTCCCGCCTTTCTCCTGCGCAGTGGATGTGATTCCCGCAGACGCTTGTAGAGCAGGTGTGAGAGACAGCGGCGACCGCTCCTCTCCTCCCTGTTTCCGAGGGGAAATGACGAGTGAGAAGCCGGCTTCAGCACCACCGGGCTCTGCTTCTTCGCTCACGGACACAGACTGCCAGCCTCCGCCGGGCTCCTCCGTCCAGCCGCCGCCGCCGCAGGCCGCTGCGGGCTCCGGCGTCACGGGGGAAAGAATGGTGTCGGCTGTGGGCTCCATGGTCCTCCCGGCCGGGGTGATCAACCCGGCTGTCCCGATCAGGAATATCCAGATGAAATTCGCCGTGTTAGTGGGCCTGATCCAGGTCGGGGAGGTTAGCAACAGGGACATCGTGGAGACGGTGCTGAACCTGGTGAGTGGAAGTTGGAGCCATCCCAGCCCCGATGTTTTATTCACGATGCTCCACTCGCTGCTTCTGGTCCCTTTAGGTGGTGATGTCATTTGTTTGTTGGGATGATGGACCTTTGTATGTGCTGCAGATAAAACATGTTCGGTTCTTCTAGTCCAGCTGGGGGAGCTGGGTGAAACATGTGACCCCCCCCCACACACACACAAACACAATTGCCGACTGTTAAATCCCTCGTCATTCCATGCTATTATTTCCAGCCCCTTTGTATCCGAACCGGGGGCAGGTTGAAACCAGCCACCGACTGCAGGTATGTCCAACCGGACATAGGCCGACTAGCATTCTGCTATCCATCGACACCTCTGCCTCCGAACGGCTCCAGACTAACATCCAGGCCTTTGTTCGGGTAAAGCAGAGCTGGAGGTCGCTGTGAAGGGTTCGTGGTTTATATTACACATTACCGCCCCCTCCCATCGTCACACCGCCATGCCGGGCCTGGCACACATATCACATCGGAGGTTTAATCCAGCTTGGAGGGGGAGAGGGGGCTGACATGACTGGTGTTCTGTCGTTATGAAACAGGAGCAAAATGTACAGCGAGCGTAGGTCTGAGTGATGAAGTGGGGATGAAGGTGGATGCTGCCCCCCCCCCACCACACACACACCCCAAGCATCAGCAATGGCGCCTGCTGCTATCTGCTAGGAAAAGTGTCTCTGAGCTTTCTTCACGTTTGTTTGAGGGAGACGTAGAAGAAAGCAGACATAATTTATAAAGTGAGCTCAGTTCAGCAGAGGTGGACTATTTCAGGGTTTCATGTGGCCTATTTCTTCACTGGATGCTGGAGCAGCAGCCAACAGCTGGGCTGAACCATTTTCCTCTGTCAGACCGGTGAGCCTTCCACATTCAGGTCTCATCTCAGTCCATTATGAGGACTACATAGGAGAGCAGGGGGGCTGGCTTCTACTTGCTTGTCCTGACCATTCATCCTGTTCCATGGACCCCCCCCCCCCCTTCAGTCTGGCAGGGCTGAGGGGAGAGATGCTGCCTGCGTAGTCTTGTTGGGCAGTGCCATGCATTTAAAAGCAGGTGGAGAGGCTAAGGAGGATGGGGGGTTGAGAGGGTGTGTGGGGGAGGAGAGGAGAGAGCGTGGAGGAGGAGGAGGTGGTTGGATGCTGCAGTGGCTATGTGCTCAGAAATTACCAGCTGATGCAGTGGGAGAACAGAGGGATCTCAGGTCCTTCCAATAGACTCTCTTACATAAATACTGTTGTTTTCACCATTTGTATATTTGTGAATGTTGGTCACCCTGACAAATTGAAGCAGTATGTGTTGGCTGTGAAGTTTGAAGCCTGAATTGAACAGTCACTTCTGGTTGCAGTGATGCCAATAGCTAAGCCTGTTGGAGGAATTTTTGCTGCCCAGCTCCTTAATTAAAAGCATTGGAACAAAGATGTGTGGAGACAGGAAACCTCAGTGGTCATGCTGCTCGTACAATGAGTCTACTGTGACCCAAAAGCTGATCCATTATTCCGTCAGTGTTGGAAACCACAACAGCCACGTTCTCTGTCCTCCGTGGCGTATTGATCGGATCCCACTGCGGGTTGGGTGAACAGATGGCTTGTCGGCTGGATCGGTTGTGTCCCTGCTGTATGTGGTGTGGTGCTGGCCTCTGATAAACTGTTGATTCTCCAGAAAGACCCAGAGGAGTGGTGATGGAAATAAGAATCAACTGCTCCACTGCTGATACCAAACAATGGCAAACAATATGAGACATCATCAGTCAGGGTCCACACATATTGCATAGGACAACTTATACAAACTTATGTCTGCCCCATTTTCTGATATATTATACAACCACAGTTTATATCCTGTTCATATTACATCCATAATGTATCCTCTTCATTTTAAGTTTTATTTATTCTTTGTACACAAATGCACTTTATGCTTTTTGCACTTCTGATTAGATGCTAAACGATGTGCAGTGACAATCAAGTTGAGTCTAATTGAATTGAATCTAATATTATATGCTGGGCCTCAATAATTAGAGAGTAACAACACCATCATTGAAGATGATATCATATGATATGTATGTTCCTTCCTGTACACATTGATGTTGGTGTTGGTTTTAAATGTCCCCAGGACCCATAGGTGGTTCTTCTATTTGTTAAATTGTAGTGTTGAACAAAACACTACTGTTACAAAAATCCCCAAACAGTCGCAACTTCACCATCTCCTCTGTGTTCTACATTGTTTGATGTCACTGTAAAAAATGCTGTTGCAGCGCTATGACATCAGCACCCACATCTAAGAGGTACTGAATTGTAATGGAAAACCACGTAAATGGAACCAGACTGAGTAGAGCTGAGCTGGAAATGTGTAGTGAGAAAGAGCCAGTCAGTGCGTCCCCGGGACACATGGAAAGTGAGTTTACTGCGTCCTTTCCTAGACACATCACTGTTTACTGTGATTGCATTCTCCAGTTTGACCGAGGTGTTGATCTGATGATAGTCTTAAAGAACTCACCTCAGTCAGATCTTGCATCTTTCTGCAGTTTTATTACCTCCACCAAGGAGGTTATGTTATCTGTCTGTCTTTTAGCAAAATAACTAAAAAAATATGAACGGCTTGTAAAGACCTTTCCAGGAAATGCTGACAACGGGACAATGAACACAGATGGTTACATTTCGGTAGTATTTTGGAACCATCTGTATCCAGGAATGTTTTGAAGGAAGCCATTTTCAGCATAAGTGTATAAAACACCACAAGATCAGCAGTGTACTGTTTCTGTGGCAGTGGTTAGCACGTTGGGCTGGTAACGTTGGGACGGTGGGTTATATTTTGTTTTAGTATTGAAAGAAAATGAAGAACAAAAAGAAGAAAAACAGAGCTCAGAGTTCATGATTTGTGTAAAAAGGTGTCTAATGAGTTTTTAAAGAACCGTTTGTCTATTAATGACAAATGCTAATTTCAAATGCAAAGGGCATATTTTTAGAGACACACAACAATGTTTTTTTTCCATGATACCAATAACCGATAACTTACGGCTTCTCATTACCGATACCGAATAACCACAATTGACTAGTAGGTGAGGTTAAAAAAAATGAAAGATGGAGTGAGCAAACCTTAATTTAACACTATAGCTCTGCCTGTAGCATCGCTGACATCACTACTGTTGGAATTAGGGATGACCAATATTTTATAACTTCTTTAACTGATACAAGAGGGCAACATATTTAAATTTATTATTTTTAAAATTTAGATTCACCTGTAGTTTGTCCACACCTGGACGTAGAGACTGGTAAACAAAGGTGGATTTGACCACTGGACCTGTAGATTTGCCCTAACAACTGTCATGACATCACTATGATCAACAAAACAACAATCAACAAGTTTTCTTCCTCCATCCTTCTCCTCCTTCCATCATGTCCTATTTTGCTGGCAAACATACGTCTGAAAAATGATGTCCAAATTTACTGATGTCCAAACTGTGGCTTCAAGTGTTTACAAGTCGTCTGAGAAACGCCGTGGTGACAGGAACCGAGGCTGGTTGGAGTTAACAGCTTCTTTAGCAGCGCAGGCATCTTCTTAGTCTTTCAAACACCGTTGTAGTGATGCTGGAATTTCAGGTGTTTATTCACACTGAGCTCACTGCAAGGGAAGTTACAGCCAACGGAGACAGAAAAGAACGCTTGATTTGTTCACCTGAACCAGCTCGGCTGCTATCTTTGCAATCTCACCTCATTGGAGCGTTTTTGTTTTTATCAGACCGATAATTTGGGACAGTCTGATATTTATTGTACACCGCTACACATTTACAGTGAATTTATTATATTAATTGTTAATTTATCCGATAAAATGAATCGGTGGAAATGAGCTGCTTGACAGAGGTCTGCGTTCTCCAAGTGCTTTTCTGGTTTTAAGGTGTCACTGTTACTGTATTTGTGATGTATGAAAACCCTGTGTCAGCTGTTTCAGCTTCTTATAAGGTGACATGGTCCATAACCCATGCCTGAAATCAGCATGACATATACATAATTCCAGGCATACGAACCTCTTGGCAAACCGGGGGCTGGCTGCAGGCAGTCACAAACATGTCCTTTAAGTGGGTGCTACACGCTGTAGATCGCAGAAAGATACTTTATCTCCTGAGAGAAATTCAGACAGTTCACAAAGATACCTACAGAAATGATTGTTGTTTATTTCAAATATATAACCACAACAGCGGGTTCCATACCAGACAGCTTCTGTCATTAATCTACTTTGAAAAGGACCAGATGATCAGACATATGAAATATGAAGCCCCAAATGTATCAATACATCCATAAATGTTATTTCACCTAATTAGGATGTTTGTGTTTACAATCCTACCTCTGTTCACATCATATGGAGACCGAAGTTGTAGCTTAAAGAACATTCTATGTCTTGTCTGAAGCCTCAAATGAAACCAATTTGTCCAGCGAATAGTCAGACAGACTGGCCGTTTTCACATAACTGCTTGTGATGTACGGTGGAGGAAACCAGGCGATGTGATCTATCCACCTGAGCTGTGCTGTCATTTCTAGTCTATTTGAAGATCTGAGACTTTTCAAAAGCATCTGTGGGTGGTACTGTCAGGTCTCTGCTTTAGTACCGCAGCAGCTGTGCTTATTTATAGACAGCCTTATCGAGTCATTTTGTTGGGGGATCAGAGCTGTATGTTTGTGCAGGACAGAAAAATGAGTGACTCATTCTTGTTCCCCTGTTGGTGTCAAGGTCCATTCTTTGCTTTTTGACTTTTGGTTAAATGCATCATCTCCTGAAAGTGTCGGTTCCCCCCTGAGACCCTCGAGCAGTCCCATTCTGTTTGCAAACCGTATTCCTGTCCACGCTAGGGATGGCACCATTATGGATTTTCCAGGTGAGATAATCATGATTACCTTGATTTTCATGATTACCAAAAAATGTGGAGAATTTTAAATGATTTATTTCATTGTTTTTAAAGTCAAACATTGCTCAGGCTTTGCAAACCCTGAACGCACATGCTGTTTTGAACACACTTTTGTGACTAGAAATTAATAAAAATATTATTAATAGACCAACCATATGGATAAATAGACTGGACTAGAATATCTGCTATATCAGCATCATCCCTTCAACGCTGATAATTCATTATTAATGCAGCCACAGTGTTCAATCACAATAATTACTGATTTGTAAGCAGTCAAATGTAGGTAACTAGTCCTATTCTTCTGTATTGAGTAGATTAGGTTGGACTATATAATTGTCTTCAGAAATATTGTTCATGTGAAACAATAAGTTGAGGGAGAGAGAAACCACAGTGCATATATGTCGTCCCTTAGTAGTCAACAATCAATTGGGATAAAAGCTAGTAAATAAATAAATAAAATAAATAAAGCTAGTAACAAACTAAGTTCAGTGTGTTTTTGTGTTGCATGTAGGGGTGTAACAGTTCATCTGTTATATCGATGTAGCGATTCATAATTTATGATCCAACTACATCGTTCTGTGCCTCGACGATCTTCCAGACGATATGAATAACATCATCATAAAAGGTAATCAGTCGATTGTATCCATGCCAGCGGTGTTCGTTTTGTTGACAAAGACTGACGAAAAATATTTGTCAACAAACCTTTTTCATGGACGAAAAACTAAATAAAAACAAAAAAAGTCAGACATGAAGATAAAGACTGTGATAAAGACAAACTATAACTGGCACTTTAGTCAACAAATGAAAACAATCCAATCAGAACTAACTAACCTGAGGTACATTAGGGGATTTTCTGTATTTAGATACCTTCTGCAATAGCATTACAACCATTTTTTGATGGTTCTCAGGGAGAACAGGCATTTGGCTTCATTCATGTGAGATTATCTTTTGTGAAAAAGCCATGGTCATGTTTTTGACATTAAGAACAAAGTAAAATACATGTTTTGTTTTACACCTGTTAAATCTGTGTCTGTATGTGCATATTCAAACTTTAATACCAGTCCATGACGGATTGATGTCCAGTGACCGGGTATTCTGACTGAAACTGAAAGAGTTGTAGTCAGAGCATAGATAGACGATATTTGTCATCTAAAACTAGACTCAGACAAAAAGGGTTTGGATAACTAAAATATGACTAAAACTAAATAGTGTGTTATTCAAAAGACCAAGACTAAATCAGAATTTGCTGTCAAATTTAACACTGGATACTAGGAAATGGGGTATTGGATTTAAGCTTGGCAAACTTCCTATGGATGTGTTTTAACACTCAATAAAGACATCACAGATTCAGTTGTCAGCGCCGTTATCGCCAGCAGACAATAAAAGAGTTGATGGCAGATGAGAAGTAAAACATGATCAAGTCACCAGTGTGGTCCAGAGTTTTGAAAGAGCTTCTGCAAAGACAGAGACGTTCTAAATCAGTCGCCCGCTGTTTGAAAAATATATAAAGGTGTCGCCATGGGATTTCACTTTCACACAACGCCGACCGTCCAGGCACCTCTTCACGTGCACTCTCCAGTGTACAGGTATTTGTTTCACATTCACACTGGTTGAATCCTTGGCTAAAAAGTTACTGAATTGTTTCTGATCGAATCGTAAATTAATCAATATCGTCCTCGAATTGTTGTTCGAATGACTGGTTCCACCCCAAGTGGACTGTATGAAGAGGGTGAACATTAGCTTCAGGCTGGCTGCAGAGGAAAGAGAGGAAAAGTCTTTGTAGAAAACCTCATGTTTCAATTCAAAATGTCTCTGAAACCAGATGCCAAACATGAGCTGCTGTAATGCTGCAGAGAAGGGGGCTCAAGCCAGTGAGGACCAAGAGTTAATGGTGACAACCGCTCCGGTACTGACTCAAACACCAACCTATACCTGTCTCTGCCTGTTTCACACACACACACATACATGTACACAGAGGACAGAGGGTGTGTCCCACACTGCAAGGTCATCAATGATTTCACAGTTACAAAAACCCGCTCTTGATTCTTCCAGCCCAAAGAAAAAGAAGGACTGATGAGAGACTTCAGGTTGAGCATCTCTGAGGGGAAGTGGTTTCTGATTGTCCTTCAGGGTGTGACACACCGTAGGTGTCTGTGGGGGGTCTGATGACTTCCTTCCTCCCTGTGGAGCCTCATCACGCGGTGTGCTCTTCCGACAGGGATGTGAAGAGTGACTCCCAGAGGCCAGAGTCCATTGGAGTGATGGCAAACATTGTGAATCAAACACACAGCCACCATCAGAGCTTCGAATTGGCCCTTTGTCTTCATCAGTCTCTGGTCCCACTGGTGGTTTAACCCTGCTTCAAATCAACGCCTGCACTCTCAGCTTTCACACATGGAGTAAAAAGTAAAACAAGAGAGTAAAAAGTGAAATATTATCGTGTCATGGAAGTGATTTCACACATCCAAATCCTGTAACTAGCAAACAGTTCTGTGGTGATGAGTCATTTTCAGATGGTTTGTGTATGTACAGTATGTCATCATGTCTTCATCCCATTCATCTCACCTATGTGCTGCTGCCATATACCAGTCAGCTGCACTGAAAACCACCATCCTCCTGCCCCCCTAGACTGTTCAGACCTGGACCGGCATCTGAAGGTGTCCCAACCAAGGTGTTTTTTGGGCCAGTTAGAGGCCAAGCCATCAGAAACCTTTGAAGACGTGTAGGTGCTGCTAT
Source organism: Aeoliscus strigatus (assembly GCA_901007665.1). Taxonomy (NCBI): domain Eukaryota; kingdom Metazoa; phylum Chordata; class Actinopteri; order Syngnathiformes; family Centriscidae; genus Aeoliscus; species Aeoliscus strigatus. The sequence goes on from CAAKHB010007334.1 coordinate 16,137, forward strand.
ATATCAAAGTAACACAGTTATCATGGTCAACTTGTAGAAAGGGATAGTGGTTCTTTTGTAGCTCCCACTGTGCACCAGTTAGTCTTGGGGACTTTTTTTCTTTGTGTCTGATTCACTAAGCCAGTGGGACTGCAGATGTAAACTAGCCTAAGGCTAAGGAAGGCTTCGGTGCAGTGCATCAAAGGGTTACACTTATGGTTTCATTACCACGTGTCCCCGTTCTTATTCCTGTGCTGCTGGAAATGTGACTTTCTCACGGAGATCAATAAAGTGTCTGTCTGTCTGTCTGTCTGTGTCTCTTTGTCTGTCTCTGTCTCACCCTCTTGGTGTTTGGAGCTGATCTGTGCCTACTTGGGATCTCTTCTTCAAACTCATGCTATTGGAAGGATGAAGGGCAGAGATGAAACAAGGAGGTCTTAGTTTGAGTGGCAGCATGAGAGAAGCAGCGATGACAATTAAGACAGTTTGTATTTGGTTCAAATAAAAAAATGAAACTATTATTTAATTAAACTAAAATTAGACTATTAAATAAATGAATAAATGATCAAATAACTATTTGTCATGATCATCAACTGGTATGGTCAGTTTTTGTGTGAATTTAAATATCTTTACCATCTTTACATGCCTCAATTACATCTGCTCATGTGTTTTTGTGTTTTATGGTCAAATGAGCAAAAGCTCTACACACTTATGAAAGTGCATCCGGGGAGTTGTTTGTTATCTGTATTCAGTGAATAACTCCAGCTATAAATCAGTTGTCCTCATATTATTTAATGCATTTCTATTATACCACTAGTCTGCATCAATTATTCATCTCTGCACTAGAGTCATGGAAAAGATACAGGAGGCTCGTGCTCTTATTTTCTTCCACTCCTGTGTCTGGCTTGTTCACTGCTGTTGTGTCTATCACTGACTGTTTTGTTTTTATGTTTTAATGTTTTAATAAAAGTCAGTGTGCATCTATGTCAGTCCAACAATCTCCAGTTACAATGAGCTGGAATTGGATTTGTGTGTGTGCATGCGCATGCGTGAACCTCCCTAGAATCGATGAATGAGTGTTTGTATATAACCTTTGCTTTCATCTCCTTCACCTTTATCTGGTGAGAAGTACCTGTCTCTCTCTCTCTCTCTCACTCACACACTTGTTCCTTGTAGCCCCCCCTCAAGACTGCCTGCCAGGGCTGATTTTATATTCATGCTGGCCTACTTCACTCCTCTCCCTGGCTCCCTTGGCTCCACACACACACTGCTGTGCTGTGAAGTAGAGCTTACTGTGTAGTTCTTCATCATGCTGCATACTGCAGTGGCCAAAGGTTGATTTGAACAAACTGTGTGTGTGTGTGTGTGTGTGTGTGTGTGTGAGAGAGAGAGAGAGAGACACAACATGCAGCATTTACTTGTAAAGACATGTACAATTCTGCTGCCGACTGAAGAACACAATACCTCAATGTCAGTAGACGTAACGACAATAAACAGGTTAGTTTTCTGCTCCAGTTTCTGCAGCTCCCCCAGACAAAGCCTCAGGGTGGATGTTCTGGCCAGGAAAACTACTTGGACTAATAAATGCAGCAGCAAGCTATGGTCCCTGAACTATTCCATCTAATAAAGTATGACGGGTAGATTAAAGTGAGGGTAGAAGTATTTTTCAGCTTCCTTAGGAAAAGGCCATCCATGCAGGTGGTGCTGTCGGGTTGTCACTGCAGCAGAATGTTTTATTTTGGCTCTGAAAGGGACAAATCAGTCCGTCCTTTAATCAGACTCCTGAAGGAACTGCTTGGCTGGCACAGAGGCAGAAAATAATCTTCACAAGTCCCTGTTTGTCTGTGGCTGATGATGTGGGTTAAAAATGAAAGGTACAATATGCAGACACTCTATTTTTCTTCTTGAAAATACAAAGCTTTTACGTCTCTCGTGTCCAACTAGCAGCTCAGAGAGGCTGTGCTGCAGCGTCAGCGGCACTTCCAGCTAAATGCAAATGTCAGCATGCTAACATGCTTAAAGCGGTGATGTTAACATGCCAGCTTCGGATGCCTTTAGTGAGTGAGCATGCTGCTAGCATTTACGATCAAACGTCCAAAAGTGGCGTCGCAGTGGAGCAGGACAAATAAGCCGATTGGTTGGAAGAATCCTGAATACATTTGTGACAGTACATCTGCATGATGAAGTGGATTCATGTAGTTCCACATTGACGTGTTGGTGATGAGCCTTTTAGTCTTCTACAGCCCGGGGGCGTTTGATAGGACATATAGTTAGAAGTTTGAGAAATTGACCAAAGTCATGGACAGATGGACAGACACCACCGTCTCCGTAGCACCAAACCTTGTAGATGATAAGTCCTTTTAATATGTCAGCTGGTATCACAGACACAGTGATGGCTTTGACTTCACCCCTCCTTCAGAGCACCTTCTGACTCTGCTGCTAGATGAAGGACCGATGTGAATGCAGAGAAACACTCTGATAGAACTCTGAGAGTTTCCGTTGGTGTCATGTCTGTTATGTCTGTTCTGCTGTTTTATTTGGCTATTTCAGGTTTACGAAGCGTCTTTTTTAGTATTATTTGTACAACTAAATGCTTTATCTAGTATTTGTTTGTCCGAATTGATTCAGTGTCCCTCCACCTTCTTTTCTCCATGTATTTCTCCGCTTCTTGTTTCAGGTTTTGCAGCAGCACGTGGAAGTGTTTGTTCTTTAAAATCATATGTATTGATTTCTGTTCCAAAGTTTTTAGCTTTCTTGACTTAAAAAGTACATGTTCTCAAGGATGTGATATGAACGGATTGTTAGAGGATTGTCACAGCTGACATTTATCCACCAGTATCCATGACAACAGACATGCTCCGTTGGACTTGAAGATGATGAGTAACCGTCGTAAACAGCCACTGAAAAAACCCATGTATCTCTTTTATCGCTGTGTTCAGCTACAGCTGACTCATGATTGAGGTTCCAGGTCTGCCTGCGAATCCTCCCTGCTGCTCTTTGTTTCAACCCAGCTGGTCGAGGCAGAAGGCCTGAGGTTTCTGAGCCTGAAATTGTTCTTCTCCTGCTGCTCAGTGAATGTTGCTTTCTGGTAACAGTCAAACGAGTCAGGAGATCAGTGTTGGAATGGATGCTCTAAAATCTGACTTGAATCTGAAATGTAGCGTGTTTGATGTTTTTGCCTCAAAGCCCAGAATGACAGCTCGTAGCAGTGACGTCTGTAGCTGGACAGGGAGGCCAGTGAAGACCTCTGGGGACGAGGTGACAGACGCCAGCTCCAGATCGGTCGTCTCTGGTGGTGTGACTGTTTATCTGGTTGTGTACATGGTGTGTGCGTGGTTTTGTTGCACAGTAACGTCCAGTCCATCATGCTACATTACCCCATTCAGCCCTACTTTGGCCGTGTGCCTGTGCGTGTGCGTGTGTCACTCCCAAACCCGTCTTATGATGATGGATTACTGGAACTCACTGGAACTGCTGCCTCCCTGATCCTGCATCAGCTGTGGATCAGTGGAACAGTGCTCTCCATTGTTCCAATGGCCTGTGTGTATGTACTCACACACATGCACATATCCTATCTGCTGACACACACACACACACACACACACACACACACACACACACACACACACACACACAGCCAGACCAAACAAACAGATTACAGATCATGAATTGCCACCAACCTGGTCAGAGTTAGGTCTGCATGGCTTATCTGCTGACCTTTGACCTTAGCAGGGATTCACATCTGTGACATATTATGAAACATGACTTGTATTTTCACCCAGCAGAGGTGAAATAGTGTGAGTGAGATAGTTGATTTTTTTTTCCCGAGCCCAGAGAGGTGTAAGCAGCAGGGAGGGTACCCTGTAGGACGTCACTTCCTATTTGTTCCCCCCAAGGCCCCATCGATTCAACAGAGAGAAGGACGGAGTTGTCTGGTCCTTTCCTGACTGAGGACATCTGCTCAAGCATCTCATCCCCTCTGCTCTTGCTTTTTCTTCATGAGAGTTGGTTTCATGCTTGGCGTCGTCTCAATCACCTCCTTCTCTCAGTTTCTTGAGTTTTCTTGGGCTCTCTCCTTTTTATCTCCCTTCTCCAGACTTCCAGAAAATAGTCCTTTCATCCTTTTCTGTTCAACCAGTGTCTTATACAACCCAGGTTTTACTTGTCACATTTATTTAGATTTTTCAAATTTTGTCATGCAAAAATACGACAATCTAAATGTGTACATGTTTGTTGGTGGTTGCTCTCCTTTTTCAGTGAATTCCGTTTTCTAATTCCCTGCGACATAAACTGCTCCGGTCCTCTCGAACCAGGGTCAGTTGGCTGCAAACTGGAAAAAGCTTTGTGACATTAAAGAGCCCCACCAGTCCTACGTATCATGATGATACACCATGATAAATGGATTTGATTCATTATCATTCAAGTCTCGGTGTGTTTTCTCCATCCTGGCAGCAGCAGTGTCAGCTAGGATTGGTTCCAGCTCTCTAATAGCATACATCCCCTTGATAGACACAAAATCTACCTGTACGAGCAAAACACAACCTTCTTCCAGTCTATTGCTTTTTGCTTACTGAAGTGTGTTCTGTCTAGTTGGGAATCCATCCTAGAAAAGGCTGTTGATGTGTGTATGTGTTGTGTAATATTTGCAGAGAGGGGAACAAATCTTTTTGTTTGTTTGTTACCCAATACCATGTGACAGGGCTATTGCTGGATCTGTTACTAAGCTGCTTTGGCCAATCAGGTGGCAGACATTTTAAACTGCTGTTGGATGAAGTCATAGTAGTGATCACTTGGCTGCAGTCCTCAATCCCTGTTGTGTGTGTGTGCGTGCGTGCTTGAGTCTGTGACCTGGTTTTCTTCTAGAGAATATCAGCTGGAGACGGTTGGGCAGGAACATCTGGTCTGGTTTCATGTCTGGATGGATTAAACTAGTGCGCCTCGGCCCAGTGCTGCTGCTGCTGCAGGAGGAGGAAGGAAGTCCTGCCTCCAGCTCAGAGGAAGTTCTACCTCCAGCTCAGAGGAAGCTCAGCCTGCAGCTCGTCTCGGCCGTGGATCTGGGAGCGGGAGCTGTCCATTGTGCTGAAAGAGGCTCTGCTCGGTTTCTCATCTCTCTCTGCGTGATTCTCGTCTTCTCAAGCAAACTTCACACCCTTCTTCTTCTCTCTTCCTCCCATCGTCTTTTCAATTCTGTTTTTCTCTGCTGCTGCTTTTTTTCAAGTTCCTCATCCTGTCACACCAGTGAAAAGCTGTAATGTCTTTATCCCTGCAGGTCATGTCTTCCTCCTCTGTCTTCAGCACTGACTTTTTTTGAGTGCACGTCGTCATTCATGTTTGTTCGTGACAAACTGAGTGAGACTTCAAGGACTTTTTCTCAGTGAATTGTTTCAAAGGCTGTTGCCCTTTTGCCAGATGATGCATACGTGTGTGTCTGTGTCTGTGTGTGTGTGTGTGTTGCTGAAAGCATTTGTGTGTTTGTATGTTTTCACTGTGCCAAAAGTCTGAGTCAGATGTTGGAGGCAGGAAACGTCACAATGGTTTGACAGTGAACTGGAAACGATGTGGCGGGTTTCACAATGACACATCTCTTCCTTCATGCTGTGGTTTTTGTGTCAGTGCATGTGAAAAACGGACTGGCCAGTACGTCACTCTGAATGGTTTTTCTTCTGTCTGTGGGTCGGCTCTTGGCACACATGTGTCAGTGTTGTTGATCTAATCATACGATACAGCACAGTCCTCTTTGATAAATTGGAGGTTGCTGTTGCTTCATCGGAATGTGCCAAGTTGACCGGATGACGGCAGCTGATTGGAAACCGGCCAGATTCATCCACAACTATTTCCCACTTCCAGATGAAACTCTGAAACGGTGCAAAGGTTGATACCTCATGTCATTCAAAAACCGGTCGTAACCAGATACTGACAGATACCGACATGTCCCAGAGCTGCATTGAAAACAGGTTTTCTTCTTCTAGCCTCCAGCTTCAGTCATGCACGGCTCTTTTATGACATGTCTTAAGTCAATCTGTATTCCTGTTATCCAGAGCTTTGGAGAATTGCTTTTGCATCATTCACCGTCCCGTCATTTTCAAAACAGAATGTGGAAAGAAGCCACATGACAACAAACATACAAACAAACGGTGAATCGGTCAAAAATGCAAATCCTGCATTAGGAGCGGATAAGTACTCAAAGCAGACTGTTAGTCCGGCTTATTTCCTCTCATTTTGTCTGCTGTGGTGGTGACTGGTTGGCAGAGACAGACGGCTCATTGCTGTGTGGAGCTGGTGTTGACCCACCCTGACTTTGGTCCCTGGATAGTGTTTATCACAAATCAACAACAGGAAGATGAAACAAGGTCCTCCAGACGTGTTTAGTCTTAAATAGAAGGTAGCTGGTGTTTTATGAATTCATGAGTTTATGAGTGTTCACGGCTGTTAATCGGTGCTATGATTCAAATCCCAATTTGATGTTTTATTGGAGGAAATCAGAAACATGAATCCCACCTGACATTTGAACATCACCTTACAAATATTGCAGCAGGTGCTTTCTGTGTTGTGCGGTGTTTGTTGAGGAGTGTGTTGTGACGTGGAGTAATTCCTTTCCTGTTGGTCCAGTGACAGAGGTACAGTCAGCTGGGATTGATTGGAGTGTCTGTTGTCTTGTGTGTGTGTGTGTGTCCATTTATCACTCCTTCAGGAAGTCAACAGTCGGCTCTACAAACACTTTGACACACTCACAGCTGCACCGTCACACACTCAGGTGTGTGTGTGTTGTGTTGTTCATGGCTGTCATCTGTGTGGACACTACAGAGGCCCCTGGGGATGGGGATGCCCCCACCACATCTGAAAGCTGCAGCCTGTCAACGTGTCATAGTTCATCACCATCACAGACCATGAGATGATTACAATACATTGTCTTTCATTGGATGTAATTATACAGTCATTAAAAAATGGGTTCTTGACATTAAACTGTTAAAACATGGAACACAACATTTGTTTTCACTGTCCTAATTTCTAGTTTGAAAGTATGAGTGATATCTGGATTAGCATCAAGAAACAATCATTCATTCATTCATCTCCTCCCGTTGCTCCGGTTACGGGTCTCCGTCGTTCTGGATCTGATCGACAGGTGAAGGTCAAGGTTCAACCTGGAGCAGTCCTCAGCTGAAGGACAACCATTCACACACACATTCACACCTATGGGAGATTTACAGTGACCAGTTAACCTCAGCATGATGTTGGAGGAGGGAGGAAGATGGAGTACCCACACAGACACAGGGAGATGATGGAAACTCCACACAGAAAGAACAGAAACTCCACCACCGTGTCCCCAAGAAAAAACATCAATCTCCAAATTTTAAAAGCCATTTTTGCTCCAAAATATATTCATGGACACATGAACGAGTCCTATCAGCTCCAGAGTCTCACTACCAATTCTTCTGTCCTCAAAACATTTTTGTTTTCCTCGTGTTCAAAGCCCACACATACCTCTGCAGCTTATGGGAAACGGAGAAATGTATCCTGAATGTGAACCTGAGGCTGCGATCAAGTTCGCCACTGCTCTTATCAATGCTGTTTTGAGAAAATGAGGTCAAGCAGAAAATGGAATGTGGATTATTGAGTGTTCAGTGGCCAGCTCAGCCCGGTGTAATCCATATCTTTTAGGAGATTTTCTATGGTCATCACTGGAGCACTAAACCCTCTGTACGCTGGAAAATCACTGATAACGAGGCACAGGAGCGTTCATGCCGTGTCTTGACCTCATTTCCCTTCTACGCTCCATCGTTCCAACACTTTGTCTTCTGTTTCTCCTTCTTTCCTTTCCTCCCTGTCCTCCTCCAGTTTGTCTCTCCAGCCTCTTTGGTGAAGAGAAGAGTTAAGTGTATAATCTGTGATCTGCTGTGTGGACAGGCTCTCGTCTCCTCTCGCTCTGCTCACAAAGGGCCTGAATGGCTGCGGCTCACTCAAGGGACACAAATGAGTAATGAGCCACACGCACTCACAAAGACACGCACAAAACAAACCCACTCGATCACGCCTCTCCAACACGCTCTCAGGGGCTTTGAAGTTGCAAATTGATGCTGCCTGTGCCTCCATTGAACGTGAAAAGAAGGTGCCTGTTGATACTCTGACCAGTGGTCTCTGATGACGCTAATGAGCAGCAGGTGCCGAGTTGGAGCGTCGGTCCTGATCGGCGCTTGTTGTCCACAAGCCTGATGGTTCATTTGAAGTGAATAATGAGCCGCAGTGGGTGTGTGAGGTCATTTTTAATTCAATAATAATCCTTCATGATTTTCAGAATAAAGGACATGTGGCGTTTAACCAATGAAATACGTTTAACAAACCATTAGAATGAAATCCCAGGTTGCCTTTGGAGCCAAAATTCCATTTTTTATTTATAGTATCTTTTACTGCTTAACCTATTATAGATGGGAGGTGGCGCTTGTGTTTCTACCTACAAACACTAAGCATACTTTGGAGTACCATAATTATGCAGAATTACATAATTATGACCTAAAGACAAGAAAAACTACAGCTTCACATGACGTGAATGTCATCCCTTCCTTAAAGGTAGGAAGACGTGCACCACCACCTCCCGTCTATGATAGGTTAATACAGAAAAAAAAAAACAGTTGGGGGTGTTTGCTCTGCAGCGACCTGCGTTCACTAATTTTGCTGAGGGGGATTCATCAGAAGGTTTGACACCCACCTTAAAGACCTTTAGAAATAAATGTTCCCAGGTGACAACCTCCTTTCTACACCTACTCTACATCAGAGCAAATCAGAATGTGTGAATAGAAGTCTTCATGTGCTTATTTTTATCAGACCTGAGGGAATGGAATACTCCAACCGACCTGGTGAATCGCTCTACTTTTCAGTCCCACACAGTAGAAACCTGGCTCACTGCAACAGCCCGTAGTCCCACAGTGAAGAATCTTCTCAGGAAAGGCAGAAGGAGCTTTGCTCTGTCGAGTGACCTGGAGTTAGGTCTTCTACGTTAGCGTTATCTCCCTGAACACGACTGTTCTTAATAGATTCAGTGTTTTGCATTTGTACAAGACATGCATGACTCCCTTACTGCTGTCTCGTTGTTACTTTCCTTCTTCTGGCTTCCTGATGGGTAACTTGAATTTACCAACTACAGAAATCACGCGCTTGATTAGCTGGCAGCGACAGTTAGGAACAAGTGGGGGAGGGGCCACTGTCGTTGCACTGTCCTTTCTCCGCGGCATTTAATTCAATTGAACATTGAAATGCATTCAGGCTGCATCTTTCTGTCTAAACTTCAGCCACATCCTCAAGTGTGCATCGACCAGGTTTCCCTCCTTTATAAGCAATCATGGACAACCTGCTCTGCAGCATGTGGACGCCCCGCCCACCCCCCAGAGTGACTGACAAAAATGACTTGACATTTGATTTGGACATCGGCCTCTCCAAGGTTCCATAGGCGTCAGGCCCAAAATGAAAGTGTGTACTTGTGAAATGCTGTGAAGTCGTAGGTTGTCACCTCTTGACCTGCCGGCTGGGTTCTCTGAATGGACGTCGGGCTGCCTTGGAGGAGAGAGCATGTGTGTCCTCTCAATGCTTCCGTCGTACGTTTCGGGTTAGAAACAGCTTCTTTGCTGTCTCAGTGATGTGATTACTCCTCCAGGTTAACATGATTTGTTTGAATAGAAGCTATGTGGGCTGCTTCTGATCAGTGTTAATGCATAAATGTTAATTCAAAAGTGTGGAGCACGGAGAAGCTGAAGCATCCGTTGTTTTGATGAAGGCCCCCTGATGTGACAGCAGCTCTCCTCTCCCTTCCCTGTGACCATGTTCCTGATTCTTTTGGCAGTGTCACCCAGGCTCCAGTTGCCTTTCCAGATGGTCCGTCTGCTCGAGGACAGATACTGTAATCCAGCCACATCCTCCGTTGTCTGTATTGAGCCTCTATAGTTGGTCCCGGTCCGTTCCCCACACCGGTCAAAGCGCTGTGGTGTGGTTGTGTGGATGTTGTCCCCAGGAGATCTATCACTGGGAACCTCTGAAGAGGATGAAAGTCGATAATAGATGAATGAATCCCTCCGACTCGTTCAGAGGTCCTGTCTGAGCTGCGTTGGCAGAGTGCACTGGATCAATTCACTTTACTGAGAGAGGAACAGAACGACTCGCCAGAGAGGGAAGAGGTCAGATGTAGGTAGAGAGTGGTGTGATGGTGCATGTGGATCGATCCTGTTCCGTTGATGGAGAACGGTGGAGGAATCCTGATCTGTCACCAGGTCCTTCAAAGGTGAAGCAGCATGTGGAGCATTGTGGTGCATTGTTTCATAACGTGATGATTCAGGATTATAACGAGCAGCGTCCCTCCGGTTGATGCAGTTTGACACACTAACACTCCCAAGAAGAAAAAGTCCAACAGAAGGAAGCTGATTGTTGAAGCTGACACATGTCAATAGTAACCCATAGCAATGCAAACTCTGCTGAAAAAAACTATTTATTGGAAAAAAACACAGTGGAGACCATATATTAAAAGTGTAGACTGTAACTGTCCAACAGTTAATAACTGGTTGTGGCCTATTTGTACCCAAAGGGTCTGGAATGATTCAGCTGATATGAAACTGGCACCAACTCCTGTCCTGACCTGAGACATGGGGTTGGGATGAAAGCAGCCCCGTTGTTGTTGTTGTTTCTTCTTGTCTCATCCATCTCCAGCTCATTCTTCTGCCTTTCTTTATCTCCACTTGTAATCTGTCTGCTCCCTGATTAATTGCATGTTTTTGTTCCATCTCATTTAGTAACCTCAATAGTGCACTCCTAGCTTCTGGTTGCCATGGCTACTGTCTCCCAGATAGTGGATGCTGTGGATGAGGTGTAGGAGTTTGCTCATGTTCATGTGGTGAATGAATGCGTGAGGTCCAGTGGCATGAAGGGTAGTAATTAGAGTACATCCGCCATGAAGAGACAGACTTAAAAAGCTGAAAAACAGTGGCTGAGGTGTGTGTGTGTGTGTGTGCGCGTGCGTGCGTGCGCGCGTGTGTGTGTGCGTGTGTGCGTGTGTGTGTGTGTGTGTGTGTGTGTGTGTGCGTGTGCGTGCGTGCGTGCGACAGCCATCAGGAGCCAGGCTTACCTCTCGCACAGGCAGAAGTTAACCATTTGTCTTTCTTCTCTCTCCTCTGATTTGCCTCATCCCTCACCCGCCGCCCCCGCCCCCCAAACCACCTCCCTCCTCCTCCCCCTCTGTACGCTCCTTCAGTTGGTGGGCGGTGAGTTTGACCTGGAGATGAACTTCATCATCCAGGAGGCGGAGAGCATCGGCTGCATGGTGGACCTACTCTCCCATTGTGAGGTGACGTGCCAGGCTGAGATCTGGAGCATGTTCACCGCTATCCTCCGCAAGAGTGTACGCAACCTGCAAACCAGTACGGAGGTCGGCCTCATCCAGCAGGTGCTGCTGAAGATGAGCACCGTGGACGACATGATTGCAGGTGAGCGATGGTGGATGTCACCTGTGTTTGTTCCTCATTAAACATTCCATTCATCTTCCTGCTCAACACATTTGCTTTATGTCCTTTTATTACATGATAGAGTTTTTTGTTTCTTTTCTTAACAAGCCCAGAGCAAATAAGCCACCCCACACTTGTTGGATCTAGAAGTGGATCAGTTTGGATCAGTTTGAAGCAGAATTACATTGTATTCATTGACTTCATTGAATCTCGTTGTCAGTAAGTAATCACTGAGTCATCGTGTCTTTGCTGTGTCATAGCAAAGTGACACCATGATGTCTACGGTAATGTTAATAACCAGACCACCAGTAAGAAGGAGGTCAACATAAACACACCTTGCATTGTGTTTCTCTGAAGAACTCCCACTGCAGTCGAGCGTATTGAGTGTGGTGACAACAGGTGTTTCTACGACACCTGTCAAAGCACCGGAAAAAAAGAGGAGAACCAAATTCACGTTATGTCTCCTAGTGAATCGGAGCCAGTAATCTGTGTGGCTGCTCCTCCTGCCTTGGGGTGTTACGTCTGTAATGACCCACCGCTGAGGCAGGAGCAGAGTGAACGACCTCCACATCAGGCTGCTGTGTGTGCGTCTCTTCATTGTCAAACAGCACACACAGAGAGGATCATGTTGACCTTGACTTGTGTTTAATGACGCTCCTCCTCCACCGGCTCAGGATAATGTGTTTTTTAACTTCGTTGACTTCTTCCAGCTCACTGCAGCGGAGTGTCTGCTGACTAAATCCATTTGATGTCAAGTCTCACACTGTACAACACTTTTCCGAGGAGTATTACAAATGCCCTACATGGCTTTATCCTACCAAACAAACGGCTCAAAGAATAGTGCTGAGGGTTTTGAATGAAGGACACTGCAGCACGTCAGTCAGCTGTCCCTCACCTTCACGTCCTCATCAAGTGAAGGTCATTTTGACACAGCAAATGATTCAATATTGACAGGACATATCTAAGCATTGTTTTTTGTAAACAGGAAACCAGATTGGCTCTGAATTCAAGAGTGATGGGAATGTACCAAGTTAAAAAGTTGTTTAAGCATGACTAAATCAAGAAAGGCGTGCTGCTGTTTCTGCATTGTCTGTATTAGCTGTGACATTTAACCCAAATATGACAAATATGACGTTTTACTAGTTATCCGTTTTCGTTTGCCGTGTTTCACTGCAGTAAAGTTCCCTTCAGAGGTCTGTGATGTTGATTTCTTCGTCTCCGTCATCCTCTGGCTCCGTCCTCTGTTTGTCTGTTGATCCGTTCCTGACGTACCACTCAGGCAGCGCTGTGGCCGGGTCAGACACAATAATACAGAATGATACAGACGTGTGAACATCAACCTTCACATCTTTGGTGGATACGATATTGTTGCATGTATCAGTGAGTCCCCACGACCCTCAGGTGGTGATTCAATGGCTCCCCAATAAAAACAAATGTATTTCTTCTATTCTTATGTTTGTTAAATTGTATAGTTGAACTCCTTTGATGGTGGTATGGTGGAATATGGTTGTAATTGGCATGTGTATACATATATGTTCAAAATGTATCTGAAATTTAAACCAATACAATTATGAATCTGTTTAAAACAACTGTCACTGTGGCTTAACATACAAACTTCTAATTCAAATGAAAACAAAATAGTGTCTGTCTCATTGCCATTAATAAACAAATGACACCAAAATCAACTAAATGAAGTAACTGAGTCACTGTGAGACGTGGAGGACAAAAATGAAACATAACTTTAGACTTAATCTTATTCTTTTCTCATTTTTAAAGTCTCCTTCTCCTGCTTACTGTTTTTTGTTGTTGTTGTTTTACCGATTCAGTTCTTTATTCCTCCTCGCGTTCTCTTCGACACTATGTTCGTTAATGAAGCACAGGTGTTTCTGTGTTTTTTGTCTGTACCAGAGCTGGACGCAGAGACCGCAGCAGAGCTCCATATCTGCCACCGTGTCCTGCTTTGTCTCTTGTTCTCTCACTCTTCCCCATCTCATCCATGTCTGCAAAATCACATCACTGCCATATAGCATGTCATCTGTTGTCAAATCCAAGTTTGAATATCTAAGGCCTGAAATAAGGAAACTGGTTTCTCAAAGACAATTTGTCTTTGGGGCGACATGGTAAGGGTACTAGCAGAGTCACTCCCCCTGCTGGCTGCAGGTTGGATGGACAGCAGCACGTCTTCTGATGTCCGATTGCTGATGTACAAGCATATCATGTGGAGGAGCATAGAAATGCACACATAGAAGATCAGGTTGTCTGGTTCCTGCAGTCCTGTGCTCACTGTTTTCCTGTGTGTCTTCTCAGACCTCTTGGTGGACATGCTTGGGGTCATGGCCAGTTACAGCATCACAGTCAAGGAGCTGAAGCTGCTCTTCAGCATGCTGAGAGGAGACAACGGCATTTGGGTAAGTTAGTGGAGCTGATGCTCAGTGTGTGCCTGTGTGGGTATCTAGGAATGGGGGATGGAGCAGAAAATGGATCATGATGACAGGTTTCCCTCAGAGTCACTGAACTCTGACTGAACTTTTGGTGCTCTGATATTTTCCTCATCGCACTGCCTCTTTTATAGTCAGCATTTTAATCAAACCAACTACTCTTGAAGTAGCTACTGTTGAGTTTTTACCTCGTTTTCATTCTACACATCTAGACGGTTCAGCCAGATGGAGCTGACCTGATCCCTGGTATATGGTACCTGCATATTAGTTAATTAGCTATTAGCTCATGTTGATAAATGTCACTTTCATTGTTGAAAGTTGTTGTTTGGAGTTGAGTGGTTAAAACTAGTCGCATCTCAGGGCAGAGTGTGTTCAAAGTGAACCACTGAGGCTCTTCTCCTCATTTCTCATCTCATCTCCCTCAGACGTCCTCTCCACAGTCAGATCATTTAACGGTTGCCATGGTGTTGATTAGACGTTGTCGTTGGAGGGGGGTATGGTGATTGAAATGTTATTGATCCAGTGGGGTTGTGGTAGCTATGTTCTGCTCTCCTCTGTGGCTCTGACACATACTGAATATAATAACACCCCCCCTTTTCTCCTCTTCCCTTCTCCACTCTCCTCTCTCTCCTCCCTGCTTTTCTCCTCTCCTCTTTCCCTTCTCTCCTCCCCTTCACCTCCCCTTCCTCCCCCTCTAGCCAAGACATGCTATCAAGCTGTTGTCGGTGTTGAACCAGATGCCTCAGCGACATGGTCCTGACACCTTCTTCAACTTTCCTGGACGCAGTGCAGCGGTGAGGCCGATGCTCCATCAAAAAACAACTGTCACAATGTCATTGTTAAGGAACATATTGATCAGTTTACAGTTGGAGTTACATTACATTCAGTTGGAGATGAGCGCTGATTTATTTCAGCTGTTTAAGAGGCTAACATTTGTGAAGCTGTTCACCTTTGCTGGTGTATTAAGAATAACATTTAGTCCCTCCAGTGTGTATGACCCACAGAGGTCTGTTTGTCTTTATCCATCCTTGTTTGTAAGCTGGCACCTCTTAATTGTGACTTTCCACCACAAGTCCAATGACCTAAACGGTAAAAAGACAGTACTGACTGATGATGAGTGATCGATGTCATAACGACTGACTGACTGTGTTGACTTCTCACAGGCTATAGCTTTGCCACCAATTGCCAAATGGCCTTACCAGAACGGATTCACCATCAACACGTGGTTCAGACAGGACCCGCTCAACAACATCAACGTGGACAAGGACAAGCCCTATCTCTACTGGTGAGCTCCTCAAAGGTCATCTCAGCAATTAGGAAGCTCAAATATCTGGATGTCCACTCTTCACGATCTCAGCACTACTGAGCGGGGGGGGTTGTCTTTCAAGGATGCTACGGCTCAATTAATTCGAACATAACTCTTTGCATCCCCCCATTTTGCGAATCAGCATTTTTCGTATCACCCAGAACCCAGACATAGTTTATTAGTAGTGATACTGGGCATTTTCATTTTAATTTTGGCGTTTCCATCATCATTTTGGATGCGATACTTCTTACATGTGCATCTAAAAAGGCAGATGGGAACATGGCTACTGAAGCAGTCACTATATGTCGGCAATAGTGACGAACCTATCAACTGTTTCTGGTGTTACTGGAGACTGCCATGGTTGAAACTGACAGAGATCAATGCCAAACTGTTGATCAGTTAGGAATACGAAGAACATGTTAAAATCCATGATCATCTTCGTCATTCAGTAGTGGAATTTCTAAAATGTGACGATTTCCATGTGAATCTGTGGGGGAGGGTGCAGCACACCTCAGAGATCGGTTTTCTCCATCACCACAACGGAGGTGCAATGGGGAGATAATTCAGTGAGTTGTAACATGTATGATGTAAGTTTGATATCAGGGGTGATTTGGGGGCATAAATGGTCCTTGGTCTGAAACAGTCTGGAGTAACACTGATCTCGACCATAAAATAGAGAGCCCAAAGAGTCAATAGCATTCCACAAAAAAGAGGAAACGACTTCAGGCTGGCTGTTAAATTTCAAATCAGCTGTCATCTCAGTAGAATGAATCGTTTCTATACAGGTGTCCTGTGTTTACCTCAGAGTGGTCAAGGCGGTTGCATGGTTGAATACTTGACCAAACCGTATAATGGTTTAATATTATGTATCCTTCCGTACCGAAATGTACTTTTTCCACATACGATGGCCTGATGTGCTGTTACCAGTAAGAAATATTGTCCAGTCACGAGTGCAACATGGTCACACTGCTCAGTGCACCGTGTTTGACAGTTTCATGTGGCATAATAAATGAGTCATGACTTATGTTCACTTCCGTTCTCGGGTGAAGTAATACAGACGTTAGACATGATCGCAGACAGGAATTTGAAAGGAAAACCATCACTTTAAATGTCATGGTGCTTTGATATGAGTGTGACTGCTCTGACCCTGCTGACCTCCCTGTTAGTGCTGTTAGCGTCTGCAAAGCTTCATTAGCTCTGACCTTTTGTTGAATTCAACTCCTTTACCCTGAGACGAACCTGACTCAGTGATTCTTTACCCAACAAACAACTAAAGCACTCGTGAGCCACAGGAAGGAGGAAAAGCAGCCTGGAGTTGGATGCTTTTTCATTTTGAAGAGTGTCAGGATTCAGCACTGTTTCCCTCACAGCCATCTGTCAGGTTGTCATGGTCGTCCTCCCCTGGCCCAGGTCTTGTCATCTGTCCCCGATCCAACTGTTCCAGCTGCTTGAGGACCAGTTGGACTGGCTCTGTATATGTTGTCTGTCCTGGACTACTTGAGGTCTATTTTACAGGCAGATCGGCAGGTCTTCATGTGGCGAATGTAAGAGAACATCCCATGACAGATGGGAGGACACATACAGGGACCTCTGGTTATTACTGCAAACAGACACATTCAATGAATTGTTTGGGGCTTTTGGCTTTTCTTGCTTCATTTCCCCATTATGGTTCCTTGTTGCCTCCTGTATCATTGTGTAATTTTATTGTTTGCTATTATATAGTTATATATAGTGTCTAGGCAGGTAGACACTCTCACCCAATGTTTCCTCTAATTTTTCATGTGTCTGGGCATACACACAAGCTCCCTGAACACACTGAGGACCACTGTGAGCAACATCAGATGTGCACACTGTGGCCACATACCAGTATCACACTTGTTCAAAACTTGGATCACGGCAAGTTATATGGCTTCTTAAAAGAATCCAATTACAGCAGCAATTTTCATTAGTTTACTTTTAATATAAGTGATTTGGGCCACTTAAAAGACAAAAATCTTGTTGTTCATGAGATGTTTAGTATGTGAGAGTCGTGCTTTGGCCTAGGTGAGGTCCAGTTGTGGTCTGGCTTTGGGTCCTGTTCTGGAAGAAATGGTACATAAACTCACGTGCGGCTTTGGCTTCGCTGCGTGTTTTGCAGAGTACACCTTTCTTACTCGAAAAAGAAAAACATCACACCCAGTTTCACCGCTTGTTCTTCTATTTGCACACACTCCGACAGCCACTCCGTCTTAAAAGAACCTTATTTCTTTTTTACTTCGGCTTGCTGAGTGGATGTGTGCCCGTTCGTTTCGCGATGATAGCAGGTTAGTTAGCATTTGCGTCTCTCCGCCGCACCGTTGTTAGCTAGCTAACTGCACCGTGCGTGTAGGCTGGGCAATACGCATGCACAGTCAATGCTGATTGCCTGCGTAGAGGAAGTGAACCTTATCATACAACGCAGCATGGCACAGAATACAATATTATTATTAGATATTAATGAATACGCTTATGTCGAATTGGATTTTATGCGCTGCATATATTTTCTTGTGCGCTGAGAATGTGCGAGCACTGCGCAATTGCGCAAGCGCGCAGCTTAGAGGGAACATTGCTCTCACCCCCTATGTGCAATAAGCGTGTGTGAAGTGTGTGGGCTGGGAAAGAAAAGACAATATACTCTGTATGGTATTATGGTGACATACTGCATCGAACACTTCATGTATTCTTTTTTAAAAAAGCGAGAAATCACTTGCTTTTGAAGAGCATCATGTATCACAATGTCATAAGATGTCTCAAAATACCATTCCAACCTCCTTTGTCCTCCGGTAAGTCAGAATTGTGCTTCCTGAAATGATGGACATGAGTGTGTGTGATTCTGTTGCAGTTTTCGCACCAGTAAAGGAATTGGATACTCTGCTCACTTCGTGGGAAACTGCCTCATTGTGACATCACTGAAGTCCAAAGGGAAAGGCTTTCAGCACTGTGTCAAATATGATTTCCAGCCCCGCAAGGTGAGAATGTGCTGCACACATTGCCACATAACCAACCTTATCCTTTTCAGTGGGCTAATCTTGTGCCATGGGGCGACGCCTGGGACGTGTGCTGCTGCGCGCTCCTCTCCACCACGAGGAGTCCAGATGACGATAAGAGCAGATAAGGGCCGTCAACGAAGACCTGCTCGCTGCCCCTCCACTGCACTGTCAGCAGTCTGCTGCTGTCCTACACACACACACACACACGCACACACACTCGCACATGCCTGGACACAAACACACACATCTACTTGATGAGATGGCCTTCTGCAGTATTTGCTGACCAAGTACATCTGTTCACTGCCGAACAAAGTTCCCAGTGGTTTTATGTGATCAATTTGTCAGTCACTGTGTGTTTGTGTGTGTGTGTGTGTGAGTGGTGGTGGGGGGACCCCCAGCAATGCAAACACAAGCAACATTCCAGTTTGTCCTCTTCCCCCAGGATAATTCCCCCCAGGCTTCCCTCCATAGAGTGCTGTCCCTGGGGATAGGATGCTCTCTACTGGGGCACGCATACACGCTCACACACTAGATCATTAATGGAGGTTTTATCAAAATTGCCATGTGTCCGACTGTGCATTAACGGTGTTCAAATGCCTTTTTAAATGAAATGTACATTCAGCAGCGATGTGGCGATCTTGAACAATGTTCCGCCAAGGGAGGAAAAGACTTCGTTCTCACCTCGCTAACTGAACATACTTTGTGTTTCTCAGTGGTACATGATCAGCATAGTCCACATCTACAACCGCTGGAGGAACTCCGAGATCCGTTGCTATGTCAACGGCCAGCTGGTCTCCTATGGGGATATGGCGTGGCACGTCAACACCAACGACGTAAGCACGCTAATTGTTGTTCTTTGCACTGACCTTCATTACTAATGCTCGCCGTAAATATTAGATTATCTGTCAAACAGATGTCACATATGTGAGCGTTAATCAACGTTTTAAGGCAAGACGCCGGAGAAGAACCCCCTTTGCCTCCGCCAAGTGCTTTCAACCGTTCTATTCATCTGTTTTCCACAGAAGCAGTGTGCTCTGACTGTACTTACACTTCCCTCCTGTGGTAAAACTGGGGCTGAGTTCCAACACGGCGTACCGTACCTAAACTCTTCCAACTTCATTGAGCAGGAGACATGGAGACTTTCCTTCCTGGTTGTCTCCTTTGACATTGCTGCAGTTTGTGGTGACCTCACTTCATCTGTTTGAAGGAGAGGAGGAGAAAGAATCTGATCTGAGTGAAAGAAAGAGCACAGTGCAAAGTGTCAGTGACCCTATGATCCCTGCAGAGATCAGGATTGCTCCCACTGAGCACCTTCCTGTTCTGATTCTTTTATATTATAATATCAGTAGTAGTTGGGAGTATCCGGACGACACCATATGAATATAGATCCATCAAAACGGACTTTCTGACTTGTATCATAACCATGACTGCGCCATGCTCCCTAATCCCCTTTTGCCATGACGCTGTGAAACTTTGGAATGTGACAGCTAATCTTTTCCTTTGACCTTTTCCAGAGCTATGATAAGTGTTTCCTGGGTTCATCAGAGACAGCTGATGCCAACAGGGTGTTCTGTGGGCAGCTGGGAGCCATTTACGTATTCAGCGAAGCTCTCAACCCTGCTCAGATCTTTGCTATTCACCAGCTTGGCCCAGGATACAAGGTAAGAGTGTTCAACCCTGGCTGATGGTCCATCCATGCACCATTTGGCTCACGCTGTTGAAGTGCTCGACGCCTTCAACCCCTGTGGGTACATTGTACTGTACGTACATACGTTGTACGCCAGTGGCAGCTGAGGCTGAGGGTGGAGGGGTGGAGGTTGTGTATGAAAGATTTTTGGTTTTACGTTAACAAAGACATGTAAATCACTCAGCAGTTTATATAGTTAGTGAATTATAAATCTGTCGCAACTATTCAGAGAAGATGTCTGCTTTTATCAGTTTTATTTTGCAGATTGCATCTCCAGCAATCTGCAGCCCGTTTCTCAACCAAGCAGGTTCCATCATTTCTCGTGTGTGACACGGTGAGACCACACAAATATCTGATGCTGGTCTTGGTCTCTCTGATGTGAGTGTTCTTCCTCAGTTTTGGAGACAAGATGTTAGCGTCAGGTAGAGAAGTTGAGGAGAGCACCGAGGTCACACCACATTCCTGTGACCTCTCACAGTCTTTGTCTGTCTGATACGATCATGAATCGCTGCCTGCGGTCATCCATCCCGACGACAGCCAGATGTTAACATCTCTGTGTGAAGGTGGAATGACTCAGACGCCCAGAAGAGCCTCAGGACTAATGAGTGTTCACAGCTTCTAGTCAGGTGAAGGTGGTTGTCCTAGTCTCACACAGCTTCCTCTCGTCACATGCAAGGTGTGTGTGTGTGTGTGTGTGTGTGTGTGTGTGTGTGTGTGTGTGTGTGTGTGTGTGTGTGTGTGTGTGTGTGTGCGTGTGCGTGTGTGTGCGTGTGCGTGTGTGTGCGTGTGTGTGTGTGTGCGTGTCTGCGAGGAGCACATGCAGACAGGCTCTCTGCTCGGCTCAACAAGCCAAGTCGACTGTGTGTGTGTTCAGCTCAGCACTCTCATGTCTCTCTAATCACATTAGATAAAATAGACGTAGCATCAATAACATCTAGTTCTGTCTGTTGGAAAGAAAAGGCTCGTGTTTGTTCTTGGAATGATGCTGCTGGTTGAACTCCTCATCAGGAGTCCTGGGATGATGGAACATTCTGGATAGGTTCTAACATCAGGGAAAGTCTGTACTGTCTGTTCCAGAAAGCAACTTCAGCATAAGCCTGACTCAGTTACCATGGTAACATGTTCCATGAAGACCTGCTGGCTGTTTGTTAATGAGGTGCCATGAAATGATTCCATAGAAGAGATTCCGTCAGACAACAAAGGCATCGTTGTGCAATTTTTTTGAAGAAAACCAAGATTCAGACAAAAATGAATCATTTGACACAGCCATGGATGTGACTGAATGAAACCTTGTTGAACTGAAGCTTCTCACTGAAAAATGAGTTCACGACACATTCACCCATGCACACACACTGTTGGCCAGGATGGCGTGAACAGTACCGGAATCAGCATCTTACTCAAGGACATTTTGACAACTTGAGAGGAGCCAGGGATTGAACCCCCGCTGATCATCGCTGATCAACGTCTTCACTTCTCTGTCCATCACTCTAACACGGTGGACATAAACACACTGTTTGAATGCACATTCAGCCAACTCACCCCTTAAAGATGTGGATCTTTAAGAAGGGGAATGTCCTATCCAGGCACACTAACACTGGAGCTATGTAACTGTGTGTGATTGATTAGGTTCATTTCGGTGGGTGACAGCAGATTTGTTTTTTAACTACCGTTTTAAAATCTATTAGTTCTTTAAGCACCAACACAGACATATTTGTCAACAGATGGCGCTATGCTGACTTGGGACCGTCTATATCTTCTGTTTAAACCCAAATCTTGTAAAACCTGCGTGAGGAATTTTCAGTCCAGATGTGATGGTGATGAGATGTTGTATGATGATCAACCTCTCTTATTCCATCTTAGCCAGGAGAGTCTGCCGTTGCTGAACAACCTGGCGTAATGAACGCCTCTTACTCAGACTTTTTGTAAGCTGTTTGTATCATAAGTGTTTCTGGTCTTTGGGGAATGAGATGAGGAGTCAGAAAACATTCCTGTTAGTCCCTCAGACTGAGATGAAGATGTTGAAACCCTTGTTGACTCATCGTGCAGGACACTCTTCACCTTAGTGTGAAGTTCTGTGGCACATTGAGAAGAAGGTCTGTGAGCAGCCTGGACTGTTGCGGCAGACACATTCAAGTACTACCGACACCATCTGAAATCAAACAACTGTCCACGATGAAGATGGTTTAGATCTTAACCAGCCAACTGAATGTGTCTCTGCGTCCTGTTGACACTAATGGAAGAAGAGTGTGTCTCTCCCACACAACTGCTCAGTCCCTCTGTCTCTTTTCTGGACTAATTGAATTAGTGCCGGTTAGCACAGTGTTCATTAAGATAATGCTGTACACACAGTTCACAATGCAATTAAGCAGTTATACACACAGACACACTGACCCTCACACAGCTCCTGTTCCTGAACAGATTATTTGTCTCCCAAAGAGGACTGACAGCAACCCTTCTTTCTCCACCAGAGCACTTTCAAGTTTAAGTCGGAGAGCGACATCCACCTGGCGGAGCACCACAAGCAGGTGCTATACGATGGCAAGCTGGCCAGTTCCATCTCCTTCACCTACAACGCCAAGGCCACAGACGCCCAGCTGTGCCTGGAGTCATCGCCTCGGGAGAATCCGTCCATCTTTGTCCATTCGCCACATGCACTCATGCTGCAGGTGAGTCTGTCTGGATTCTTCTGGTGCTCACGTGAGGCAGTCAGGGTCAGCGGGGTCCGTCAGGTGCTACTTAAAGAAGAGAAAATACAGAGTGAAAGCAAGTTGAAGTTGCCTCTGTCGGTGAACACGTGGAAGCTGCTGATATATTTCTCCTAACCCCAACCCTAAGTGAGACGTTCCTGCTCCATGTTTGTCATTGTGATTCAGGTTGTTATTTCAGCGGTGAAGACTCACACAGGTACTAGAGAATGACATCCACATAGAAGTGTCCTGTTCCACCACTGATGATATGTGATAACAGCAACATCAACAGAATCCACCAATAATAATAATAATAATAATAAAAATGACAAATGTTTCTAATGGCATCCTGATTAATTGGTACAATAGCATCTCTTGTTATTCCCTGAATGCAGCAGGCATTTGTTGCTGCAACCTAACAATATAAACAAAACCAGATGGTAGTGGAAAGAGTAACGATGAATGAGACGGACACAGGTCTTACTCCAAATGATTCATTTCTGGTGTGTGCTAGCATTAGTGGTTGTGTCATAAGACCTCTGCAGACAGTTCACATAGAGAAAGTGTGAGCTCAGGGTGTGCCAGAAGGATGACTTGTTTAAATTCATCCATGAATTGAATTGTTGTGTCATATTGTATCATTCTGTACTGATGTCGTCTTGACGTGTGTCTTTGTCCCCACAGGACGTGAAGGCTATCGTCACTCACTCCATTCACAGTGCCATCCATTCCATAGGAGGCATCCAAGTTCTCTTCCCGCTGTTTGCCCAGCTGGACTATAAGCAGGTCAACGACAGCACGGTGGACACCACAGTCTGGTGAGAGGACACAGAGAGGGATGAAGGGCGGTGGAAAGAAACAGCTCTGAACCGTTGAACCATGTGTTTTGTTGATAGAAAACATATCCTGCACGTGAGCCTGGCAAACCCTAACCCCATCTCCAAATCAGGCAATCAATCACAGTTATACTTTATGTGACCTGTCTCCTCTGAAATTGTCAACTCATGGACTTTTTCAATGAACTAAATATTCTTGACATTTTCTATCAGGTTTGGCTCCTATTCTTAAATGATGTCTTCTGTGGACTGACTCTAGTCGCTGGTGTCATTTTAGATTTGACTGAGCAGCTGGTGGCATCAGTGGCCCAGCACTTGAATGGTTCAGAAATAAATGATCTGGGCTTCCTGTGGCCGTCTTGGCTTTCACATGCCAATTAGCCAACAAAAAGTGGGTGAAGACCACCAGATGACGTAGGGGGCAAAACTTATAGCAGAGACAACTCTTAGAGAGTAATCGTCCCCTCTGTGACCACTGGGCTGGACTGCTGTCATTCTCTGTGTATGGGGGTTGGTGGGTCCCATTGTCTTCATCTGGTACTAAATGCTGCTGCGAGTATGAGCTCATTTCTATTGTAGCTTCACTGCACTGGACCCCCTGCACCCCCACACTCCCAGCCCTCTCTTACGTTACTTTAATGTTATTTATGTAGTGTGTTAAGGTGTGTTGTGCCGCACTTTAGACTTTTGAAACCTTGCATTTCTTATTAATCGTGATCTATAAATAAAATGGATTGGAAATGCGACACGAAGAAAAGATGAAGTCTGAGCGTGACACTCTGAGACCAGCAGTAGACAAAAACTAAGACAGCTCAGTGGGTTTGATGGTGTTTCATGGAGTGGCGACGTGGTTTTCCTGCAGCAGCTATAGAAGAATTTGGGTGATGATGGAAATAGATGTTAGATGTTCTTTGCTCCTGAAGAGGCATGCTTGTGTATTTTGTAGTGCCACTCTGCTGGCGTTCCTGGTGGAGTTGTTGAAGAGCTCCGTGGCCATGCAGGAGCAGATGCTGGGAGGGAAGGGCTTCCTGGTGATTGGATACCTGCTGGAGAAGGTCAGTGACACACATTTGCATGTTGACACACAAAGGTCAAGGCTGGTGGAGCAGGAGCCTGGGGACAATGGCAGTTCATAACCTTTGTATTAATGCCTCAGACTGTTTTTCAGATCTGTGTTACTAGTTCCATTTATAATATCTTTGAAAAAGCTGTGGTACAGTGGCAATTGAATTCAATTCAATTTATTTGTATAGCCCCACATCACAATTTACAATTGTCTCGATGGACTTTACAGTCCGTACATTGCTACACCCTCTGTCTTAAACCCTCAGTCGGGGTGAGGAAAAACTGCCCAAAAAAACCCTTATAACAGGGGAAAAAGAGGCAGAAACCTCACTGTGGCACTGTTGCTTCATAGCGAGAAGGTCACTGGTTCGCTTCCTGACCTTGGATCTTTCTGTGTGTAGCTTCCATTCGCTGTCTGTGTGGGTTCTCTCCAGGTACTCCATCTTCCTCCCTCCTCCAACAGCATGCTAAGGTTAACTGGTCACTGTCAACCCACTGTAGGTGTGAATGGTTGTCTGTCTTCAGCTGGTGAATTGGCCCAGGGTGAACCCTGACCTTAATCCATTGACAGCTGGGATCAGATCCAGAACAACCCCAACCTGTAACCGGAGCAATGGGAATGAATTTTAAATACTTTGTATGAAATAATTCCTCTTTGACTCATTTTACAGGAAACACAGTGAAGCATAATTCCATTGACAGTACCTGTTAATTTGATGTTGTTTTTGTTCTGTTGTTAGAATAGGATGTTTCTATCTGCAGCAGGGAGGGACACATCCACTGCGTCAACCTGTTTCTGGTGTGAGGTCATGTCCTGACACCTCTGGGTGGAAAAGATTGGAAAAGATTGTTGTTGCTGTGTGAATACTTCAGTGTTCACTTCAGGGTTTAGACAGATTTCTGTGTATTTCGTGCTACAAAGATATTCAGCTATTGTAATCTATTTAAAAAGAAATAAAATGTATCAAACATATGAAGTTTAGTTTGAAGGGTTTCTTTTTAAAAAAAAAAAAAAAAGAAAAGAAAAAGAAAGCTAATATTTGCCATCTTTGTGTCTAGTCGTCACGAGTCCACATCACCAGGGCTGTCCTGGAGCAGTTCCTGTCCTTCGCCAAGTATCTGGACGGGTTACCTCACGGAGCGCCTCTACTCAAACAGCTCTGCGACCACGTTCTTTTCAACTCTGCCATCTGGATACACACACCTGCCAAGGTCGGTGCAGTTGTCCATCCATTGATTGCGTGTGCATGCTGCGCTTGTGACCTTGCCGTGGGATGCAGGAGGTGATGGTTAGAATTAGAGGATTGGTGGGTCGCAGACAGGCAGGACACATGACAACACGAAGAGAAAGAAACCAGGATCAGAATAGACATGAAGCTACAACACTGTAGAAATCACAACAATATGACACGTGACACGACTGACTGAACACCTTTCAAAGGCAAAGCAACGAGAAAAAGAAGCATTTGACAAGTAAGCCTGTTCGTCTGTCTTTTCCCTCTCGTTCCACACGAGATGTGAGTGTTCCTGGCCTCCACAGGGCCAGACCTTCCTTCATTGTTTTAACAGCTTCCTGTCTCTGTCAAACAGCTGTTCAGGAGGATTCAGGCGTGGAGCCCCGGACAGACATTAACCACATTAACCACATTTATCACAGCTGGTCCGTCACAAAACATTTCACAGGAGCTGGATTTGGGGAATGCCCGTTGGCTTTTTGTCTTTAATTGAATGTCAAGACTGAAAATAACTTACCAGTAAATATTCACAGGCAACAACAAGGCAAGCAAAAGAAACAAATCGTTTAATCCTTTAATCTCATTTATTACTGTCCACTTCTTTGGTTCTCTTAGGGAAATCTAATTTCTCCTGCTCGCGCTGAAATTAAACATGCTCCAGTGGAATTCAACCTGTTCTACATTGGTGACTGAAATCCCAGGTTAATCACATCAACCAAATGTGTGAGATGTAAAGTGTTAAAGGCTGTTAAAGCAGCTGAGGAGTGTGATGGTACGGTCAGGTCCTTAACCAGAGCTGCCCCTTTAAGGCCACTGAGCTCTGAGATCTGTGAGTGTGTTGCAAAGTCAAATCAGGGTGATGGAGAGAATTAGATGGAGGAATATGAAGAGTTGGAAAAGGGAACAGCAGGACTCAAGAAGGCTGGTAGGAGATGGAGAGTGAGGAGCAGACGACACCACTGCCTGTCCTGGAGCTTCCTGCTCCTGCTGGCCTTGGTTGGAGCATCGTTGACCTCTGCTGTTTCTCCCCAGCACACGTCTGACAATTTGTGTGTATAAGGCCGACATTGGTGTGTGTTCCCAGGTCCAGCTCTCCCTCTACACTTACCTGTCAGCAGAGTTCATCGGCACCGCTACCATCTACACCACCATTCGCCGTGTGGGCACCGTGCTGCAGCTGATGCACACCCTGAAGTACTACTACTGGGCCATTAACCCGCTGGAGTGCAGCGGAATCACCCCCAAAGGTCTTGGTAGGTCCACTGTCTGCACACAGCTGTGCATGAATGCACACCACCTGTAAGAACTTTCAGCTTCTAAAAAACACCAGTGGAGGAACCACACAAGAACGAGAGAAACAAGCTTTTCTGTTTTTTTTCCTTTTCTGTCTCGTCAAGTCTAAGGTGGTAATCTGACCCGTGTCAGACTACTGACAATCTCAGACGTGTTTGATATTATTACTAAGTCTGTGACGGAACACCAGCGGCATCGATTTGGTGGGTGGGTACATGTAGAACAGAGAGGACTTCTGATTCACTGTTGATGGATTTATTACTGAATGTGAGCCCTGAGCCATCTTCAGCAGCTTAATCTGACAGTGGTTGGAACTGTCGGTCAGTTAAGAATATCTACAACATGTTCAAATCCACGTTCACCTCCTTAGTGATGACATTTCTGAAATGTCATCACAATATTTCCAAGGGGAGTCTAGCATGTTTCAACACGTCAGGAAGGGCGAGTGTCAACAACGGATAGATGAGCTCTAACAAAAGCAGAATCTAGTTGTAGTCTGTAAAGAGTGACCCTGTAAGATTCACAGTCTGTGTAAAGTCTCAGTCTGAGACATCATGACTGAGTCTGAGCACCTGCTGCCTTTTCAACCTGGACCTCACGCTGACCATCAACATGCATCCCACATTACCACAGCGACAAAGGGATTTGATTGGCACATCCAAGGGAGCTTTTGAAAAAAATGAAGTGGCTTCTGTGTAGAAAAT
>CAAKHB010007334.1:43874-54835 GCA_901007665.1 Aeoliscus strigatus
CTAGTTGTAGTCTGTAAAGAGTGACCCTGTAAGATTCACAGTCTGTGTAAAGTCTCAGTCTGAGACATCATGACTGAGTCTGAGCACCTGCTGCCTTTTCAACCTGGACCCCACGCTGACCATCAACATGCATCCCACATTCAGCTTCCATTCAACAGTCTACTCCTCAGTTAGATCCTTCTGGAATACAACCCACTCAAGTGCTTATTTTTGCTTTTTTTTGTATTTTTACTGTTAGTTTTTCTACTGGGGAATATGGACTATGAGCAGTAGCATGTGGCTAGTGACACTAATAAACCTTAACTATGAACATCATCTCCTCGCCCCATCGTCGAGCTTTAAA
Source organism: Aeoliscus strigatus (assembly GCA_901007665.1). Taxonomy (NCBI): domain Eukaryota; kingdom Metazoa; phylum Chordata; class Actinopteri; order Syngnathiformes; family Centriscidae; genus Aeoliscus; species Aeoliscus strigatus. The sequence continues at coordinate 44,218 of CAAKHB010007334.1, forward strand.
AGAAATTGGTCTTTGAGCAAAGTTCCATTTAGAAGATATTTGACTGTTGGTTGTTTTAAGCCAATTCATCAGTGTGTCTACCGTCCACGTTAAACATGAATGAAGCACAATTACATCAATGATAATGCCTTGCCAGTCTGAGTGGACATTTTTAAAGTGCCACAAAGCTCTGAAGCTCATGCAGCCAAACATCTGAAGGAACAAAGACAGCAGCAGCAAACTGACGAAAGAACATCTGACACTGAAAGTCCATAGGAGACCTGACTGTCGTCCAACTGGAACCAAACAAACAAAATACAGTGACTGGAGGTGAAACATGAGACGCAGCTCAACAAACCAATAATCGTCAGCGGTAATCAGCTGAATTAGACTAGATTGTATGGAGGATTTAATGACAATAATTGTGTGTGTGTGTGACTCACATGTGATGACTTCTGTACAAACCCGTGTGTGTGTGTGTGTGTGTGTGTGTGTGTGTGTGTGTTTGTGTTTGTTTAGATGGACCCCGGCCCTCCCAGAAAGAGATCATTTCCCTCAGAGCCTTCATGCTGCTCTTCCTCAAGCAGCTCATACTCAAGGTAACATCGATGTGTGTGTGTGTGTGTGTGTTTATGTGCGTGCGTTAACACTGGACACACGTTGATAGTTTGTGGGTGACACATGTGTCTGTTCTTCACAGGATCGGGGCGTGAAGGAGGATGAGCTCCAGAGCATACTCAACTACTTACTGACCATGCATGAGGTGAACATGTCCTTTTGTGTTCAACTAAGACACACAGACAGAGTGCTGGCTCCCTGAAAGGAGAACGCTGGGATAGCAGGAGAAGTGGAGCAACAATGGACTGACCACAGTGTTCTCTCTGCTCCAGCTGCTGCTCACTGCTATCTGTCCATGTCCACTCCTTCAACCTGTGTTTTCCTCCGGCAGGATGAGAACATCCATGATGTCCTCCAGCTGTTGGTGGCGCTGATGTCTGAACATCCAGCATCAATGATTCCTGCATTTGACCAGAGGAACGGAATCAGGTGCCCCCCCCTCCCAACACACACACACACACACACACACACACACACACACACACGTTCACTGTGTCCAAAACCACTGAATATTCTATCTTTCTACTAGGAATGCACCCATACCGAACAGGAATACATGGTTTCATCACCTCCAGTAACACCACAAGAACTCTTAAGTTCTAATTCTAAACTCTCCCAGTTTACATCTCAGCTCTCCACCTTACCTCTGTCCATTTCCCACCTGTCTCAGAGGGTCAGTGCAGTCTAAGTCATGTGGCTCAAATTAAAAATGTACCCTGCAGTCTGGAATCATATGGGTGAGCACCAATGAGTTTATTGAACAAGGTGCATCACACATGCCTCAGAAGGTTCATTTGAATGGAAATGTCACTCCTGTCTTTGACATCTTAAAATATTCCAACCATGAGCAAAAGTTTGTTTTCTTTTGATTATTAAACTGATCTATCTGTCTATCTGTCTATCTATCTCTCTATCTATCTATCTATCTATCTATCTATCTATCTATCTATCTATCTATATCTCTGTCTGTCTATCTGTCTATCTAATCCATGTGCATGTGTCTTGTCTTTGTCACAGGGTGATTTGCAAGCTCCTGGCTTCAAAGAGCGAGAGCATCCGGGTTCAGGCCCTCAAAGTCTTGGGCTACTTTCTCAAACACCTCGGTCACAAGTCAGTACTCGTCTGTCAGTACTCGTCTGTGTGTGTTGTTCAGCAGACATCGGTCAAAACATCAGAAGACAAACGCATATACAGAGATTGGGAAACTACATGTTGGCATTCTAAACATGAAAACACGAAAAATGCAGCCGTGTGTTCTGGTTCTGGTGAGCTTGTGTGTGTGTGTGTGTGTGTGTGTGTGTGTGTGTGTGATGTCTTCGTCATGGAGGGGTCAACCAGCTGCCACCACCACAGCCCAAACCAGTTGTATCAGTCGTTGATGGATGTATTTGACCTCCTGCTGCCGTGGCATGTTCTCACGGGGCACGGCTTTTCTCTGGATGCTTCCAGCTTTCTGTTAAATTGCCTGTAGACGTGTGTGGTTGTCTGTCCCCGTGCCCCCTCTAACCCAGCCCCAGATCCAGTGAATGAATGAATGATTCTGTTTCTGTTATTCTGTTCATTTGACAGTGAACCTGAAGAATCTTAGGGAAACATCCAAGCAAATCCAGTGGCCTACGCTAACCCTTAGCATGTGTTTTAAAATTAAAAATATAATTTCTAAAAAGGTCTTCAAGGACCACAAAAGGAAGTGAATTCACTGGGACGTTGTAACTAGATTACAGTGTTGGACCTCAAACAGATCCCGTTGTCTGTGTGCTAGAAGTGTTGTAACATGAAGCTCACGTTAACAACCTGTAGGAAAACCTGTAGGTAAATGGTGAACATGACTCATTTGCAGCCATGTGACTGTGGCCCCAGTGGCTCATGCCGTGGAGCTGCTGTGTTTAATTTGTTGTTGCGTTCTCTTCGGACAGGAGGAAGGTGGAGATCATGCACACACACAGTCTGTTCACACTGCTGGGGGAGCGGCTGATGATGCACACCAACACTGTTTCTGTCACCACCTACAACACTCTGTATGAGGTACGTGATTGGCTAGCCGCAGCTTGTGGCAGGTCTGTGTTACTATAGCAACGTCAGGAATGGGAGCCTGTGCAGTGCCTTTCTCATACTGGTCGTGGCGTTTGTGTCTCCTGCCCAGATTCTGACAGAGCAGGTCTGTACTCAGGTTGTTCATAAACCACACCCTGAGCCCGACTCCACCATCAAGATCCAGAATCCCAGTGAGCACAAACTGTGAATGTTGCAGTGTGGATCGAATGCTAACAAACCCTTCTGTCATTTTCCAGTATTCTTCTCCTAACCTCCTTTTTTTTCGACAGTGATTCTAAAGGTAGTCGCCACCCTGTTAAAGAACTCCACTCCCAGCGGCGAGCTGATGGAAGTCAGACGACTCTTCCTTTCCGACATGATCAAACTCTTCAGTAACAGCCGGGAGAACCGCCGGTGAGACTCGACTATATTTTCCTCTGTTCAACTTCCTGTCACTGGACTCTTACACAGCGTGTGTTTGTCAACGCCAATGAACCCAGTGTTTTGTTTTCTGGACCAGCTGCCTGCTGCAGTGCTCGGTGTGGCAGGACTGGATGTTCTCCCTTGGATACATCAACCCCAAGAACCCAGAGGAACAGAAAATAACTGAGATGGTGTACAACATCTTTAGGATCCTGCTCTACCATGCTATCAAATACGAATGGGGAGGGTGGAGGGTGTGGGTCGACACTCTGTCCATTGCCCACTCCAAGGTTAGACTTCTACACCAGTTGTTTGTTGTCTTACAGCTGTTTACCTCTCTTTAAATGAACACAAGCTGCTGGTACAACCGTGGTGTGAATGACCATGAAAGCACAAGTTAAGGGTTTCACATTCTGAAATGAGTTGACATGATATTCAGATTTTTTGAGATGTACCTGTACATCTCGCTCCAATTGTTCTGGAGCTGATCCCAGCTGTCGGCGTCAGGGTTACACCCCCGGACGGGTCACCAGCTGAAGGCCAGACACTCATTGACACTCACATTCACACCTACAATGAACCTCAGCATGCTGTTGGAGGTGGGAGAAGACGTGAAGACCTGGAGAGAACCCACACAGACACGGGGAGACTCCTGGTTCCCACAGGCCACTGCACCAATCTGCCCCCCCAGTTATTTTAACTATTAAAAATATGAAATGATTGTTATTATTATTATTTTAACTCCATGTGTCACTCCTGTCCCCAGTCCGTCAGCCTCCTAGTTCTGACCTGGATGACTAAGAACCATAGTTTTTAGTCATGGATGGTGATTTAATAGTTTCCCTATTTTTTACCTGATACACACGATGTGATTGTTCCCTGTCGGGAACACATGATCACTACTTCTGTCTCTAAAACCTGTCACAGGTGACCTATGAGGCCCACAAGGAGTATCTGGCCAAGATGTATGAAGAGTACCAGCGGCAGGAGGAGGAAAACATGAAGAAAGGAAAGAAAGGCTCCGTGTCCACCATCTCTGGCCTGTCTGCCACACCCGCCCCTGTTGTCAACGGCAACCTGGAGATTGACGACAACTCCCAGACACAGACGCCTGAGAGCGAGGCCGAGTATAACGAGGGAGCAAGCGGAGACTCACGCAACCTCCTGGCAGACGGCGCCGGGAAGCGACCCAATGGAGAAGCTCTCACACCCAGAGAGCAGAGCGCTGGTCCAGGAGTGAGGGTGGAGGTCCACGACCTGCTGGTGGACATTAAAGCCGAGAAGGTGGAAGCCACAGAAGTAAAGCTGGATGACCTGGACTTGTCTCCTGAAGGCCTCGGTGGAGGTGGAGGTGGTGGGGGGATGGAGAACGGGCCTCTGGTGGAGGTGGATTCTCTCCTAGACAGTGCTTACTGTGCTGTCGTCCAGAACCTGAATGGGAATCTAGCTCCTAAAGATGATCCAGGGTCAGCGGTCGGGATGGGGCTCTCAGGAGTCAATCTGGAGGACAATGGGAACATGGGGCCACTCATCACACTGGCTGATGAGAAAGACAGTGTCCCCAGCAACAACGGATTTCTGTTCAGCAAGGTCAGTGTTTGTTGTCTCTGAAGTCTCTGATCCAGCACTTCTTCATTCTTTGTCCACCTTTTTTATTCTTGACGTCATTGCTGGGATTCAAGTTAATGAGATGCTATGGATTGCTGGTCAGTTTTTAAGTGTGTTTTCATTCACTGAAGCTGCCTGATGTCTGTATATTACTGTCTTAGAATGAAACTGTCAGAGTAAATACCATGTAGGCCTGAAGGAAATCTCCAGTATCTAACGAACCTTTTCAGAGACACATGCCCCTTCTTTCTCCAGGTTGATGAGAAGCTGTTTCCAGCTCTGGCGGCCACAGACGCCCTGGTCCTCCAGGGTCCGGAGCAAGCGGCCCCGTCCAGCCCTGTTCCTGCTCTCTCCTCCACCAGCGCCAGTGACGACCTCAGCCTGCTGGCCCACATGACGAGCTGCGGCTCTGACTTAACACATGCTCAGGGCAGTGTTTCTGAGGACCTTCCAGAGGATGGGCCCTTCAAGATCCAGAGCCCTCTGGCTGACATCAGCTCCATCGCTGAGGCTGAGAGCCAAACCCAGATCCAGGGAACCTCAAGACCAGGTTTTCCAGAAGGAGAAAGTCTGTCTGGTGCGGAGGGAGAAACTGGAGGAATGAAGGCTGGGGGAGACACAGCCAGCATGACCTCTGACACAGAGAGGTCGGATGATGGGAAGGAAAAGGATACGAAGAAGATCCAGACTACTGCGACTACTCAGGTCGGCTCCGGCTCGTTAATACAGCCGTTACTTGTTCATATCTTCTGAAGGATTCTGTCGTATTTGTCAGCGAAGCCCAGTCCAGAGTCCAGAGTCCACACCGAATAGAACGCTACGTACATCCACGAGCAGCAGAACGTTACAGCAACAGTCCGCTCATAGCGACGTCACGTACAACTACTGTCTTTTCCCCAGCAACGGGAGAGTCACAACGTCCCGTAAAGCGGAACAGTACAACGAACCCAGCAGAGAGCTCAGCTCTTCTTTTCCGTGAATTTCCACAACACACTCACTCTGGTTTTAGTTAGCATAGCATTTCAGGCTAATGCTGTGAAGACGCACTTCAAACGGATTTATCAGCACGTCACTGTTGTCCTCCGTCATGAAGTTAGTGAACATGTTTGTCGCTGGATACACCCACAGACACGCCCCTCGTGGGTGCCCGTCACTTGCTCCCTGCTGATTGGTCAGAATGTCAGTGATAGTCTGAACCATTATCAGACTGAACAGGTAGAATCCTCTGGAAGTCCTAGAACGGACCTGGACTTAAGGAGCCAGATGAGTGAAATGTGGTAGAGGCCTATTCCAAAAGCAGACTTGCATAGGTCCGTATGGTCACTAAATGAAGCACACCTCAGATGACCTTCTCATTATCTGTACTTGACAGTCAAACCGGGCAACCACAACACAAGAGGGAAAAGGGAGACCATCCCTTTCCAGCTTTCTCATCCAGTGCCAGGGATGCTCCCCTGATCTGGTGTGGTCGGCTGATTGTAGATTAGTATGAACAGCTCAGGCCCGGTGGGGTCACACAGGAGGTTCCCTATCTGCTCTGTGAACACGTTGTCCTAAAAGATGCCTGCTGTCTCTCTGTCTCCTGGCTTCAGGCCCTTCATGGTCGCAGCGCAGCTCAGCTGGAGAGGGACCTGCGAGTGGATCTGGGTTTCAGGGGAATGCCCATGACGGAGGAGCAGCGCAGGCAGTTCAGTCCTGGGCCACGCACCACCATGTTCCGCATCCCTGAGTTCAAGTGGTCTCCCATGCACCAGAGGTTGCTCACTGACCTGCTGTTCGCGCTGGAGACGGATGTCCACATGTGGAGGAGGTGAGTGTGTCTCCATTGATGGTCCCAGCACCTCACGTCTTCCAACTGCCTCTTTCCGACATCTGTCTGACCTTGAGTGAACGATCTACCTTTCAGCCACTCCACCAAATCGGTCATGGATTTTGTGAACAGCAATGAAAACATCATCTTCGTCCACAACACCATCCACCTCATTTCTCAGATGGTGGACAACATCATCATCGCCTGCGGAGGCATCCTGCCTCTGTTGTCGGCCGCCACGTCCCCTTCTGTGAGTGTGTATTCCACCTGTCAGCGGTGAGACGGGGAAGTGTTGGTCAGCTTCTGGGTCCTAGAGGGAGGGAGGCATGAAGAAGCTGCTGAGCTGGACACCACTGACGAAATAAAACCTAATTCCTAATCACTCACTGAGAATCCACAGAACATCCACCATAAAGCATGGTTAATCATTAAAGGAGGAATATTAAGTACCTTCATATTTGATAAGTTCATTAAGGCCTGTATTTCTTTTTAGTTTTGTAAGAAATACACTGTTTATTGGTTTGTACAGGCAGCTTTAGTCTTCAGTGTGACATTGAATGTGTTTAAGAAGTATGTTGCCTTAAACTCCACCTACAGGACAGATCCAGACTGACTGAGAGGTGGATGAATAACTATCTACACTAACAAAGCTCTCTGGATTCTTTCATCTCCACATATTTTAAGTCAAACACATCTGAAATGAATTTAAATCTTTATTTGATCTTTTGGATTAACAGTCTGTTTATGATTTAACTGTTTATTTTAATCTTTTTTTTTTCTTTTTCTGTCTGTCTTTTATGTATTCTGTGTATTCCCTTGTCTTTTTTGTCTGTTTTTGCATGTGCAGAGTTCTAAGAGTAGTACCAACACTGTAAGTTGCCATTTCTTCTCCTCTTTCTGTGCTGTTTGCTTCTGGTTGGTTTGCCGTTGTGAGTGACTAACCCTTGCCTGTGTGACATCCATAGTGTTTCTATTTGTTGTGCTCCTTTGCTGCTAACCTATGCTGCCCTTACATTCTTTTTATCTACTGTCACTGTGCACTAATCTCAAAGACATGCTAAAATATTCTAGAGGGGTCATTAGACAGAAAACTTCAGGTACTGAGGACAAAGTCCATTATGAGTATGAGAGTGTGCAGCACAAGAATAAAAGTTTTCAGAAAGTCCTTGGGGGTTGCAACTGCTAAGCCTGTCCCATTTGTATCGACACTAAAGAAGACAGGAGGCGCCAGACCCCAGAGAGGGTCAAAGGGAGAGGAGGTGACCCCTGTCCCTGGGGGAGGAAGCACAGGGGTAGAGGTGCGTAGAGACTCCCACCATCACCAGACAAGCTAAGAGCACCAACCCGAGCCCTCTTGTCCTCACCTTGTGTGTCTGTTATCCCCCTCACGTGCTCTGACGAGCCCTGACTCGATGTCTGCACTGTCGGCTGCATGTCCTGCTCACAGCAGCAGAGACATTTGTTTTAGCGCTGGAGATTGACCTGACATTTGGTAATGAAACGCTTCAGTTAGTGGGAGTGGTGGCAGGAATCTTTAGGAAAGCTGATCTGGGCTCTGCCACGCTGCTCCCGTCACCGTCCCTCCGTTACCATTACCTGTGTGTTATCGGGCTGTACTTCCTGTGTGTTGTGGACAGCGCCTCACATTGACTTCATCATACAAGTATGTTTGTCACACAGCCAGCATGAAACACAAGACTGCTCACCTAGTTTGTCGGTACAAGCAGCTCCACCTGCAGGATTGGAGAGGCCGTGAGAGAGCATCCAGTTGACTCTGTCGTCACACTCCTGCGTCAGTGTGTGTGTGTGTGTTCTTTTCCAGACGGAGCTGGAAAACATCGAGGCGACGCAGGGCATGTCCTCTGAGACGGCGGTCACCTTCCTGTCTCGTCTCATGGCCATGGTGGACGTACTGGTGTTCGCCAGCTCCCTCAACTTCAGTGAGATTGAAGCGGAGAAGAACATGTCGTCAGGAGGGCTGATGAGGCAGTGCCTCCGACTGGGTGTGTGTCATTGGACCTGTCCCGATCACACTCGCACACCGTTTGAGTTCTTTGATAAATATGCCGCAAGTTTCTAATTGATTGCTCTCATTGACAATCTGATGAATAAATACTGTTAAAACTCTAGATACATAGTCTATTGGTACTGATATAATACATTGATGTGACCATAAAAAGTTATTCTCTTCTATTATTCAAGTTAATTTGAGTGTGAATGTGCTCATATACTGACATATATATTATTATTATTATTATTCGTAGTAACCACATTGCACCTAAATAATAATAATAATGATGATAATAATAATAATAATAATACATTTAGTGGACATAGTGCTGTGAAAGAAGATCAAAGATACTTCATGCCTTGATTCATCCTGACTGTTTTGTCTTTTTGTGGACTCTATAACCCTCCAATTGAATTTGGCTTTTTGGTACAGGTGCAGCTAGAACATTAAGAAATTTAAAAAGAAAAAAAAAGATATTTGAAATGATGACAAGTTCCTAAAAGTGAATTGATACCAACCACTTACTCAGCAGCAAATGATATTCAATGTCAGTAAAACCTGGTTACAGTTTGTGATTGTGACTGTGCTTCCTTCATGCCCGTCTGTGCCCGTCAGTGTGCTGCGTAGCGGTGAGGAATTGTCTGGAATGCAGGCAGAGACAGAGAGATCGCAACTGCAAGTCCTCTTTAACCAGCAGCAAGTCCCAGGACAGCCTGCACAGTGCCTCGTCCACCAGCAAGGTGCCACACACACCACATACAGACAAAATTATTAGCCCCGAGGACCTTTTCAGGATTCCCCTAAAAGACTGCTCACTGTTTGCAATATTCACGAACTGCCAGAAGATGTGGTTGTTAGTTTGGGATCAGAAAGGCTCCACTGATGTCTAGTAGTTAGTCAGAGGGCTGAGCATTTGGCCCGTTGCGTTCTTCATTTTTTCTTCAATTCAACAAACCAATAAAAATGTTAATATAACCTGATGTTGCCTTTTTTTAACATTTAAGGTCATAGCCCATGTCACAGGAAGGATAGGGGCTAATCATTTTGACCATAGCTGTGTGATCCAGTGCTGGAGTGTGTGCATGCACACATACAAGGTCAAAATTGCTAGTCCCCCTGAGGAAATCTTTCTGATCCCAAACTGACAACAACCTCTCCTGGTACTTTCTAAGTTGGCACATGTGTCCTCAAGGATTTTAGCTCATTCTTCCTCTTGGCAAATTGTTAAACATGATGCAAATGTGCTTCACGGGTCAATTATGTTTCCATGATTTTTACTGACGTGTGTAACACCACAGTTGTTCAAGCAATGTGATGGTATTTGTCAAGGACTTTTTTTGGGACAAGAAAAAACAAGGATAAATAAAAAAAATGTGGGCCCCAAAGGAAAGAGGAGACATGGCCCTCCCCAACGTGAGATTATACAACCTGGTGTTTAAAATGGCGAGGCTGGCCAAATATTGGAAGGGAACAGACTCAGAACTGAGTTGGAATGAATTCCAAAGTAACCATACAGACCCTTTAACCTGATGGATGTACTATCACTAGGACCATTTACCAGTGGACAAGAACATTCCTCAAACCAGATATTGACATAACCCAAGGAGGTCTGGAGAGAAGTACACAAAAGATGTGGTATGCCACTGTTAGAACAAATATATGGCTCACTGTGGAATAACCCAGTTGTATGTCTGTGAAGGTTCTCAGTCATCCAGGTCATGGTTTCTGGTTGGGTTAAATCGTAGGCAACTGGACAAGTCCATTTAAACCCAGTTGTATGTATTAGGAAGAAAACAGTCTTCTAGAATCAATGGTTTACAAAGGGAATATGTAAAATAAGTGACTTCTTTGTGAATGGAGATTGTATATCATTTTCAAAGTCATTGCAAAAATATGATTTGGAAAAAAAAGGCACAAATGGCACAAATCCAGTAAGGAACTTTCTGGAGTTAACAGAGACATCACACAGAGTAGCAGTGTTCGGGATTTCAGTGGGCTGAATAAGATATCTGTAGGAGTTTGAAGACTATATGACAGAGGGATTTAGAAGGAGAATTAAATGAGGAAGAATGGAAGAGAATAGTAGAAAATTTGGGGAAATACTGTATATCTGAGGTTAGAGGGAAGTTTATTAT
>CAAKHB010007334.1:54855-71647 GCA_901007665.1 Aeoliscus strigatus
TCTGTTGCAAAAGTAGAACAAAGGCAGAGACTTTCCTGTGCTGTGGGAATGTAGTCTAATACAACCATTTTGGGTGAAGGAAATAGAACACCTGTGGAAGGTTCTGGAGATAGAGATTCCAGCCTTGCGAAGATTCTGCTTATTCTTATTATTATTCTTATTCTGCTTATGTAAAAACTTACTTCCAAAAGTGCAAAATGGGGGACTGTGTCAGTTTTCACCAAATTTTTCATCAATAAATCTTGAATATTTATTTTACATGGGGCCCTGTCATATATGAATGATTTACTAGATGACATTTTCTGAATATTGCAAACACTGGGCGGTATTTTAGGAAATACTCGGAAGTTCCTGAGGGGCTGATCATTTTCACCTTAACTGTACATAAGCATGACGCATTGTGTCTCCCATTTCAGCAGGATCCCGACAGGCTCCTGCAGGATGTCGACATCAACCGTCTTCGAGCAGTAGTTTTCAGAGATGTGGTCAGTGGCCGACACAGAGCGTGTGTGCTTGTGTGGTTTTTTGAATGTTTCTTTTACTTCATAAATGCGTGCACGTGCTGTCTTTGCTGCAGGATGACAGTAAACAGGCTCAGTTTCTGGCGCTTGCAGTTGTCTACTTTATCTCAGTACTCATGGTGTCTAAGTACCGAGACATCCTGGAACCCCAGCGAGAAATTGGCAGGTCCACCAGCCTATCCGGGAGAAGCATTCGCCATGAGATCAACTCCCCGACCAGTACCGGTGATTCTTTTTCTTTCACAGTAACATGCACAACATTAGAGGATAATTTGAGATAAGAGACAAGCATGACTCCTCTTTGTAGCGTTTGGTGAACCACACAACTGCTGTCAAGAATCTGACACAGTTAGAACGTAAACAGGAGCTTTCAGGTGTTCCACTGCTCCCTGCTGAACATGTTTTGGAACATTTCTTACGTTATTTACTCAACAAAATGTTTCTATGTCTTCTTTCATTTTACTCACTCCTCCAGAACACCCGTCTGCAACCTTATCCGACCGAGAAAAACAGACCCCCACCCCGGTTGATGACTCTCCGCGGGCCGGCCTCCCCCACACTGATTCTGGCATCGGAGAGGAGGGCCATGTAGCAGGATCCCTGAACAGCTCAGAGATGGGTCTGGGCCTCGGCCTCGGCCTGGTGGGAAGAGAGACTGACAGAGACAGAGATGGAGGAGTCGGAGGGGGCACAGACCTGTTATGTAGCCTGTCTGACGTGCGGCGGTCACAGGAGAGCCTTCTGGATTCGCCTCACAACCCAGGCTCCACCCCCAACTCTGGCCAGGCTCCGCCTTCGTCTATCTCCAGCATCAGCCAAACAAACAAAGGCATCAATGTTAAGGTGATTTGTTGTTTTCGCCCCAGTTCCCTCCACTGATTTTGTGAGCTAGGTCATCCACCATCCACGGTACAGATATGGATGATCAGGTATGATGATCAGTGTCGGTGATAATCTCTGAATACTACTAATCTGACAAGGAATTAGGCATCAGTAGACCGTGTCCTGTGGTCACCAGCTTTGATCCCTCTGAAATGCAGGAGATCCTGAAGAGTCTGGTGGCGGCTCCAGTCGATGGTGGAGAGCTGGGGCAGGAGGCAGGACCGACACCCTTCCACCCAGACCCCGCCCTCAAGACACACCCCATGCTGCCTATGCAGTTCCACTCCTTTGACAGGTCAGTCCCTGGGCGTCATGTGGTGGAAACAGACGCAGACGAGGCCACAGTTCTGCCTGCAAGGAAGAGAAAAAAAGCCATTGACACATCTGTTGAATCCATCTACGCTCACTGGAGCATGGAAGTGAGCATGTGCACGTGAAAATGCTGCTTTCACTTTTGGAAAAGGAGAGGTGAAAGAAGGGGCAACGCCCACTGACGTGTCCTACTTCAGATTGATCTTCTGAAATGTTCACCGAGACGAGGCCAGTTGATCTGCCTGGGTCTTTGTGGTGTACAAACAATAGCTTACTGGGAAAAACATACCTACATATGTAATATTCTCATGTAACATACATGAGTTGTGTTTGAAAGATGTCTTCCGTGTTCTGGGTTTTTATTGTTGACAGTGAGACAATCAGTGACGGAACAAATGGATTCCTAACTATGGATTGAATGACAAACCGCAAAACTGGTTTACTGATTTCAAACCATGACGTCACCATTGTAACTGCTCTCCTTAGAAGACGACCTCAGCCAGCGTCTCAGCGGCGTCCCATCAGCTGAGCTATCCCTGGTTAAATGTCACTGTTCATGTGTCTGATGAGGATGATGTTGTGTCCCACAGGAGTGTTGTGGTGCCGGTCAAAAAGCCGCCGCCTGGAAGTCTGTCAGTCAACACCGTGGGTACGCCCACCACCAGCGGTGCCGCCACTGCCGCCAGCACACCCAACATCTTTGCTGCTGCGACAGCCACACCCAAGAGTATGATCAACACCACAGGTGAGAGGTGGCCCCCCCACTGCGTCTACACCCACTGTCTTCACAAGGGCGTGGACGTCAGCTCACACGTCCTGAATCAGAGCTGGAGCTCCTCCAGCCATTCAGTCACAAAACTCTTTCATGCTTTGACTGTGAACGGATGACGTGAAATAACATGTGTCCCTGTTAGAGAGTATAAATTTTAGATAACAGGCCAAGACACGCACACACATCCGCAAATAAGAGACATAACAGAGCGAGGTTTGAGTCCTGGTATTGATCGTAAACTAGTGATCAGGACTGAATCCAATGACCAGCAGCGCTCGTCTTATACGTCCTCGCTCCCTCTGTACGGTCCAGGTGCCACAGATTCTGCCTCCTCCTCGACTTCCTCATCGTCTTCCTTTGTCAACGGTGCCACGAGTAAGAATCTGCCAGCGGTGCAGACTGTCGCACCCATGCCTGAAGACACCATGGAGAACATGAGGTGAGCTGTCATGAAAGCTGCGTTCCTTTCTGGTGTTTCTCCTTTTGACCTTTTTGTTTCTCTCACGTTGGTTTTCATGTTTTCATGGGTACCTTCTCCATGTCATTCCTGTCCCTCTATCATTTCATCCTTAGACCTTCATCCTCTCACCAGCAGGTGTCACCACTGACACTAAAGGGTTAAATACCTATGAGACACCATCACCAGACAACCACTGACACGTTCCTGAAAAGGCTGATAGTTGGACGCTGGTGTTGGCAGTTAACAGCTCACATTTGTTGGACTGATATGAATGTTACCTGTGCACTGCTCACATATTTAGCACAAACATGCTTCCACATCTCACTTCCTCTGAACGGCGCTGCTCTTCATCCTGTGTTTGTCACAATAAAAAGAATGTACACATCACAACTTATAACAGTCATCATTGATTTCAGAGCCCTCACTTCTAAGTATGTATAACTGCTGATATTATGAATGTAACTGACTTAAGACAATGACATAAAGTGATTTTTTTTCTTCTGCTGTAGCAGTCTGTACTGTAACACTCTGTCAATGTACTTTTTCCTCAGACATGTTAGCCAGTGATGATGTTTCTCTCAAAGTTCTCACACGAGAGAGTACAAGCACGTGCGTGTATGTGCGAGCATGAGCTCCTTAATCAGTGTGCATGTCTATGCGCGTGTGTTTGTGTGTGTGTGGTTTGTGTTGCAGTGCCTATTGTGAGGTGGCGCAGTGTGCGCTGCGCAGCGGTCAGACGCCCCCTGAGCTCAAGTCTTTTAGCTCTCTGGCAGGCTTCCAGGCAGCTCCCCGAGATGCAGGACAGTGTTTTAGGCAAGAAGATACACTTCCCCTTCCCATGACCCCGCCCCACCTCAACACACACTCTGCTTTGCTACTAAATGTTCCCAGAAGGACAGCCATCTTTGCTTACAGCCTCAGAGCTAATTGTGCTAACAGACTAATGCTAGTTTTGTCAGTAAATGTCACGGATCTTTCCTCTAAGGACGTTGAAATGAAGATTTACACCACTAGTTGACGGATAAACAGCTTTAACCACCCGGGCTTCATATTTGTCCGTTTACCACTCTGCCTGCCTCACTGTGTGTTTCTTGATTGACAGATTGACAGATCTTTTAGTTTGCACACAAAGTACTCAGACATAGTGCAGCGACATTCAGTACAGTTGTGTTGTTTTCCTTGCACATGCAGTTCTGCCAGTCACGTATTGCCAACAATTAGCTTCAAGCTGTAGCACCGTCAGCTGTGACTCACAGTGACAAAGGCCTATTGTTGTGTAACAAACCATGTCAGACATTTTGTCTTACTTCTTCTTCCCTCAGCTTGCTTTTTCCTGTAACCTCTCATGCATAGTTTGTCCTTTGTTTTCCTTGTCCCTCCATTTGCTGTCATTTTCATCCCCTCTGTCACACGCTGAACTCTCATCTGTACATTGCCTGTTAGAGTTTGTGTTACTCGCTCATCTTTCTCTCACTGATTCTGTGACACAGTATCACCACAAAGCTGGAGCGTGCTCTGGAGAAGGTGGCCCCCCTCCTGAGGGAGATCTTTGTGGACTTCGCCCCCTTCCTGTCCAGGACGCTGCTGGGTAGCCATGGGCAGGAACTGCTCATAGAAGGTACAGGTGCTGTACACGGCTCCTTTCTTTACCTGGCGTCTCTCTGTGGAGTCTCCCCATTCACTGTCCCTCAGTGTGTGTGAGCGAGTGAGGTGGTTGAGTGTCTTTGAGCTGGCTGCTTCACCCATCCGTCAAGCAGGTATGAAGTTTGGCACCGTTCTTCTGTCAGCTAGCAGGAGATGATCTTATGTGTTTCAATACTGCTGCTCTGAGAGATGTGCTGCAAGCCCCCCCCCCCACACACACACACACACACCTGCTTGCTGGTGTCCTGATGTCATCCACTGACTCTCCTCCCTTCTTCTCCTCCCCCTTCTGCTGTGCTGTGGTGTTGTTTCCTGTCCTCTCTGTGGCATGTGTTTGTTAAACCTGACTGCAATGACTAGAGAAAGAAAACAAGTTGGATTCCATTTGTGTGTTGGTGCATGCGTGTATGTGTGTGCTTGTGTCTTTGCGTGTGTTCGTATATGTGAGTGTGTGTGGTTGTGTGCATGCTTGTGTGTGTGTGTGTGTGTCTGCGTGTGTGTGAGTGTCTGCATGTATGTGATGTGTGTGTGTGTGTGTGTCTGTATGTATGCGTGTGCTTGTGTCTTTGCGTGTGTTCATATATGTGAGTGTGTGTGGTTGTGTGCGTGTGTGTGCGTGTGTGTGAGTGTATGTGTGTGTGTGTGTATGTGAGTGTGTGTCTGCGTGTGTGCTTGTGTGTTTGTCTGTGTTTGCGTATATGTGAGTGTGTGTAGTTGCGCGCATGTGTGTGTGTGTGTGCATTTGTGAGTGTGTCTGCGTGTATGTGTACGTGTGTGTATGTATGTGTGTGTGTGTGTGTGTGTGTGAGAGGTAGACTGAATTCCTGTTCTGTGTCTCTGCTGCAGGTCTGGTGTGTATGAAGTCCAGTACGTCTGTGGTGGAGCTGGTGATGCTGCTGTGTTCTCAGGTTTGTCATTTTTGTATGGTTTAGCATTGAAATTGAACAAATCATCTCTTTTTATACACAAATAAAGGCTGCAGGCTCACGAAGATCAAATGATGAAAGTCGGCCGAGCCACGTCAGTGTCAGTCGTCACTCAGTCGTTAGTTTGTGACCTGGACAGAGCTGGTCATCAAGCTGGTCTTTGTTCAGTGAGCTGTAGTGTCTCTATTTTTACTGTTCTTCGGTTGGTGCACCGGAATGCCAGAACAGAACATTCCCTCCCAGGTGAGGTTGTGTAAAACGCTCTTTGGACGTACATTTGGTCAGACTCTTAAAAAGGCTTTGAACCAGGACCCATGTGCACAGGAAGTCAGTGGGCTATTGATTGTCCCCGTGAGCTAGGATGGACTGCAGATGAAATATAATCACTTCTGTCCACCTCAGATTGTACACATTGTTGTACGCATTAACAACAAGGCCTGAAAACATTGGATGATAGGTTCTCTGGCAGCTTTCTACTTCTTCAGTAACAGTTTGGTCAATTCAGACTTCAGTTTGAATGTTTCAGTTCCCTCACAATCTCCTGAGCAGCAATGAAAAGACGAGTGAGAGGCACTTACCACTGTGTCTGATGCCAGCGCTGACCGATATTCTCTGTCCTTCACATATTTCTGCCATCTGGCTGCCTGGAAGAGCTCTTGTCCTCAGGGAGTTCCTCACTTTTTTTCTTCTTGCTTTCCTGTGAATTCTTCATCTGTGATTTCCACTTCTTTCCTCTTTTTCCCCCTCAGCTCCATCTTCGTCTCTGCTCCTCTGGTCGCTTTCATTCTCCACCACTGTGCTCTCTCAGCACTCCCTTTCCCTTTTCTCTTCACCACTCTGCTGCCTGCTGCTCATCAGCATGTATAGTATTACTCCTAGCGCCGGCCTCTCTGCCATTAGTGGCCCGGGAGAACAAACCCTAGACCAGATATTGATCCTCCGGATGGGGGAGGTAACAGGAGACGCTCCCTTGTGTCCTTCACTGACTTAAGAGCCATTGGTGCTAATGGAGCTCTGATAGTTTGGTGCATTCGCACACTTTTATCCTGCTGGGAAGTCTCCTCTTTGATCCGCTCAAACACTCACACACCCTGACTCTCTGACACGGGGGAAGCTGTGAATTTGTTTTGTGTGCCTGTGAACATCTACAGTGCTTCTAAAAGTTGAGTTCCTCTTGAAAATGCCCAAGAAGCCCCAATCTAAGCTAAACCTCTGATCCTGATGTATGATCATACTGTGGACTTCACAAGCAGCCATGACCACACACACACTTCAAACCTCCTGTGTCTTTTATTTATTCACTTGTTACAGATTGTAAAACTGATTTGAATACATTATAAAGACAAGACAGAAATACAAGAAACTGGAGAAATGCTCATAAAAAACAGCAGAATATAATAATGACAATTCATTTAAACCTTTGAATCTTGTCAGATATATAGATAAGATCATTTCTAACCCTTTTACAATGAAACATTTTATTGAACTGAATAAAGAGAATGTACTGGAGTGAGCGATGCTGGTGATTCATAAACAGATGTCAGCATTGTAACCTGAAGTTCACTATCACATGTTGTAACATGTGTTGTCAAAATGAACCTGATGAGGTGGTTTACATGTGGACGTTTAACTCCTTTTTGTCTTCATACAGGAGTGGCAAAACTCCATTCAGAAGAACGCTGGACTGGCCTTCATAGAGCTCATCAACGAGGGGAGGTAATGGCTGCTCATCAAATCTGAACAGCAGCACTGTTGTCTGTTTGAGCTCCGCTGGGGAGCGTGTCAGGATAAGTGCAGGGTGTGTTCAGAGGTCAAGTCACAGAGCTGATTTTTGAATGACGGTAATTTATTTTTTATTCCACCTGATTGGAAGAGAAGTTGATACACCAGAGAGGCCCCGGAGTGTTTTGGTCAGATTCAGAGTTCATGCCCGTGGCGATGCAGCATCATCTTCTGTTTGTCTTCAGACTCCTCTGCCACGCCATGAAGGATCACATTGTGCGTGTTGCCAACGAAGCGGAGTTCATCCTGAACAGACAGAGGGCCGAGGACGTGCACAAACATGCTGAATTTGAGGTGCAGATGAGCTCCTTCAGTCGTCCAATCTATGCTCAGTTTGAATGTTTTGCTGAGACATTGTCGTCTTGCCCCCCACCCACTCCTCCCCCTCCTCAAACCCCCAGTCTAACTGTGCCCAGTATGCTGCCGACCGCAGAGAGGAAGAGAAAATGTGCGACCACCTGATCAGTGCTGCTAAGCACAGAGATCATGTGACTGCTAACCAGCTGAAACAGAAGATCCTCAACATCTTGACCAATAAGCACGGTGCATGGGGGACCATGTCCCAGAGGTGGGTGGAGCACCGTCCATGATTTGGAAGATGTCACTGCTTAGACAAGAACGTTGTTTTTGTCAGTTGTTGTATACCTTTTTCCTCTGCATTGGACCCATCCCAACGGTGGACACAGGAGACTGTGATACTTCACATGGTGTCCCTGTGTCAGTGTTGTGTTGTGTCAGTATTTTGAACCGAGGACCACTTTTGTGTCAGTTTTATTAAAGACTCAGCAGCATTGGCAGTCGTGCAGCTGTTTGACTTTCCCCGTTCTTCAACTCCTCTCGTGAGGGAGCGATTTTATGAGGAAGTGAGTGTTGCAGGTGTGCAGGCCTCGGGTACGCTGCTTGAACATGAGCTGTCATTTACACAGCAAACACCCGGTTTGTCCGTCAGAGTGACCAATGTGCTCATACCGCCAGCTGACATAGGCCTTTCTTCTGCCCTCCCTCTGTCTGTCTTCAGCCAATTCCATGACTTCTGGCGTCTGGACTACTGGGAGGACGACCTGAGGAGGAGAAGGAGATTTGTGCGCAATGCTTTTGGATCCACTCATGCCAATGTGTCCCACAAAGCTGTGGAGGACTACGGTGAGTGATGACACGTCACTGTGTTGTGTTACGTCCTTTCAGCTCACATGTGCTTCCAACCTCTGAAACAGGCACAGAGGAAGAGGAGGAGGGGCTTAAGTCAAAAAAGACTTTCCGCAGCCAGTCGGTGGTTGCCCAGAACCCAGAGGCAGAGCTAATGCTAGAGGGAGACGACGATGCTGTCAGCCTGCTGCAGGAGAAAGAGATCGATAACCTTGCAGGTAAGGCGCACACTCAAAGATAGACGCACACTCACGTTGCTACAGTACAACTAAACTGTCTGTGACTTTCATTTCTAGGACGTTTTCGTCCCAAACTTATTTCCTGCAGAGGCAAGTTGGTTGTTTTAGCATTTTGCAGCTCCACTAACCATCCAGCTGATTTCAATCTGACTTAGACCACGTCCACAAGGAGCTGGAACTGGAATAGTTTAAAAAATGTTTTATATACATGGAATCGTCTCCAGAGATGTGTGCGTCCACATAAATCCAGTGAATATGCTGCTCCATCCTCCACGCCAGTAGGTGGCGCTGTAACTGCCACAGAAATAACCCATCACAGAGAAGAAGCCATGGATGAAGAAGCATGTGATGGAAACAAACACAAGACAAAGAAGATGAACAGAACACGAATGAAACAAAAACTATGGAGCTATGATGTCATCACTCAGGAAAGATGTGTGTAGCTTGGACACATGTAGTGGCGTGGTGTTCCAGGCCCCGGTTTAGAAATAGATGGTGGTCGGGCTCCGTGTGGACGTGGTCCTCATACAGACGGGTGCTGAGACCAATCAGGCGGTTCCCGTCCCTCTTAACACCTGATGAGTTGTTGACAGCAGTAGATACAGTCCAACTAACACTGGTGATGATTTGACAGGAGGTGAATCCTCCATCATGTCAGCTGTGGGTCTGATTCCCTACATTTACCTCTCAGGTCCGGTAGTGCTCAGCACTCCTGCTCAGCTGGTAGCTCCGGTGGTGGTGGCTCGAGGGACTCTGTCCATCACGACCACTGAGATCTACTTTGAGGTGGACGAGGACGATCCCGCTTTCAAGAAGACCGATGCTAAAGTGAGGACACACGCTTCCTCTTCTTCACTCTTCACTCTTCTTCCCCCACAGCAGACATCAGTCAGGTCCTGTTCTTGTGTCACATCTCAACAGGTCCTGGCCTACTCAGAGGGGCTCCACGGCAAATGGATGTTCAGCGAGATTCGAGCTGTGTTCTCCAGACGCTACCTGCTGCATAACACTGGACTGGAGGTCTTCATGGCCAACAGAAGTAAGCGGCCGTTTTTTTTCTCATGCACGTGATCATATTCAGACGTTACTAACAGCGGGTGAAACCACGCCTGGATGGTGATGGTGCGTTCAAGGACAACAGAGGAGATAAACTCTGTATTAACTGGTAACGGTGGGTTTTGCCGATGGGGACATGCTAAGAACGATACGTTGGTCAGTCACCTACCGGTGCAGTCTGTAACAGACTGCAAACAGACTTCAAATCCATTAATCTCTCTATCCCTAGTACTCATGCAGAAAATACATCTGTATTTGTTAGGGTTAGTGTTAGAACAAAGGGTTCGGTTATGACAAACGAGGCACCATGGCTTTTTCTTCACAGGAGTTATTTTCACTGGAAATATTCAGACGGTACCATTGCTATCAGTTCATTCAAACATATAAGTGATGAAATGTAGGACGGGAACATGCTGTATCCTCACACATGTCTCTGAGTACTGACTCTCAGCTTAGCAGCGATTTACTTCCTGATGTACTGACTTTCTGTCGTCTCCCCTCACAGCGTCTGTCATGTTTAACTTCCCTGACCAGGCCACGGTCAAACGGGTGGTTTACAGTCTCCCACGGGTTGGGGTAGGAACCAGTTACGGCCTGCCTCAGGCCAGGTAGGTGCAGCGGAGCCCCCCTCGTCTGCTTCCTTCCAGCAGCACTTTGAAAACAACACGTCACTGTGTTTCTAGGCGGATTTCTTTGGCCACTCCTCGTCAGCTCTTCAAGTCCTCCAACATGACGCAGCGCTGGCAGAGGAGGGAGATCTCCAACTTTGAGTACCTCATGTTCCTCAACACCATTGCAGGTCTGTTTTCACTGTCAGAAGGTCCAAGTGGATTGATAGATAAAGAGATAGACAGAGAGGTAGTCGGACACACACTGTCGGACCCGTCACAAAATATAAAATAATTGATCCTACATATAACTTTTTTAAGGAAAAGCTACACTTTCTGTGCCCCTCTAGAAGCAGTGTGGACGTATTATTTTGTTTTAAATACAGCTTTGAATAAAACTACTACATAGTTCACCTTTGATAAAGCAGCAGTAGGTCAGCTGCTGTTTGCGACCTACTTGGTGTTATTACACACGCTGTGACTGTATGCTCACACAGCGAAGATGCAGACAGGTCTACTTGTATCATATTAATGTGTGTTTTTGTCCTGGTTCCTCTGCAGGGAGGACGTACAATGACTTAAACCAGTACCCAATCTTCCCCTGGGTCTTGACCAACTATGATTCAGAGGAGCTTGATCTCACTTTACCAGGCAACTTCAGAGACCTCTCCAAGGTTAGACCCTCAGCACGTCACGCTTTGTCATCGCTGTCTCCGTGTTGAGTCAAACGCACAAATCAACGGTGAAACGCAGAAAACAGAAAGCAGGACTCTGTCTAGTGATTGAAGTCATGAAACACAAGGTCAGACGTGTGATTCCAGATGGTGGATGAGAATAAACTGGAGTCAGTACTCGTATTTCATGGATCTCCTGTGTTGAGCCATGTGCCTGCGTGGTGGTTGTCTACACTGACCAGCGTACAGCCGGGATGGACAGGTTTCTGCCTCAGGGTGCTGCTGGGTTTGAAGTGTACTGGGATGTTGTTTGTTGAAAATCCTCAGATACACAGGAGATGTGTGGGACGACCATGCTCTTCCTCTTGGGGTTGTTGTCCTCTCTGTTGGTGACCTTCTTAGTGTTGGTTGTGGTCAAAGCCCAGTTGGGGTCCCCACAGCTCCTGAGAGCCTCCATGACATGGGTTTTCTCTTTGACCTTTCCCTCTGACCTTGTAGGAACACTCTCTGCCCTGTGGTTCCAGTGTGTGTTCCTCCTCTGTCTGAACACAACAGTTCTAGAAAAGCCCAGCGGTTCGCACTGACGTCCTCACATGTGAACTTGATGTCGTTCCACTTCATTTATGTTCTTTGTGAAGGCTTCGACCTCCTGAGTCTTGATCTTGACCTGAGGCGTAGTTCCTCTGAAGGAACCAGAGCCTTCCACTTCTTCCATGTAGAGGTTGGCCACAGCTGGTTCGCACATCCATGTTTCTGCCTGTAGAACCTCTCCTGGTACTGTCAGGGAGCAGATTCTTGTGTTAGGTCGGGACCTTGTGACTGCCTCTGGATCCAGATGTAGGGTCGGACCTTGTTAGTGAAGTCCTGTGAGTTCCTGTGAGAAGTGGACTGTTCCCCACCAGCAGGTGTCTCTGCTTCACCTACTTCTCTCTGACTCCCTCAGCCAATCGGTGCCCTGAATCCCAAGCGAGCAGCATTTTACGCTGAGCGCTATGAGACGTGGGACGACGACAGCACGCCTCCTGACCATTACACCACACTTTACTCCACGGCTCATTCCACTCTCATGTGGATGCTCAGAATAGTAAGAAACGAGCTCACCACTCACTGAGGGACTCAGCAGCCGCATCCGAGGCTCACGTGTGTTGTTTCCTGTGTCCAGGAGCCCTTCACCACCTTTTTCCTTAACGCAAACGACGGCCAGTTCGACCATCCAGACAGATCCTTCTCTGGCATCGGCCGCTCGTGGAGAAACTGCCAGAGGGACACGGCTGACGTGAAGGTTCGTCACTGACCCAGTGCACGTCGTGGAACCAGTCAATGGGCTGACTGTGTTTGCTGTGATGTCCAACAGGAGCTGATCCCTGAGTTCTACTACCTGCCTGAGATGTTTGTCAACAGCAACGAGTACGAGTTGGGGGTGCGGGATGATGGACTTCCTGTGTGTGATGTGGAGCTTCCTGCCTGGGCCAAGAAACCTGAGGACTTTGTGCGGATTAACAGGATGGTGAGTTCTCAACCCAAGGTTTCCTCACTGTCGCCTCCTCAAGAAACAACGTGACAGTCCAAATCATCAGCCCCCCAGGAACTGTTCTACAGCCCCCTCAAATACCACCCAGTGCTTGAAACAATCAGTGATGTGGACCTCTTCTGGTTCACTTTGGATTCAGTTATTAAACATCTGATGAAAACTAACATGGTCCATCATTAGGAAACAAAATACAAAAAAACTAATGACAACATCAGATCAAATGAACATTTATCGGTTTGCTGAGATGAAACAAGAACATGTCAAGAAATGCCTATAATTTGGACCGTGTCATTTTACACCAGATTTTAATTTGTATTTTACATCCAGAACCGGAACCAGAATGGGGCCACGTCATGTCATTGATGAATGATATACTGTCAGAAATTGTTGAATATTATTGCAAACATTGGGCTGTATTTTAGGGAAATACTGAACCTGGGGTGGGGGCTGATTATTTTGACCTTAACTTAATACATTAATCTTGCTTCCAGAGATGTGGCAACAGAGGCACAAACACTTGTAAAATGTCCATGTGACCTCTTGGGCCGGGGTCGGGTAAGGCTGAGGTAGACTGGTCCGACGTTGGAGTGGTTCTGAGGATCAGTCCTGGTGTCTCTGAGCGCAGACACTCAGCCTCTGACGGTCCCTCTGACTCCTTCAGGCACTGGAGAGCGAGTTTGTGTCTTGCCAACTTCACCAGTGGATCGACCTCATATTTGGCTACAAGCAGCGAGGGCCTGAAGCCATCCGAGCTCTGAACGTCTTCAACTTCTTGTCCTATGAGGGGGCAGTGAACCTGGACAGTCTAGACGCTGTGCAGCGTGAGGTTGGTCCTCCAGACAGGATGTGGTTGATGGCGAACAGGAGGCATGTCCAAACCCCTGTTGTCATGTGCAGGTGATGGAGAACCAGATCCAGCTCTGTGGACAGATCCCCTCCCAGCTGCTCATTGAGCCCCACCCACCTCGGTCATCTGCCATGCACCTGGTGAGACGACGTCACAGTGGAATCTTTTATTTCTCTATGTGGTACTGGAGCCTAAAGCAGAGTCAGTGACACACACACAACCACAATGTTCTTATTTGGAATGTTTTCATTCTGGGAAAAGAAGCCGGGTTTTGTTTCAAACACAAACAGGTGCATCTCCATAAATATGACTAACTTCAAAAGGTTGATGTATTTTTTTTTCAGTAAATCAATTCAAAAAGTGAAATGCATCTTATATATCGATTCATCACACACAGACAGTACGAGTGTTTTTTTCTTTTCATTTTGATGATTGTAACTTACAGCTGATGAAAACATTCCGAAAACTAATGATCAAAATGAAACAAGAAACAAAAAACTTGAACAGATGTGCCTTTGTCTGATGCATCTATATGTAAAGATGTTTCACTTTTTGAATGAATGCTGTGACAAAAGTCCACTTCCCGATGTTGTGATGCATGAGATGCAGCTGTAGCACGCTGTCCCTGTCGTGGCCTCTGTCCCCCTCATCCCCTCAGTAGAACGAGGTGTCTCCACATCACACGTGTCCATCCGACCCCAGCAGTCAGCCCCTCAGTGTGTGTACCTGCTCTGACCCCTCCACTAATGGACCCTGTCTCCATTCCCCTCCCTCCTCTCTCTCTCTCCCACATCGGTCCTGTCTCTTTCTCTGTCTGTCTCACCAGTGTTTCCTTCCCCAGAGCCCTCTGATGTTTAAGGATCAGATGCAACAGGATGTCATCATGGTGCTGAAGTTCCCCTCCAACTCTCCAGTCACACACGTGGCCGCCAACACCCTCCCCCACCTAAGCATCCCGGCAGCCGTCACGGTCACATGTAGCCGGCTGTTCGCCGTCAACCGCTGGCACAACACAGTCGGTGAGTGGTTGTCCACGATGTGTGTGAGAGAGCTGTCATATGGGCACGCCCACAAATGGTGTTTCATTTTAGTTCATCGGACACGTCCTTGAACTGATGGTGTTTTCTTCCAGTAGCACTGTCTGGAGGTTGATGTCTGTTGTCTGTTGAAAACACTGAATGACATTGATAACTTGATAAACTGAGATGGATTTCCTGTCGTTGTGTGGTTGTCGAGGCACCTCATGTCACCTTTACCTCTGATTTCCACTTCCTATGAGGTTTGATCATGCATGTGTGTGTGTGTGTGTGTTTGTGTGTGAAATGTGTGTGCTGTAGGCCTTCGTGGAGCTCCAGGTTACTCCCTGGAACAGGCTCATCATCTGCCCATTGAGATGGACCCTCTCATAGGTCAGTGTCCTCCGTCGTCATGATGAGTGTTCATGTCAAACCTGTGAAACTGAAGCTGACAGTGTTCTGAATGGACCAATCAGAGGCCCAGGAGCTGCAGCAGCTGTTATTAATGGCCATTACTAGATGAATCATTTATTGTTGATTATCTATTATCATCATTAGGAATACATCTTTACTTACTTTCGTATTCCTCTGCGGTGATAAAGGCACCTCTGACTACCTGAGTCCCCCTCAGTCGTCATTAACTCCCCAAATGTCTGTGCTCCGTCCAGCCAACAACTCAGGCACAAACAAGCGTCAGATCACTGACCTGGTGGACCAGAGCATCCAGATCAACACACACTGTTTTGTGGTGACGGCAGACAACCGTTACATCCTGGTCTGTGGCTTCTGGGACAAAAGCTTCCGTGTCTACTCCACTGAAACAGGTATGTCGGTTCAACTGACCTGTCGGGTCGGTCCTCCGACCCCCCCGGAATCACTGTTGTCTCTGTTCAGTTCGCCCGTTGACAGTAGTTACAGTAGATAGATCCTGACCTTCAAACGGGTGACGACACACACCGACTTCTCGTCCTTCCTCTCGACAGGAAAGCTGACCCAGATCGTTTTCGGCCACTGGGATGTGGTGACATGTCTGGCCCGGTCAGAGTCGTACATCGGAGGAGACTGTTACATTGTGTCCGGCTCCAGAGACGCGACTCTTCTTCTGTGGTACTGGAGTGGACGACACCACATCATCGGGGACAATCCAAACAACAGTAAGAAGAAGAGTCCTGAACGTCTGCAGCTCAGCAGCCACTTGACGTCTGACTGTCGTCTCTTCCTCTAGGTGACTACCCGGCTCCCAGGGCGGTACTGACAGGACACGACCACGAGGTGGTGTGTGTGTCTGTGTGTGCAGAGCTGGGACTGGTCATCAGTGGAGCTAAAGGTTAGTGTGTCTGGACAAGGACACATCTTCATTTCATGTTTGGACAGTGGCTGAAAACTATGTGAACAGAATGGACGCTGCACTTTTTCTCCAATAATTCAAACAGTGAAACTGTCAAATGTTTTTTGTTCTAATTTTGATAAACATGTCGTACGGCTCATGAAAATCAAAGATGCATTCTCAGTGGTTCACTCAGATGTTGTAATACTTTGAGTTACAGAGATGTCGACGTTATCTATTAAAACAAAAACATTCTGACAAGAATCTATGCACCATCCATCCATCTACCCTCCTACCTTCCCTTCTCTCTACTGACCTACCTACCTAACCTTCTACCTACCTTCCTACCTATCTCCTTACCTTCCCACCTACTACCTACCGATCTCCCTACATACCTTCCTACCTACCTACCTATTTCCCTACCTTCCTACCTACCTATCCACCTACCTACCTATTTCCCTCCCTTCCTACCTACCTACCCACCTATTTCCCTACCTTCCTACCTACCTACCTATTTCCCTCCCTTCCTACCTACCTACCTACCCACCTATTTCCCTACCTTCCTACCTACCTACCTACCTATTTCCCTCCCTTCCTACCTACCTACCCACCTATTTCCCTACCTTCCTACCTACCTACCTACCTACCTCCCTCCCTACCTTCCTACCTACCTACCTACCTACCTACCTACCTACCTATTTCCCTCCCTTCCTACCTACCTACCCACCTATTTCCCTACCTTCCTACCTACCTACCCACCTATTTCCCTACCTTCCTACCTACCTACCTACCTATTTCCCTCCCTTCCTACCTACCTACCCACCTATTTCCCTACCTTCCTACCTACCTACCTATTTCCCTACCTACCTACCTACCTACCCACCTACCTCCCTACCTTCCTACCTACCTACCTACCTCCCTACCTTCCTACCTACCTACCTACCTACCTATTTCCCTACCTTCCTACCCACCTACCTACCTATTTCCCTACCTTCCTACCTCCTACCTACCTATTTCCCTACCGACCTACCTACCTATTTCCCTACCTT
>CAAKHB010007335.1:0-11047 GCA_901007665.1 Aeoliscus strigatus
ACTCGGCGATAGGATGTACGGTTGTCGCGCTACAGGCCTGAAAGCGGCTTCTGCCCGAGTCCCAGCCGAGCAGACAGAAAGGGGAGAAAACGGCCGCACCACCTGGTGTCTTTAACACACACACACACACACACACACACAGGACACAGAGACACAGACACACGTACCAACACTGGCCTGTCTGCAGCTCAGGCATACGTTCAACTACCCCCATAAACTATACATCTACGTGTTCGATGAGCACATGCAGGGTCACCCACTGTTTTTTAATGGACTATAGTCAACAAGATGTTAAATATACTTATCTGTGAAGTTACCAAGGATTTTCTGGTGGGTTTGGATTTCTGAAAGCCAAACCAACCCCTACTGGGACCATGTCACAATCAAATGTTGAATGCTCAGGTCAGGGATGTCTGTCCTCCACAAATTTTCCAGTACCAACGGCTAGCAATCATGGTGTATGAAGTGACCGTAACATTTAGAAATCAAACCCGTGTTCTTAAGTCATAAACACAAGGGAGGAAAACAAAACAGCTTCAAATGGGATTTGGGAAATCCACCTCACAACCTCAAAGGCTCTTTGTTTACTACAACCATACTGGACTTGGTCTATCTCATCTCTGTTCGGTTTATGTTCACAGGGGACTCAACCTTTGTCGATCAGTTGCCAGACTGAAACATATGTTTGGTTTGGTCTCACAGGGTGCTTTCAAGCAACAGCAAAGTGTGTTTCATTGTTCTCGGGGGGGTGTAAGGGCGATAATGACCTGTTGACCATTGTCAACTTCATTTACTATCCCAGAGGTTCTCATTAAAGCCTCAACATCATCAGCATTTAAAAGACCGAATCGTTTCTGGTCCCAGTGAAATAAATGTGACGCAGGTACAGGGACAGACATCCCACTGGGGAAATGGGTTTAATGAAGGGTCTCTGATAGATGTTTGCTTGAAACTGGCCATGCAGCTATCAGGGGTGCACAAAAACAACAACAAAAAGACTCAGGGGGAGGATTATTGACATGTGCAATCATATCACCTCCATGTCAAAGTTTATGGTGTTAGAACCTGAAATGGGTCGGGTTTTGTGTTTTCTGGACCAGCTTTGTAGCTTCTATTTGGGTGAGGGCTGAGTTATCTCAATCATGGTAAGGCTCAGGAGGTGAAGCATTTGTCTGTGAGTGAATGTGAATGAGTGAGTCAACAACAATAACACAGCGCTTTGAGTGCGATTAAGGTGGAAAAGAGCTGTATCAGTAAAATAAAGTGTTATTTGAATCTTGCCCAAAGACAAAACAAATTCGGAAACACCTCACTAGGGTATATACCTTATTTCCATATATGCTGTACCAGTGAATCAGGAAGAAGAATCTAATTTGGTCCAGTGAGATCAGTTCTGCAACAGAGATGGTGTAGCAAATACTGTTGTCCTGTTCGCGAACGATTCATTTGAAAAAAAATGAATCTTTTTGTTGAACGAACTAAACTGAATCACTTACTGAAAAGATTTGTTAATTCCACAGTTCAGCTGCTGTGGGTGAGCCCGATTCGTTACGTGTGACGAGTCGACTGACACGAGTCACTTTAGTGAAAACTAAACTTAGACTGAAATCGAATTCAGTGAACGAATCTTTTGAATTCATCTTTTAACTGAATGGATTCTGATGATTCAGTGCACCTAAAAGAACTATTTTGCCCATCACTAGAACAAGGCCCAACTTCTTTAGGTTGTTGACATGAGTGCGAATTCTGAAAAAAAGACAGACGTGATGGTGTTCGGCCCAGGTGCCCCCTGTGAAGTCACCGGTTGACCTGGGACCTGTGCTATAATATACTGAGTCAACAGTACAAACCTGGGTTTTAAGATGGACAGTTGGGTTTTAGCTGGTAAACAAATGCTGCTGTTCAAAAGTGGTAGCACATAACCAGACCGACCACCATCTTATCCTCCCTCGACCTCACGTGAAACAACATACAAAACGGCTCTAGGTCATATTTGAAACTTGTTGTGCATTAGAAGGGCAGAGATACAAAAAGTTTTCACTCAGAAAGTCAAAGAAAAAAAATAAAGATGTATGATATAATACAAGTTGACTGATGATTAATTTATTGCAGAGATACAGAAAATGACTAAGGTTGGCTTTATGGGGTCAAGGTATGATACTGGTTTCATCAGACATCACTGGTAAAATATAACGCGGTGCCATTCAACAGAATAATTTAGGTATTTCATTAAAACGTTTCAAATTTAAGATTGGTAGAAAAGGGGTGTTTTGTACCATTTTAGTGTACTGCAGGTCTAAAACAGTTGGGGAAAAAAGGGAAATGACACAAAGGCACTGATTGGCCGATTTGAAATCCCCAAACACATTCATGTTACCTGACAAGATAATATAAACACATTGAGAGCGAATGGTGTTTGGGGGGCGAGTTCCACCTACCAGGAGGACAATCCTTTTTTCCTACCATGAGAAATAATGCGTCACAAATAACAATGTTTTTTCTTTCAGGTATAAATGAAACAGTGACCCACAGATTTTCTCTCTTCTCTCTCTCTCTACTATGCTACTGTGTGATTTTACTGTTGAACGTTTCTTTAATCGTGATCATTATCGTGGATAAAAGTCTGCATGAACCCATGTACATTCTATTGTGCACCATTTGCATCAATGGGCTGTATGGGACTGCCGGTTTCTACCCCAAATTCCTCTGGGATCTGCTGTCACCCGTTCATGTCATATCCTACGCTGGGTGTCTCGTTCAGGCTCTGGTCATGTACTCTTTTGCGTGCAGCGATTTGGCTTTTCTTGCAGTCATGGCATATGACAGATATGTGGCTATTTGTCGCCCACTGGAGTATTATTCTCTCATGTCTAGCCGAAGGCTCGTTGGCTTAGTGTGTTTCTCGTGGATAACACCTTTCTGTGTGGTCGGCATGAATATCTTTCTGACTTCCAGGTTAAAGTTGTGCAGTTCAGTTATCACCAAGCTTTTTTGTGTGAATTGGACGATTGTGAAACTCGCGTGTTTTTCCTCAGATACTACAATTAACAACATTATTGCATTTATTACAATCATTATATATGTCTCTCATGGATTTTTTATTATTTACTCATATATTTTGATCATCAAACCATGTGTGAATTCTATAGAGAACAGGGCAAAGTTCATGCAAACATGTGTGCCACATTTAATGTCCTTAATCATTTTTCTTGTTACTATACTTTTTGACATCATGTACATGCGATATAGTTCACAGCGTTTACCCCAAGCCCTTCAAAACTTTGTTGAAATGGAATTTCTTATCATCACTCCCTTGCTGAATCCTCTCATTTATGGATTTAAACTGTCAAAAATCCGCAACAGAATAGTACGTTTTGTTACTTTTAAAATCAAATGACTTTTCATCTTGTCACTTTGTATCTCCGCAGTGCTGAATGTAAAAAAAAAAAAAAGACATATTGCATGTATGGCTAAAATTTGTATAACTGCTGAACAGTGAGGAACATATTTTGATTGAACGTGTGTATTCAGTGTAGCTTCTATGAGACCTAAAGTGCAAATCTAAATACATGACTATGTTATTATGTGTAGACGTTTGCTCAGTCGTCTTTTCACTCTATTTTCACAAAGGATAACGTTACCTAAATCAATTCACCAAATTTAAAAAGAGAAAACATTTAAGCAACATTTGAATTTTCAACAGAGACATTAGCCCTTTTCCTCTTTGCTCTCAGCTTTAATCCAAAATAAAATGCATGAAAACCATTTGTGTTCCTGGTTCCTTTTTTTAAGTCTCAGTTATCAATGTGCATGTTTTAAAAACTGAATATCAGAAATGTGATTTTATTTCAACTTTTACCTAAGTGGGTGTGAATGTTTGGGGAAAACACCATTTTATACTTTTTATACTTTTCCTCAGAATTACAGCAGTGTGATGACCACACAAATGATGTCCAGTATTAAAGACACATGTGCACATAATCACTGTATAAGGTTCAGTAGTGTTTTTCTCATATGGACTCATGCAAACTAAGGATTCTTGGTATACATGTTAAACTCATCTAAGTATGGTGCTTTCTGTTTTTTTTTTTTTTCTTTTATTGAAATACAATTTCTTGTCTTTCCTTGTGTTATGAATCCTCTCATTTATGGTTTTAAATTGTAATAATTGTAATAAATCAAGAAAAGAATTGTGGGCCTTGTTACGTTAAAATGAAATGAACAGTTATCAAGTAGAATATCGTACAATCTTTTCTCTGAATAACTGGATGAGTCAGGAAACTCACACACACGCGCGCGCGCCATAGCGTCTCTTAATATGTGTTTTCGACTCAACACTGAAGTGCAATGGAAGGAGCTGCCGCCTCGAGAGAAGTTGTTGACGAATGACTTCAGTTCCCAGCATTCCTTGCGCTTCCCCTTCGCGTTCGCCGCTACATCTGTGCGGTTTCTCGACGTCTCAGATCGTTGAACTGAGGTGTCGTCAGAAATCGAAGCACCGTGTCACAGGTAAGAACGCCATGACTCTACAGGTCGACAAACGACCATCCCATAGTTTTCACAGGAACTTGGGCTGGTTAGCTAACACGAAGCTAGGCGAGTGTGTTTCTGTCTCCATGGTAACCGACTTCCACCGTTAGGTTGCGAAGCGTTTTTTAACTGTTGTGTGCTGTGTTTTCACCCAAGATAAAATCTTCAACATGGAATAACATGCAGGAATACGTCGACACATTTAAACTTCACAAAATGTCACATAGAGTATGAAGTACAGCTTTAATGTCCTGTAAACAGTAAAAATATTCGGTTTTGTTTTGGGTTTTTTTTTTCTTCCCCAGGTCCCTGGTGTGTTATGAACAACTATGAGGTTATCCATCAGATCGGAGAGGGTGCGTTTGGAAAGGCCCTTCTGGTCAGGGACCAAGATGGACACCAGTGTGTGGTCAAACAGATTGACCTCAGAAAGGTACAACAGCGACCTCTACCGAGCTGACGTCGAGTTTTACTGTTCTACCTTCGACTGAAATACAACTTATCCAACCAATCCCCAGATCGCTGGTATATTGTTTAGCAAAGTGGCTACTGATACTAATACTACATGTTTGCATCAGCGTTGGGGAGTAACTAGTTACATACAACGATGTTACGTAATCTGATTATAAAATGAATTGATGCATAACTGGAAAAGTAGGTCATTAAATTACAGTTACCTGTGGAACGAGTACAATTCTTGTTACAGCTCAACAATTTCTGCAAAAAAACCTTGGCAAAACGTTTAATGTTGTTATGGTCAGTTTTTGTTGTCATAATTTGTCACGTATCTGAATAAAAAATAATGACGGTAATTGATGAGTTGAATGATTTGACAGTGAGTTACTAGAGGTCATTGTCTTGCAAGTGTGTAAAAGAACCACAAGTCAAGACTGGCAATCTCCATGTCAAGTCCCAGTTCAACACGGAAGTCTCATGGAAGTCACATGTCTGGAAGATACAAATGTCAGTGAAATGTGAATTAAATCCCAAACTGGCTCAACATGCTGATGATTCACTTTCACAGGTATTGTGAGAGTCGGGGAGGTGCTGTGACTTTGTACGTGTCTTCACTCCTCAGATGTCAGCGAGAGAAAAGGAAGCGTCACAAAAAGAGGTGACCCTGCTGTCAAAGATGAAACACCCAAACATCGTTGCCTTCATGTGCTCCTTTCAAGGTGCGCGCGCCTCGAAGCTCAACAGTCGTGCGTATCTCGGCCGGAGTGCGATGACACGGCTGACTTTTTGTTTCCATAGAGGCGGGCAGCTTGTGTATCGTGATGGAGTACTGTGATGGAGGAGATCTGATGCAGAAGATCGACATGCAGAGGGGAGACCTGTTCCCTGAGGAGCAGGTGCACGCACACACACACACACTTCAAGTCTCGTCTCACAGGACGTACAGGTGGGGGCGAAGAAACGATGGACTAGCTAGTTCAGGTTCTTAAAAATGATTCCCCAGAGCGAATCCAAACAGAAGAAGTCGGTTTCCTCTGTGTGACGGTGTCTGTGTAAATCAAGCTGATCGTTGTGTCTCAGATTGTCGACTGGTTCGTTCAGATCTGTCTGGGCCTCAAACACGTTCACGACAGAAAGATTCTTCACAGAGACGTCAAGGCTCAGGTACACACACACACACACACACACTCATCGAACAGATCATGCAGGTCAAATGAGGTGCAACCGGCTTCTAATGACAATCAGTGTGTATGAGAACGTATCGTATTGTTGATGGAGATGCTTCCGTTTCAAGGTTTGATGTTTGTTCATGAAGAAAACTTTAGCCGAGCAGCATATCTGGGAACTGATGCTTTGGGAGATGGATCCGCACACAGGCGCTGCTCCCATGCACTGGTCATCCTTGTCCACTTGGCTTTCCGGTGTTGATCCCCTCTCTCCCTGTGATGTAGAACATCTTCCTGACCGATGGAGGAAGGAAAGTGAAGCTCGGAGACTTCGGAATCGCACGGCTCCTGAATAAGTGAGTCAAGACGAGTAAAAGAGGTGAGGCGGTCCGAGTCTGCACGTCGACACTCAGCTGAGCGTCCGTCTGTGTTCTCGTCTCATCTGTGAAGCACCATGGAGCTCGCCAGGACGTGTGTCGGGACGCCGCACTACCTTTCCCCAGAGATCTGCGAGAATCGACCCTACAACAACAAGACGTGAGTGGACGGCGACCAGAGTTTGGAGCACAGCTCCACGTCTCAACAACAAAAACAACAAAAACACATCCTGTAAAAGTTCTGTTTCTGCCAACAAACACACTGATATGGACATTGTCTTCTTGTGTGTGTGTGTGTGTGTTCACAGGGACATCTGGTCTCTGGGCTGTGTCCTCTATGAGCTCTGTACCTTGAGACAGCCAGTAAGTTCATTGGATCAGAACTAGGACACAGACGGGACATGTCACCGTGCACCGGGTTGAAAACCTTCAACAGAGTTTTAACCGTTTTCACTGTTTGTTTTAACTTGGGACTATTTTAACTTTTCACATCTTGACAAACATTATACACTGAATTTGTAAACACTAACAACTTCAAAGAGCTGCACTGAAATACATGATGCAGCCACTGTTTGCATGCC
This sequence comes from Aeoliscus strigatus, assembly GCA_901007665.1. Taxonomy (NCBI): domain Eukaryota; kingdom Metazoa; phylum Chordata; class Actinopteri; order Syngnathiformes; family Centriscidae; genus Aeoliscus; species Aeoliscus strigatus. Next base: position 7,111 of record CAAKHB010007335.1, read on the forward strand.
CGACTAGCGTTGAACAAACACTAAAAACAGCTTAACATCAAACATCCTCATCTTTAAACCAGTGTCTTCTTCAAACTTACCAGCGACGTCTTTTGGAACCACTCGTTGAATCGCTGATGTTTCCTTTGTCCATTTCCAGGGCTGAGTGCTCTCACAGCTGTACCTCACCTCAGTGATCAGATGGATTATGGGACTTGTAGTTCATCTCTGGGTGTCTGATGTGATGAGATGTACCGAATAGTCTTTTCTCTAAGATTTATCTCAACATTCACAGTCCAGGTAGCGAACGGAGAGTCTCTGTTCAGTGAGAGTGTTCCGTTCACAGACGAAACCTTTAAAAATGGACCCATTAAACATAAAACGGAGCATCTGTTGATGAAAAGAGACCATCAGACAACACAAATGAACAGTTTATGGACTTTTTCTGCATTTTTTTCCAAATTTGTTGTGCAAAATTACAAAAGTAATTAAGTGTGTGTCTGTGTGTGTGTGTGTGTGTGTATAGTTTGGGGGCAGGAGCCTGCAGCAGCTCATCAGTAAGATCTGCAGGGGGCGCTATAACCCCGTTCCCAGCTGTTACTCGCAGCATCTACGGCTGCTGGTCACCCAGTTATTCAAGGTCAGACTGTCTCAGGTCTCCTTTCAGTGTAAGAGCTGTAAAACCTGAGCAGGTGCTTGAATGTAAAATCTGCTTTCGTAACATCAGAAGAAATGTGACAGGTTATTGTAACTAGAAACTGGTTTTTCAGGTGAATCCCCGCGATCGTCCATCTGTCAGCTCTGTCCTCAAGAGTCCTTTTCTACACAGGCATGTCAGCAGACACGTGAACCTACAGGTGATCTTATATTCTCTTATTCTCTGTGTTTGATTTGGAGCAACAGAGACAATCAGATGAAATAAACACAGGTTTTAATTGTTTTTGGGGGTACCAAAAAATTATTTTATTTTATTTTATTTTATTTTATTTTATTTTATTTTATTTTATTTTATTTTATTTTATTTTATTTTATTTTGTGTTTTGTTCTATTTTATTGTTGTCTAATGTGGTTTGTATAAACTGGAGATCAGTGAAAACACTATCTGTGTGTGTGTGTGTGTGTGTGTGTCGGTGTGTGTGTGCGCGCAGGAGGTCAGCCACACAGTGTTCCATGGAAACAGAGCTGACGCCTGTAAAGTAGCGCACACGTCAGGTGATCACACACAATGTGTACTTACATATTGTTGACGTGTTCCACAGACTCTTTGAAGAGTGGTTAAGTCGTTAAAGTAGAATAATTGTACTTTATTTACTTATTATTGTTGTTGTTGTTGTTGTTATTAATGTGGACAATTCCACCTTTGATGATGTGATTTTCATGTCCTCCAGAGAAGTCCAGACGTGCTCTGAAGAAGCCCCCTGCCAAACTGGACCTGAGACCCCGACTCCTGGCTGAGCCCGGACTAAAAGTACACGTGCTGACCACGTACGACAGAGTAAGACGGAGATAACACTACATGTACGTTCTCGGTGTGCTGCCTGCAGCTCCTCGACCACCGATGGCGGCCGCCGTCTCGCCCCGCGGCCGGAGACCTCCCACGGCAGCAGAACCCCAGGTGACTCCAAGTCCGTTCAGACGTGGACAGGGAGTCGCCGCGGCTTGAATTTGTTTTTCCCTTTCACCGCCGCAGGTTCGACCAGCAGCCGCTCGTCCACTACCAGCGTTACCACGTCCAACTGGACGCCTTCCAGAGGAGGAACGACGACCTCCTGCCCCAGCCGCAGCAGGAGAGAGACAGGAAGCAAAGTGACGAGCCTCCAGCCGATCCCTACCAGCTGTGAGTTACATCACTGCTCTGACAAATCGGAGAGAGAGTTGGGGTGACAAGGGGCGTGACACGCATCTTTACGTTGACTCCAACAGCGTGGCTGCAGCTCGAGAGGAGTATCTGCAGAGGAGGCAGGACGCCAGCCAGTACAAGATGAGAGCGGAGAAACAGCTGGTAGGATGAGACTCAGGCAAAAGGTAGAAAGTCACAAGAAGCAACAATGAAGAAAGGGGGGGGGGGTCGCCCAGACTGTTTGATTACAGTCTCGGTTTTAGAGCTCCTCTAATCAACAGCTGATGATCACTGAACCCGCTAACATAGCTAATAGCTAACACAGTGTAGCATTAGACCACAGGAGTGACGGTCGCTGGGATGGTCGTCTGTACATGCACGTTTTCATTGGGCGCGTCAGCACGGAACGATAGTTGATGATGCACACACACACACACACACAGACACACACAGACACACACACAGTTAGAGTAAGTGATGTTCAGGAGCATGATGCCCCCCCCCTCCCCCAACCTTCAGGGTCTGCGTCCATGTACAGCTGAGGGCAAAAGACCAGGATGTCAGGAGCAGGACATGGAGCCGCCTGGACCTCTACCCACCCCCCAGGACAGGAGGCAGGGGGGGCAACAGGTGGGAGCCCTGCTGTCGGTCCAGGTGTGTTTATGAGGAAGATGATCACAGACATCTTGACAGCGTGTCTCCACTTCCTGTGTGTGTCTGTGCACACACACACACACACACACACACACACACAGGAGTACCTGCAGCAGCTGGATCTCATCAGACACCAGTATCACCAGGAGATGAGACAGATGAGGCTGCGAGCCGAAGAGGTGAGGTCAAACACATGTCCGCCACGCTCCATCTCACACTGTCACACCTAGACAAGAACAACTACGGTGACCTTTGACCTCTGACCTCAGCATGAGAAACGATGGGGTGGATTCTGTGAAGGCTCTCAGTCCTCCAGCTGCTCCTCCACACCCACCCCAGTCACTCTCATCCTCTGAACGCCACAGGATGACTCAGCAAACATCTCCCCGTCACAACACACTCACCCTCTCACCTGGCGCGACCCTGACACACCGTCACACGGTCTCTATCTGATGAACAACGTTTTATTTCTGGTGTCGGTCAGGATCGGCTGCAACACAAACACAGGACGTTTGTGGTGGAGACGGCGCCACCTGTGCAGGTAAAGACAGACACGTGAACACGGCAGTAAAGTCTGTCAGACTGTGTGTCCCAGTAACACTTTGTGTTCTCTCTGGGGTTTCCGTGGTGATGCAGGACGTGGACGGCTGTCGGCGTCAGATCCGAGAGGAGAACCACGAGCCCGACAGCAAACACAGAAACAAGGTGACAAGCATCACACGGCGTTTCAAACTGCTGACACAGCAAAACAATCACATCAGGATGACTGTTTGTTCGATGTGGACACCGTGTGGTGGGGGGGTCTGTCTACAGGACAAGGACACCAGAAACCTCAGGTTATGGTCAATAAACAGAAATGTCCATCTGAGGATGGTGTGAGAGGAAACACACACACACACACACACACACACACAGCACGTGGAAGTCACGACTTGAGCCTGACGGAGAACCTGCTGTGTGTGCAGAAGGCGATCATGTTCGAGATCCCGTTAGAAGACGAAGAGGAAAAGAGACCGGAGATGGAGGAGGTGAGAGATGGGGGACCAACAAGGGACAAGTCAAGACGGTTGTTTTTCTTTGTTGTTTTTTTAAACCTCCACTCTACGCCAACAGGAAGTGGACTTGTTGACACAGGCGCTGAGTTTTCAGGACGGAGTGGTTTTGAAGCTCAGGGGGTTGTCAAAGTGCAGGAGGGGGTGGAGCCGGCGGATTCCTCACACTTTGCTGGACGCAATGGCCAACATGGATGTCCACACCTCAGGCGTCGGGGACCAACTGGGTGATTGCATGTTCAGCTTCAGACTGACCGGGGATGTGGAGTGGATGACACCGTTTTATCTCCATGGACTTTACAGTCTGTCAGGGGGAGGACAAACTGCCCATGAACCCTTTGAACAGGGGGAGCCACAGATAGAGGGATGTGTCTCCCTGGAACGGACCGATCAGTGAAAACACTGATCAGTG
>CAAKHB010007335.1:18911-47185 GCA_901007665.1 Aeoliscus strigatus
CCCCCCCCCCCCCCCCCAGCGACCATAACATATAAAAATGTGGGTAAAATCAAAAGCAGGTCAGGTGACTGTGACTCGCAGCCAAGTGTCAATTGCCATATAAAGACAAAACTGGTTTTGTTCCTGCCTGTTAAGTATTACATGTCACTTCCTTCCTCGTCGCTTTGAATAGATGAGTCGCTCTGATTTCTGTGCCGAGTCAGTCAGCGTGTGCCGCTGGTCGAGAAAGTCTTGCCGCCAGGTCTCCGTTAAACCTTCGAGAGATCAACTCACCTTTCAGGTAAAGTCACAGGTGTCCCTGAAGGCATCGTTGGGGGGGGGAGGGGACTGGGTTTGTGTGGAAGGAGAGAGCAGAGCAGCTGAACATGCTTTTATGTTAAACGTTCAGAAATGTTCTTAAGAAACACGTTTAAACTTTGAAGGAGAGCAGAGAGGAGATGAGAGGAGAGACGTTTGTCACTTTGTAGTTTCATTCTGCTCTCATCCACATCCAAGATATGGTCAGATATGGTCAGTTACAGTATGTCGAATCTCGTTAAAGGCGTAAACGACAAGTTAGTGAGAGCAGAGAGGCATGAGAGGGGCTGAGAAACAGAAGACGTTAAAGGACTGCAGCAGCAGCAAGCTGAAAGGGAAGTTGGTGGTTTGATTGGTTTTCCAACAGACCCACTCAGCGTGAGGAGGACAAACAAAAGGTCCATCAGCACCTCAAGGATGACGTCTGATTCCTTCTGTCCACAAACGCCAGCCTGCTCGGGATTCTTCTCATTTTCGATGTGACGATAACTTTGTGTCATTAAAAAAGTCGGCTGCAAAAACAAAACCCACTTGTGTCTGACAGGAAGTGCAGCAGAAGCAGGAAGTGTCGGCTGACAGAAGTGAGAAGTGCGAGCGGTTTGCATCAGTGTGAAAGGGAAGTTCCTCCTTCTCGTCACCAGCTCGCTCTCAGATTGTGTTTCGTGTCGGTTTCAGGAGCCCGTCATGGACGCCACCACGCCAATCTCTGCAGAGGAGCTGGAGGAACTACGAGAGTCGTTCGCCAAGATTGGTGAGAGACATCGACTTCTGACCTGATGACAGACAAGAGACCAATCAGAGAGCAATGACCTTCAACACAGCCTCATCCACCCCAGTGAGGACATCACTCACTCACTCATTCACTCATTCATGCTGTCATTTACAGCCTTCAGTGGGTCGTCTGAAGACTATGTGAAAAATACAACAACATATATGTGATGAAGGGTGACACGGTGGACCAGTGGTTAGTTGATCTTTCTATGTGTCATTTTCATGCTCTCCCCCCATGGCTTCACTCCGGGTACTCCGGCTTCCTCCTGCCCCCATGCTGAGGTTAACTGGTCCCTGAAAATCCCCCGTAGGTGTGAATGTGAGTGTGAACGGTTGTCTGACCTTCACCCGTTGACAGCTGGGGTCAGATCCAGAACAACCACGACCTGAAACTGGAGCAAGCAGGAGATGAATGAATGAATGAAGGGAAAAAATGATGCATCAGCACTCTGGTGACCGTTTGGTCAGCTTTTTTTTTGTCAGTATTAATTTTTCCAATGTTATAAAATATATAACAAATCCTGTTTCCTGCCTGTGACCTTTGACCCTTTCCTCCTTCTTCAGACATCGATAGCAATGGATATATCAGCAAAGATGAGATCACTGAGCTCTTCAGGGCCGCCAACCTGGCCCTGCCCGGTTACAAGGTCCGAGAGATCATCCGGGAGCTGACGAAGACCAGTGACCAGCTGACCTTTGACGACTTCGCCCAGGTGAGTCGGACGAGTGAGACGGGGGCGCGAGCGCCATGTGTGACGCCGACATCGACCCTCAGATTGTCGGCGGCCTGAAGAGCACGGAGGTGGCGAAGACGTTCAGGAAAGCCATCAACAAGAAGGAGGGGATCTGCAACGTGGCGGGAACCTCGGAGCAGTCCGGCACCCAGCACTCGTACTCAGGTCAATAATAATAATAATAATAATAATAATAATAATGATAATGATAATGATAATGATAATGATAATGATAATGATAATAATAATAATAATAATAATAATAATAACAACAACAACAACAACAACAACAACAACAACAATAATAATAATAATAATAATAATAATAATAATGATAATAATAATAATAATAATAATAATAATAATAACAACAATAATAATAAATAATAATAAATAATAATAATAATGATAATAATAATAATAATAATAATAATAATAATAATAATAATAATAATAATAATAATAATAATAATAATAAGAATGATAATAATAATAAATAAGAATAATAACAATAATAATAATAAAAGTACATACTGATACTGAAGTATTATAATATTATTATTATTATATTAATAATAATCACTAATATCGCTTCACTCAGTCATCACCTACACTACTTTCATTCTCATGTAAATGTCCTTTGCGTATACTATCTTGTACATACTGTAATGCTTGCTTACTATTTATCTCTAACAAAGGCCGATCTAATGTAATTTGTTTGTTGCTGTTGAATAAACTGCCCGTGACGTATGAACATCCACTGTGGATGTTTCTGATGTTCTTGACGTGACTCCGTGTGCAGAGGAGGAGAAGGTGGCCTTCGTGAACTGGATCAATAAAGCCCTGGAGAAGGACCCAGACTGTAGACACGTCCTGCCGGCGGATCCCAACAGCAACGATCTGTTCACAGCGGTCGGAGATGGAATCGTTCTCTGGTGGGAGTTCTCTCTCCTTCTTCAGTGCTACAAGCCTCAAGTGTTTCTGAACACTTATAACCCATCAAATGTTTATTCTTTCCTGGTAGTAAGATGATCAACCTCTCTGTCCCGGACACCATCGATGAGAGAACCATCAACAAGAAGAAGCTCACACCGTTCACCATCCAGGTGAGACAGGAAGCGTTCAGCTCTTTGATGGAATTTGGGAACGTCAGCGGTCTCGCTACACTTCCTGCTTCGTGCGATCGGCCAAACAGGAAAACCTCAATCTGGCTCTGAACTCGGCGTCGGCCATCGGCTGCCACGTGGTCAACATCGGAGCCGAGGACCTGAAGGAGGGCAGGCAGCACCTGGTCCTGGGTCTGCTGTGGCAGGTCATCAAGATTGGACTGTTTGCCGACATCGAGCTCAGCAGGAACGAAGGTGTGTTCAGCGAAAGGAATGGTTCGATCGAATCTATCGGTCTAATGGTTAGAATAGTTCCTAATCTAATAATGTTGGTTCTGTTTGTGTGTGTGTGTGTGTGTGTGTGTGTGTGAAGCTCTGATCGCTCTGCTGCGGGATGGAGAGAGTCTGGAGGACTTGATGAAGCTTTCACCGGAGGAGCTGCTGCTTCGTTGGGCCAACTATCACCTGGAGCAGGCCGGCGCTCCAAAGGTCAACAACTTCAGCTCTGACATCAAGGTAACACACACACACACACACACACACACACACACACACACACACACCGATGTGTGACTCATCGGTCGTCCAGAAGTCCTGAAGGTCGCTGGATCAATCCCCTGTGACCAGCAGGGTGTCACCACTGCTCCGATGTCTGGGTGTCGATCTTATGGAGAATAAACACGCCCCTGTCTAATTCCTGGAGGTATCTCATCTGCCAATCGGACCTCAGCCTGCCTGTTTTACACCAACAGACAAACAGACAGAGCTCTATCTCCAGATACTTCACCCAGGGGTTCTATTAATTTCACCCAAACTGATTGTATCGGACTGTGTTCCCATAGCACATGTAGGAAAACCCCTGCCTTTGGTCCACATTTCCAGCAGAGATAAATAATAATAACAATAAACCCATCCTACTTCCATCTAACCTCCCAGAGTTTGCTGTTATTCTCCATCCTTACCGGTCTGCCTCGGTTCTCTTTCTGTTCCAGGACTCCAGAGCTTACTACAATCTGCTGAATCAGGTGGCGCCCAAAGGAGACGAGGAGGGAATCCTGCCCATTGCCATCGACATGTCTGGAATCAGGGTGAGGATGATAATTCATTTCACTGTTTCTCAGTTTATCAATCAACCCGAAAGAATTAGTTCCACACGTTGACGTCGTCCCTCTCCGTCTCTGCGCAGGAGAAAGACGACCTGAAACGGGCGGAGTGCATGCTAGAGCAAGCCGACAAGCTGGGATGCAGGCAGTTCGTCATGGCGACAGATGTCGTCCGCGGCAACCCCAAACTCAACCTGGCTTTTGTCGCCAATCTGTTCAACAAGTATCCGGCTCTGAAGAAACCCGAGAACCAGGAGATCGACTGGAGCTCCATCGAAGGCGAGTGGAGTCACGTGACCTCCGTCAGAGGCACTTCCTGTCACCTCAGTTTGACAAGTTTCCTCTCGTCCTCCAGGTGAAACCAGGGAGGAGCGAACCTTCAGGAACTGGATGAACTCGTTGGGGGTCAGTCCACGTGTCAACCACCTCTATGCGTAAGAAAGTTTCGTAGTTACGCATTTCTTAGTCGTACAGCAGAAGGAGGAACGGTGAGCAGCTCTAACCTGTTAAACTGACACGTGTGTATGTGTTACAGAGACATCGACGATGCGTTAGTCATCTTCCAGTTGTACGAGAAGATAAAAGTACCAGTTGACTGGGACCGGGTCAACAAGCCCCCCTACCCGAAGCTGGGGAGCAATATGAAAAAGGTGCAACACGTTTTTATTTTGGTTTTGTGCCATAACAAGCTTCTATTGGTCATAGAATATGAACATAAGAACATAGAACATAAATGGCCGTTGAAAAACATTCTCGGAAGGTGAGAATGACCGTGACCTTTGCTCTCTTCCAGCTGGAGAACTGTAATTATGCGGTTGAGTTGGGCAGGAAGGAAGCAAAGTTCTCTCTGGTTGGCATCGCGGGTCAGGACCTGAACGAAGGGAATCGAACCCTGACACTTGCACTGCTGTGGCAGCTCATGAGGAGGTAACCCTGCACCGACATGCTCTCATCCCATGACGTCAGACAGACAGAGGACGAGAAAATCAGCATCAGCCTCCAAAACGACGTCTGCTCTCACTTCTGAGTGAAAACTCTGCACTGCTGCTTTAGCGCTGAGCTCGTCCTGCTTCCTCAGGTACACCCTGAACATCCTGGAGGAGCTGGGTGATGGGCAGAAGGTGACAGACGACACCATCGTGGCGTGGGTCAACGACATGCTCAGGGAAGCAGGAAAAGCCACCATCTCCAGCTTTAAGGTCTGAGAAGGCGTGTTCCTGCACGGTAGTGAGACAAATACTCACAACTTGTTAAGTATAAGCCATGAGCCGTGTGTGTGTAGGACGGGTCCATCAGCAGCAGTATGCCGGTTCTGGACCTGATTGACGCAATCCAGCCCGGCTCTATCAGATACGACCTCTTGAAGACAGAAGACCTGACAGAAGAGGAGAAGCTCAACAACGCAAAGTAAGATGATTTATTTCTGCTCTGACATCGAAGGCTCAAAAAACGCCCCCTGGTGTCAGACGTGTCGCCTCACAGCTGCAGGTGACTCAGCATGTTGTTACTGTCATGGTGTTGCTAGGTACGCCATCTCCATGGCCAGGAAGATCGGCGCCCGTGTGTATGCGCTGCCCGAGGACCTCGTGGAGGTCAAACCCAAGATGGTGATGACGGTGTTTGCCTGCCTGATGGCCCGCGGCTTGAAGAGAGTCTGAGCGCGCGTCTCCGAATGAGTCTGAATGGGTCAAAGGTCAAACAGTTTGTGTAAATAAACTCACAGAAAGGTTGTTAGTGGTTTTGCTAATGAGTACTTAACAGCTATCGACATCCTCAGAGAAAGAAACACTCAGGATGAACAGGAAGCATTGAGACACACCTACGACCTGTTCAACAACAGAATGAGCTATAACTTTTGTTGTCATTTTCTGTTCTTCTTCTTCTTCTCCAAACAACAAATGTTCAGTTAATGTGACTGAGGCGGTTCAGTCAGTGAATGCAAATAAACTGAATTTTAGTTAGTGTTTTCACAGATATTTGCTTTTGTTTGAATGCTGATGAAATCTCTGGCTGGATTAGCGCCTCATTTAGTTCATCTGTACAAACTTTTCTTGACAAAGCCTGACCGTCCTTCAAACCTCTTTGATTGCATTAAGACGGATCTGAGAAGTTTCCCAGTATCTGTTATGGGTAATGTGAAAAAACGGGTTGTTCACACATAACACAGGTAGTCCTTCCGTGTTGTATGGGTTAGGGTTAGTTAGTTAGGTAATTAAGTAACATTGATAATGTTAGCTAGCTAGCTACATGTATTAGCTTTGCACATTACATGAAACCAATGTTAGCTAATTAGGTATTTTAGTTAGCTACCTATAACAGCTAGCTTTAACGTTAGCTAGCTAGCGCTAGTAGCTTTGCACATCACACAAAAACACGGGTAGTTTGTAAAACCCAGGTAATTTGCATATTACCCATTAAACCTGTAACATCTACGCTGCTGACTAGAGCTTCACACTTAACGGACAAGAAAAGACATGGTACACATCACTCCTGAAAGAGAAAATATTTAATGACAAAAGAAAATATGAGTTTCTGGTTGAAAACAAAACGAATCAGTGGAAATGAGGCGAAGGTCAAAGGTCAAACATTACATATTTACAATACGGATTTTGCTGCACACAAGCCAAGGTTGGAAGTGACTGTCACAGTTTCTGTGAGTTCATTATTTGGCAGGTTTCACCTCAGTGGGGTTCTCGCCAGTGTCCAAGGTCTTGAGAAGACGGAAGAGGCCGGCGGCCTCACGGATGCGGCTGAACTCGATGCAGAAGGCCTGAACCTCAATGAATAGGTCTTGCACGTTGATGATTTTGTTTCGGATGAGCGACTGCAGAAAGACGCACACCAGCCGGACCAGACGATTCTGTCCAACACACAGTGATTACTGACAGAAACCGTGCACGTAAACATCGCATGACATTGTTAAAAAAAAAACACCGGTTCCTACTTTTACAAAGAACTGACCGTACCTGCATGTATTTGTCTTTGATCTGCTCGCAGGTGGAGATGCAGTTGGAGATGTAGAGGTGGATGAATTCTGGCGGCAGATCGACAGCTGTGGTCAACCTGCAGCGAGAAACGACGACATCAGCAATAACCAGCGATCACGCTCTCAATCACGTGACAGCAAACAGATGAAAAAACTACAAATATTTCTGTGTATTTCGATGTCCAGAACCACCTGCCAATGGGGCTATTGGCGGATGCTAACGCTAACAGCATCCCAGCGTGCTGCCGTACCTGTTGACGACCTCCATGGAGTGCAGCGACATGTCCATGTTGACCAGCACCGAGAAATACTCTGTGATCTGGCTGCTCTGCATCAGCTTGAGCAGCATCTCAATGGCAACCAGCGGGTTGTTCTCCACCAGGTCAGGCAGCTTCGCCGGGGACAGGCCGATGTGATACACCAGCTTTGGGTCTTTTTCCAGCTCCGCCAGCAGCTGCAGAGGGAGACACGAGGGCAGTGAACCTCTTAGCTCGTGCTGCAGAAGGACGAACCCTACATGACAGCTCTGTGTGTTATTACATCTGTTTTTCCCTTTTCTCGTACCCAGATTTGTATTGGTTTTCACTGTATCCATATGATCCATAAAACAATAAAACAGAATTATTGTTTTATGGATCATATGGATATGGATTCTTACACAACAAGACTTGTTTATTCGACAAGGATTTATTTCGTGAGGAAGTATCGATCTATCTAGTTGTGAGTTATTATACTTCTGCATAGTTCTGCCATGTTTTGTTGTTTCCCCAGTTACTGGTGCTTTTCTTTGTTTCCTTCCAGTGAAAAAGATCTTGTTACCGCAGCAACAAGTTCATCATAAATTTCCACTCCCTTGTTTTTTCTCTAAAATCATCCTTTTGGATCCCTTCCACTTTTTCCGGTCAAAAATACCCTTTTAGTCAATTCTATCCCGAGATCCGGGAAGGTCACGTGACAAACAGGCCAATCACTATTGTTGCCGTCTGCAAAGGTGTAGCTGTGATGTCGTTACGTTTCTGGAAAGGTGCACGCTGTCGATTTAACACAGAGGCATAAACTGGGTTTTATGGTGACACTGAAAGAAGGGTCAGAGGTCATCGCTGTCATTTAGCGGAATATTCATCGAGAACTCCAACTAAAGGACACATTTCTCAAGTTAAATATCTGAAGTGTTTCAGAATCCGTGTCGTGTGGAGTATCACTGCAGCAGAGACAAACTGGAGAGGACAGGGGGCGCTCACCTGGGACTGCTGCTGGGCCGACAGAGGGCTCTTGAACGCCTTGGACATGATGCGTTTGATCTCCACGCCCGTGCTGTTCTTGACGCACATGGAGCGGTCCCACTGGATGCTGTGATCCGGCTCGGTCGGGTTCAGCCACGCCAGCTCGTCCTCGCACACGTGGAGGGGAGGTGGCGGCCGGATGAACTCGGGCCGGAAATGACCTGAGGAGCGACAGAGGCCGACATGTTGGGGGGACGGACGGATTTGGTTTTCCAAAGGGCAGGGCTGGTAACCATGGCAACACTGCCATTCTTGCTGTATCACCAAAAAGACCAGAACTTTGGAAGTTTAACGAGTTTCACACGAGTTTTCAGCACTTACTCTCCAGAGGGGGGCGGGGCCCAGTCACCAGGGACTCGATGATTTGATTGGCCACTGAGCTGTCGAATCCTGAGTTGGAGGAGTCCGGGTCCGGGTCATTCAGTATGCTTGGGAAGCTGGCTTTGCTCTGTGTGGGCAGCTCCGACTGACGCTCTGCACGCGCACAAACACACACACACACACACACAGACGGATGTGTGATGAATAGGGCAGACACAGGCAGTGGTAAAATCACCCTTGAGACGCTTTACGGACGCAAGCGGCACACTTGTGAGAGTGAGACATAATAATCATGAAAACAGGATCAAACAGATGACATTTTGTTCTCAAATTCTCAGTGAACCGAGCTGAGTTTTCTATGTTCTGACTCTGTGGTAAAATCCAGCTGGGGATGGCAGCCCACTGCCCTGTGTGTGTCATGGCATGTACAAACATGTGTACAGCACCCTACGTTACTCACTAAGTAACAAGCACATCTTATGGGATGGGTTCACTCCCGCACAAGTGTGTGAGAGAGGAGTACTGCTGAGGAGGGTGGTATGTAGACCTGCTAAGGCGAGCTGAAGGCCGCTGATGTCGATGGACTGGGGCATGTTGCCGACATCCATGCAGGACACCTGTCTGGGGGTTTTCTTGAAGAGATCTCTGGGTGGAGCCAACATGAGCTGAGACAGAAAGAACTTCTCTGGCTGGGTGATCGGGGGCAGGAACCCTGGACACACAGGTAATGTGTAAGTCAGTCTTTGTAAGTTATTATTGTCATTATGCTAAATGTTATTAAAAACAAAGGCACATGAAAATGAAATAAAATATACACACATATTAAATAAAATAGTAATATTTACACAGTATTTTCTTTTTTTGATCGGCTTCATGACAACAGTTATCCACACTCACCCGACAGCAGCTTCTCCGGCTCCTCCCCGGCAGGTGCGGGGTTCAGCAGGTGGGCGAACACGGCGGCGAACGGGTTGGCGGCCAGCGGCTCGGTGCGGTACATCTCCCAGAGCAGGTAGAGGGCGGTGAGCCGCTGCGGGGAGCTGGGTAGCAGGTCGGGCTGCTGCAGCAGCATCACCAGCACCGAGCCCACCCGGAAGTGCTCCGCTTTGCCGAAGTAATGATGGAAGTGGGTGGAGAGGCTCTCAAAGGTGTTGGTGCAGGCCTCCTCCGAGATGATGCTCAGCAGGTTGGTCAGCTCCTTCGGGGCCAGAGTCATAGTCTCACCTGGGAGGGGAGGTGTTCGCCTCTGTGGAGCCTGACACTGCTACAAAACTTGTATATTTCCCGTTTTAAAAGGCTTTAAACCACCGATGCCATCAACCTCACCGAATTAATTCATGTTGGTGGACGAGTTGTGAGACGTGTGGCAGGAAGTCATGATACGATTAGCAACGAGTTAGCTTAGCCGCGCTAGCTGACAAAAAGCGGAGGAGTCATGTCAAAATAACAAAGTCTCGGTGTCAGAGAACACTTCGAACGCTTCTGTGGCCGCATACCAACCTTAAAAAAACGAAAATATTAATTCTTCAAGACATCCACGTGTCGGAAGCGTTTTATACCTATTATAACTGACACAGGCCCGGTGGACGAGCTGTTTAAATTTGAGTCGACCTGTTCCGGTGAGGTGCATCATGGGAAATGTAGTCTGTCATTTCACTCTTTACTACTGCCATCTTCTGGAGGTGTCTTGTACTTTCAAACTGTTTTGGTATTTCAAGTATTCAAGTATTTCAACACCGGTATGGCAGATCTTTGTTTTGTTTTGGACAGTGGATGATTCCACTACAACCTTGGTATAGATTCGCATTTTACTATGTATGGAGTGAGATCACCCGTCAAACGTCAGAAGCGATCTCACTCCATATTCATCTACACAGACATGTTTGAACCGACAGATACAAATTTTAAGTTCTGCTTGGGACCGCCATAAGAATCGGGAAAAAAAACGAACATTGCTTCTTTAGACAGATGAAGTCTTTAATGACAATGTGATGAGAAATACAGTATATACAGTATTCACAGCAGTTAAGGCGACATTAAAGGGACATTTCATGCACTAAATTCAAGTGGCTGTACAACAAGTGGCACATAAAAGTATGTTACACTGAAAAGTCAAAAAACCTAAAAAAAAAATAAATTTGCTCCCTGTCAGAAAATTACTGAGTTACAGGCATTTCTGGACAATTTATACACAGAAAAAAAGGAGACCTTCAGCAGACAAATCTCTTTTCCTCACATTTCCTCAAATTACATCACATTTGTCAAACGTTTATAAAAGGTGATTTGAAGATTTGTCTGCTGCAGAAAGTCATGAGTAAAGAACAAAGGTTAAAGTGCAGATTCTTTCAGGGAAGCAGACGTTTGGCTCTTATTGCTTTTCCCAAAAACAGTTAAAGTGTAGATATGATCAAACTCTACTAGCGTATGAAAAAAAAGTGATGATGTAACATTTGTATCAGCAGGGTTTAAATATGAATTCAAACATTATAAAGAAGCAGGAACTGTTTGATTCTCCTGAAAGACTCAATAAAAGCCATCAAAGTCATAATGGGACACTAATTAAATACCGTGTTATTTTAATATTGTGTGATGAGTGTGTGAGCAGAACTACATAGTATTTGAAACATCTGATACTGAGGAATCTTTACATCACGTCAGCTTTGCTGTATAACGTGGAGAATGCAGCTGTAATCCACAACACCTGCAGAGTTCAATATTTAAAGCACAGGAAGTAAACTCACACGTTCTATCAAACATTATCTCATGACCTTTCTCATCACTCTGCTCTCGAGAGAAAAATGTCTGATTTTTTTTTTTTTTTAATTATTTCTTGCCATCCCTCTGCAGTGATGGTATCTTCTTTAAATACTTGTAGTCTGCAATAACTGATTGTCTGATAGATTGACGCAGAAACAAGCCGTGAACACTGCTTCAGGAACAGTTATCTTCTTTCTGCATCCAGCAGTGACACAATCCTGTTATTTTCATGTAAATCAAACATAACACGCCACTGTTTTTCTGTCCAGGTGTCGGACACATAGATATTTGTGTCTTTAGCTGCTAACTGCTAGCCGCTAGCCGCCTGCTGGTACAGTAAGAGCCTGAAAACAGCCAGAACATTTGTTCTGTTGGACATCTAAGGGACGAACGGAAGGGTTGCTACTTGTCACGACACAAACTGAAGACAATGCGTTGTATGCAAACCTTCCCTGAGTCAAGAAGTCTCACAGCCAAAGACAGTGTGTCATATCTGGATTTGACTAAAACCAAAATACCTTGAAACAACTTGCCATGTGTGTTTGTGGTCTCTCAAAAAAGGGAATGATAGTTATGGAAAGTTAGCATCACAGCAAGTCTGTAATTTCACCCAGAGCAGCTGTCAAACAAGTTGTCACGTTTTTAAGCATCAAATCAAATAATAAAACCAAACAAAAACCAAAGGACAAAGCATTTGTTGGCGTCATGTTTGGCAAAGTCTAACTTTGTCACTTTTTGCCACTGTGTGTCTAGTGCACATACTGTACGAATTATGAATAATATCATAATAATATTAGGTTTATCTTATTGTTGTGATCATGTTTGTGGCCGTCTAGCTTTGGCTGGGAGACTAGGTGTTCACGTGAGGAGCATTTGTGAAGAACTTAAGCATCGTAATTCTGTCAACACCGTGTTTTGGCACGTAAAGCGAGCCATCTCCCAACACGTCGAACTGAGAAAAATTATCTCGTTTAAATCTCAAAAATGCCTGTGAGTCCCTTCGTGAGCAATTACAAGAGAGAAATAAAGCGCCAACATGACAGTTTAGTGTCCCACAGGACTCCACACAGCTACAACTCACAATTATACATAAAATATATTAGAGAAAATACTTTTGGAATATTTCATATTTGAATGTATACAACAAATCTCAGATTCTGTTTATATCATAAATATCTTTAAATACAAACTGTTTTTTTCTTTTTTTCTTTTTTTTTTTTACCAAAATCATTTTGGCTTTAATCTATTCAGGAAACTGCGAAACTAAAACCTGAAGTCTGTCGAGTCACCTGACGCATCAGTCAGAAGGAAATCTAGTATAAAGAAATGATTGTTTATGTGTGCATAGATACAAAAGGTGCAAGTGAAAGTTGAAAAAAAAGATTCATTTCATCTAAATATTTTTTTGAAATTGAATTGAATTTGAAATTTTGCAATGCTGTGTCTGAGCCACTGACGCAAAACACATTTTGAATAATGCATTTGATTACAGACGGAATAAAAGGCATTTCAGGAAAGTATTTTAGAATAATTTAGGAAATATAAACAATGACTTTAATGATTTCAATTTGTAGCCTTGTATGAAAGAATTTCTCATGAGTGTGAGAAAACTTTCTCCTAATCAAGTCCAGACGCAAACGAGGTAAAAGCAAATTACAATTCTATAAATTACTTGTCTGCGTTTCAACTAATAGAAACCAAATCTTCCAAATCTTATGTACATTTCCTCTAAAAATATTGTGACTTCATTCTTGAAAAATGTTTCAATGGATTCAATGCAAATGAACAAATTATATTAATTTAGAATTTATATAAAATACATAGTTTCTAACAACACATTTATTCACTTTGTCTAGATGTGAAATGTGTTGATGTTCAGTTCAAAATGCAAATAAAATAATTTCTCTGTGTTTTTGTGTGCAAACAAAAACATGGGAGTGGCTCTGACACTGCAGGATACTTTTGGTCACAACTGGAGACTCACACCAGTCAAATATTGACACGTGTCAACTCCTCAAATGCTTTCTGGCTCCACCCACCAATCTGATGTCTGATGCAGCCTGAGCCGGAAGGTGTGTTGTAGCATCCTCAAGTCAAATCAAGTCAGTGTATCAACCTGGGTGAGAGTGTTCGTGGTACGTGTCAATCGCAGAAAGCTTCAACCGTCCATGGTGCTTACGCTAGCAGGGCACTGGAGGAGGACTCGTCCACTAGAGCCTGAACAGTGATGCCGACCTTCACCAGACCTCTCTCCTCCAGTATGTGGTGGGGAAGACAGAGTTTGTCCTGCGAAGACAGAGAGGTGATGGAAAGAGGGAGGAAGGAGAGGAAAGAGACGGACAGCAGCAAAAGATTGTAGAGTAGAAGAGGGGGCCAGGGGAGGACAGAGGGCAGCAGAGAGTTCAGTGTGTGAAGGCTTGATGCTGAAAAACCATACGAAGACAACCATGCAGAGGTGGGACCACCTCATTGTTTTACACAGACCAAGTATGTCTCGAGTCAAGTCCACACATTTCTTGATATTCAGTTCAGTACCACTGCTAGTACTACACATTTTGATTGTACGAAGTATCTGCAGACATGAAAAAGAACAGATCATAAAAAACAAGGCAGCCGTTGAAATGTGCGGCCGTTTGCTCAAAGGTCTTAGGACTCATCATTCTTTATTTCGCTTCACAGAACCCAGCAACATTCTGAACAACAAAGATACATAAGTGCATTTCTTAGCGCTGCCTCTGACCACTAGCAGTGAGAAATCAAGTGATCACGTGTCTTCAGTATCTCAGCTGAACCCTACCAGACCTGTGACATCACAGCTGGTCCAGTGTGTGATGGATGACTTGTCGTGAGAAGGAACACTGAGGGAACTTGTGTCCAGCAGCTCAACTACAAAAATATTTTCATGCTCATAAATCCTTTTTCAGATAGGATGAGGATATAATGCCTCCACAAACTGTTGTAGAGTTCAAATCTACACACGGAAAAAAAAAGGGAAAATGCAAATTTCAAGACATTTTTGGGCAAATTTAAACAATACTCCATCCAAGTTCATAAAAGAACATTGTTGAAATATGGCTTTTGTTTGGACCTTTTTGAACACAATAATCACAATAAAAAACGTTTACTTGTGCAGACGTCCGTAACTAAGGTGGCTGCCACAGAAGACTTTCTCATCTTCTGAAAACGTTTCAAAGTTAAAAGTCCTTCACCCGCCTGCAACGTTAGTATGCTAAGCTAAAAGTTTTCAATGGCGCTGGCCTCCTTCACTCATTCATACTCACAATTACCCTCGTTGGCAGACGCTGCGCCGTGCACGTGGTTCCCAGCTGCTGACACATTCATGCACTGGGAGACATAAGGGTTCAGTGTTGCAGTAAAAAACACTTGAACATTGGATCTTGATATTAGCCAGTAGCATCACAAATACCTACATGTTTTCTTCAGATTAGTTTTCACCTGAACTATGTAAAAAAGATGCTTACATTTGTATCTAAAATCTACAAGACCTCCTTTATGGTTGTCTGTACCCGGTCTGTCTCCGTAAACCTGATCTCTGTTAGATTGTAGTGCTCGTGCGCCAATAAAGTGTGCATGCGTCAAACACAACCCCATTTATGACCCATGTGTTTCTACTTCTTTGTGTGTGTTTGCGTCACTCCGCCGTGTTTGTTTTTTTTCCGTCTCTCAGTGTTTTTCTTTGTTTAGTTCAAGCGACAACGGCAGAAAGTGAGCGGATCTCGTTACCGCAGCAACTCCAGCAAGGCCGGCATCAATCTCCGTTCACATTTCCGGTTGAAAATCGCCTTTATCATGGTTGTATTGGCTCAACAGACAGGGAAGTCACGCTGAGATATGGGTTATTCAATGTTTTCTTTGTTCTAGACTCAAAGATCCCAAATTAAGTAAATGTTTCATCTATCAAATACTCCACAGACAAATAAGCTACTAAACACTTGATTGATGTACTTCAGTCTGTCCTCTGACTTATTTGTGCATTTTCTTTTCTATACTGATAATCAGTATATTTGATAGATGGATCGATATATATTGATCTCACAAAAGAAATTCACTATCTATTATTGCAGTTTGAAAAAAAATTGTTGTCATGTGTTGTACAATTTTAGGGAAAAAAAAGAAAGAAAACAAAGCAGGCGCATGGTCAATACCGATCAGCTTTCTAGACACAGATTGGGTACCGACACGTGTGCTGACAAGCTGTAAACGTTGACCAGACTGTACGCGTTCACCCTATGAACATCAGGGACCCCACCAGTGCAATGACGTCAAAGTCTCTGGTGACAAAACTTCTCTCAGGGTCAACCTTTCTAGGACTCGATGTTTCAAATCCATGACATTCTTTGGATGCCACATAACTGATTTCAAGTACTGCTGCCGATAAGAGTCCGTCTGCGGCGAACACGAAGCCGCATGAGCTGACGAGAGGATGTGAAATCAAGCGAGGGGGAAAAGGCGAGAACACCGATCAGATGATCAGAGTCAGGGATAAGAGGGGAGTTTGAATCCTGGCACGTCGGTCATGACGGCGTTTGAGCAGCACTTGATTCCGCTGCCAAACATCAAAGTGTACGTACACCCACAAGTTCTGCCTCCTTGTGCTGAGTCAGGAAACTTCTGAACGGCACAACTCCAACTGCCCAGACCCTCAGATTCGGATTGGACCGAAGATACATTCCAACATGTTTTCAGGACAGAATAGGCAAAAGAAAAAAACTTCAGTGGGGCAACATCTCCTGCATGAAGTTTTCGACTTCGCTCCTGTTTGCTGCTCTCTTCAAGATGAACCATAGGGTTAAAAAAGGTCCAGGGTGTGGCTTGTCTTTCGTGAAACACTGCGTTTTATTTAGAGCTTGGTTTTTCCCATGTGACATAAATGCACTGTGCAGTAAAATGGGGAGGAGCTTGTGCATAAAGTGTGTGTGTGTGTGTGTGTGTGTCTGTCGGGGGGGTGGGTTCCAGAGGCTGCTGCCATGGTTATGTCAGCTCGCTCCAGCTATAGGCCACAAACAGCAGAACCAGGCAGAGGATGTGAACCAGGCTTGAGCCAATAAAGTCCCAGACTTGCCAGGCAGGAGGCGGGGTTTGGGTGGTGACAGACACCAACGAGGGCATCTCGGGCGCCACAGAGGAGGGACGGTTAACTGTTGGAGCTGAGATTGCCTCTTCCTGTTTCCTATCCGCAGAGGTCGCATCCAAGCCAACCAGCGCCCGAACTGTGGCGCAAACCGGCTGGAGGCGGCACTGGATGATGTCATAGGGGGAGCAGAGGGAGGACTGGCAGAGGACATGAATGGAGGGACCAATGCAAAAATGGGGAGAAAAAAAAAAGAGTAGAACAGAGAGGGATAACGTGAAATACATGGAGATTAGAAAAATGGATTGGGAAGTAAGGGGGAGGAAGGCATGAATCAAAATCAGCAGGGATAGTGGAGGTTTGAAAAGATGTTTGTAAACCAAAGGGTGAGAAATAATGGAAGAATAGAAAGAACCAAACACCAGAAGGGAAATGAAATCAAAACGATAGGAATTTGTGAGAAGAGGAGGGAAATGACGGAATGGAAGCAGTTCAAACACGGAGTGAAGGAGGTGTGCAGAAGAAATTCCAGCCGGAGAGTAAAAAGAGACAGAAAAGGAGGTTAACCGTGGATACAGAGGTCAAGGGTCACAGAGATGAGCGTGAGCTGGCGATGAGGCCGACATGGGTACAAAGGCAACATGCAGTGGTGCTTACGGGGGGGTGGGGCTGGCAAAGGGTTGATCTCGCCTCGCTCCCTTTCCCAGCATGCAAGCATCAGAGGGACCATCAGTGGGAGCCAGAGAGCTGACGGGGGAACCAGCGCAGCGGGCTAGCACGTTAGCACGGAAGCTAAAAGCATGTTAGCGTGAAGCTGTTTAGCTAGCAGTTGCGGAGCTTTCAGGTCACAGGGAGTTTGCAGCATCCACAGTGGCTGGAACAGTCAGCAAGCAGCAGTGATGGAGGTCAAAGGTCAACCGAGCAGGTTAGAAAAACAGCTCAGAAACGGTTGAGTAAAACTTACAGGTAAAATAAAACTGTTGTTTTGTCTGGGTCCATAATTGCTGTTTTGTAGCCTTGTGTTTTTAAAGTCCAGTCAGGACCAAAGATTCCAAGTGTAGCAACTTGCACTGTGCGACTACACGCATCCACTTGCAACAGAATGTTCCAGCAACAGAACAGTTCACACTGACGCACCAAGCTGCGACCGCTCATTGCGACCTCACGTAAACTAGCACAGCAGCAGGTGCCATGCGGCTTGCCGTAAAGTGGAACACAGGAGAGCTAAACTCTTCCGATCTGCCATTTTCTGCAATATGCGCTCGAGTGTTTCTCTTTGTGATTTTGTTAGCATAGCACACAGCATTTCAAGCTGATGTTGTGAATACACGTTTGTGCCGCAAAAGGATTTATCAGTGCGTCGTTCTTGTCCTCCGTCCAGAAGTTACCATGTTTGTTAGCATGTTTGTAGCACAGCCACAGAAGCCCGATGTGGGTACCCGGCACCAGCTCGCAGTTGATTGGTCAGAACGGTCAGAACAGATGGAATCCTCCGGAACCTCTAGAGCCGACCAGCGCTGAGGTGCAACGGGACCATTCAGACCGCTGACACTGTTGCCGCAACTGTTCTGTTGCGCAATGATCTTTGGTCTGGACTGGACTTTGGGTGTCACCTTTACATCATCTTAAACCTGCACGTATTTTGAAGATACCCCAGGAAATGACATCAGAATAACCAGAAATGCCTTTCAGTTGCTCAAAGGGTGTAAATGATGTCAAGTCGTTTAATGTTTGGTCGTTCATCTTTTCTCATGAAGTATGATGGCGTTGCCCTTTTCGTCATGACATGATGAGGGATTTCCAATCACCACTAGATTTCACTGAACACCACACACTGTTCCCTACAGAACTGAATCCTCCTGAGTCCTCCTGAGTGTATGTGTGTGTGTGACCAGATGCCGGTGGTGCACTGACACGTCAGGTTTTGCATGATCACACACTGAAAGGTCATGTACAGAAGATATGGAACACTGCAGACGGGTCAGACACACATGACGCGGGGCAGCACTCTGAGCTCGCACCAGAGCTGCTGTTCTAAACATGATCAGGGAAGCCAGCAGCGATGAAAACGTCTTGTTTAAAAAGCCATGAGCGCAGCAACAGTTTACACGTGCTGAAGCAAAGCTGAGTTCTCCAGAGTTTGGGTCCGAAAGTCAAAAGTTAATCCTGAGCTGAATCGCTGACTTATTAGTCAGGGTGACCTGATGTAATAGTGATAATAAAGATGTGAATGTAAACTGTATGAAAAATATTTGATACAACATTTGTGAGTGAAGCACAAGGACTGAGCGCCATCTTGTGTCAGACTGATCTCAGGGAGTTCATGTGACATGTTCAGTTAAAACATGGGAACCGTCAGCTTTGCTCTGCCCAGATGTGCTAGTATTTCAGTTACATCATCAGTGTCCTGCAAAAACCGACAAACAGCACGTTGCCTCACAAACAGGAGGTGTTTTTGCAGGGCACCTTTACGTCTGAACTGGAGCCATGCTAATGACCCAGCGGGGGGGGGACCCCTCTGATGAACTGGGGGAGTTTTCACCACCGAACCACTGTAAACATCATAAATTGTGTGCGTCAATTATGAAATGTTACAAAAGTTAAATAATCTACTCTCACAGTCTGACCTCATCAGCGTATTGTTTTATCTAGTTCTTTACATTAGTTAAATAAAGTGTAGGATCTTAATACACACGCCCCCAGTTCAGAGAGGTGTTGTTCAGAGCTACAGAGTGGAGGTGTCTTACCTGTGGTACGCCAATCTTTCTGCAGGCATCCAGGAAGTTCTCCACATTTCTGCGACACTTGGCCATGCTGAGTTTGGGCTGGAAACACATTTGTGCGTTGAAACAACACGTTAAGTTCCTGGGGCGGAACTCTTTAGAAAAGCTGGAGTTTCTTTATGAAGCCAGGGAATTCGAAAGGTCAATGGTCATACCACTGCAGGCGAGGGAACATGGATGCTGGCGACAGAGCGCGGGCGGATGTGGTTGGCTAAATGGCAGAGCACAACGCCATCCATCAGCGACGAGCCAAGATCCACAGGAAGAATGACCTTCAGCCTGCTCTCGATGCTCTGGGGAGAGAAGAGTCCACAGCCATGAATGGAAACTTCAGCATCGCCGTCTGTTCATCATTGGTTCCTCATGAGGTGTTGAATCAAAACATATTGTTAAAATGACCAGCCTCACGTCTCTCAGCTGATCCATGAGCTCCAGTTCCTCTCGCAGCTGCTCCATCTTTCTCCTCATTGTGAACTGAGGATCCACCGACTCCAGACTCTTGTGGCTCCGCAGGAACACTGGAAAGGAATAAGAACAACAAGGAGAAGCGGGTGAGGAAGAGGGGAAGTAGAACAGGAAGAAGAAAGAAGAGAGAAGGTTGAGGAGAAAAAGTAGGAGAAGACAGCAGAGTTAGCCTCAGCAGAGTCTTGGTCTTAAATACAGGAACATCCTCTTTTCTCTGTCCCAATACACATGAAATGGTCAAAATATTCGGAACAACTCTCAGGAGAGCTCAGCCTCCATTGACTGTAAATGCCAAACGTGTTTCTCACTGAATATGTTGACCATCTTTAGGAGGATTTATTAGCCTGATATCAGCCGCAACAATTATTCTGTACGATGAACTGACCTCCTGTCAACCCACATCGGCACTGACACAGAAACAAACAGCCATAAAAGATGCAAAAGGGGGTTTATATAAGTGTTCATGCAGTCACAGCTCGGCGCACGATTAGCTGCTGTTAGTCGCAGACATCTTCACTCGAGGACGTTTGTGCTCGTTTCCACTGTAATCGTCAATTCCGTCAATTCCAAAATCCGAATATACCAAATAATATTATCCTGCTTCTTTGACTCTACAGCAACGCCTGGTTTCTGAATAAGGTTTGTTTGTATATTCCAACATTTGTATCATCAAACCAATGTGGAATCAGTTTGTGGAAATCAGTCAAGATGGAGGATTTTCTGTTGAAACCGTAGCAAAAAGGTAAATTTATGCAAGTGTCAACTCACATGAACATGACACCTCGAATGTC
The DNA here is from genome assembly GCA_901007665.1 of Aeoliscus strigatus. Lineage (NCBI taxonomy): Eukaryota > Metazoa > Chordata > Actinopteri > Syngnathiformes > Centriscidae > Aeoliscus > Aeoliscus strigatus. The sequence goes on from CAAKHB010007335.1 coordinate 39,401, forward strand.
TCTGAACGGAATCTCATCTCAGCAAGAAATCTTTTTTATGACATATTAGAGAACTATTCTGATGACGCTTTCACTCTCATTTTGAAAATAAACAAAACATGACCAGAGCAGAGCGATCTTTGGTGTCATGTCTGCTAAATCTCTAAAACATTGTTCACTCAGTTGACAAGAAAAGAAGGTGACACATCAATGCACAGTGAAACAGGGTAGAGATGCTTTAAAATGAAAACACACGGATGTTCAGCTGTTAATGAGGTCAGTGGTCTTGATGCGAGTGTGTCATTTCCTGGTGAGGTTATTGTCCCCGAGGTGAAGAGCCATTATAGACCATTACTCATTTTGTCTTCACGCTAACACACAAACCAGTCGTGCAGAAACACATCCGCTTGCACGAATCCTGAGCAGCAAAGCAAATCATAGGCTATTGATAGGTTATTTATTCATGAGGTAGTTTTGTTAGTGGGGCAGGTCAAAGAGGTGTATATGTGTGTGTGTGTGTGTGTGTGTGTAGTCACTAGCTCCCTTGTGACTATACTGGGAGTCCAGCATAGTTGTGTACATTGTGAGCTCACCAGCACAATTAAAAGAAACACACAAAGATGCTAAAACAATACGCAGAAGCTGTTTTACTATGAATGACACACACACACACACACACACACACACACACACACACACACACACACACACACACACACAGCTGTGATCCATCTATAATGTTGGACTCTATTGTGCTGGAAGTGGGATACTCCTTCAGGGAACATTATCTACTGCTAAAAATACAAGAACTAAAAAGACGTACTCATACAAAATGCGCACAGGCAAAACACACACACACTCACTCTGTAGGAATGTACACTCAGACTGAAGAAACTTTATCATTTTGGTAGACAGTTTTACCGCAGTGTGACCTCACTCTAGAAACTTTTTTATACAAACATCAAACCAGTTTTCACCGTCGGTAGTTGAGTGACTCATGTTTGGTCTTTTCACACCTTTGAAGAGTCTGCTTTGGATCCACTGGAGTAACAAATGGGGGGGGCTTGAGGTCCAGGTCTATGTGTGTGTGTGTGTGTGTGTGTGTCTGGACCTCTGCCGCTTCCAGTGTGTGAGCAGGAAAAAAAAAGAACCTACCACGATTGTGTGCGCCTCCGTCGTCATGGCTACGATGTGTATCTCTATGGAGGCGTGAGGCCTGTGAGGGGAGGAAGGGGTCGAAACAGGAAGGAGGGGGCGAGCAAGGTAGCGAGGGCGGGGCTACAACCAGGGGGTGGTGTGTGTGTGTAGGTGAAAAAGGTGGAGCACCAAGGTGAACCAGGCAGAGCAAGGCAAAGGTCATTCCGCAAAAACACACCCGAACACATTGGTATGACCAGAAGAAGGTCACCACATGTTGTTAATGAGGTATCAAAAACAGGAAGTTCAAAGGGAGGCAGGTCATCATACAAGAAACACACACAGGCAGATGAGCGTATGATTTCACATGAAAAGTTTGTGCAGTGAATCAGAGGTGGTAGATATCAAAGAGCGAGCCATAAAAACAGACCGACAAATCAGAGGAAGAAAAGGGGGCCCAGCGACAAAAGACAACATGTAACACAAGACAGCACAAAAAAAAATCAATATAGATTAGTGGCATTTCACATTAATAACATGCTGTTAGCATCATGTTAGCGTCATTAGCGGTTAGCAACATTTCACTCTCAGAAAGCAAACAAAGGCCAGATGGTTGCTACGTCCAGAAAAGCATCAGACTGATGTTCTACAAACATAGGTGACAAGGAGCGACCGTGTTCCACTGTTCACAGGGGTCATTGTCAGATGATAATTTTGGACTGGACACGCGAGCATCAATCAGTGGAGCATGAAAGAGCCGTGTCTTGTACCAGAGCGCAATGAGTTAACAGCAACCAAAGTATGAACGCACCTTTACAATAAACCAAAAAAAACTAATGCGATGAGGTTAAAAAGGTGCATGTAGTAAATTTCCTATAAAATACCCAAACAAAAGGCTTCGTGATAATAAGCTTCCTAATGAAGGGATAAACAAATCTGCTGGGAAAATTCGTGACCAGCAGTTCTATGTGGTACCTGCACGCGGAACCAACTCACCTGAGCGGGGCTTCAGGCCAAACGGCGGGCTGGAAAAACATGGAAGCACGCTGGCTGGAGATCTGTCGTGTCGCTGCAGCAACAGAAATAGACAACAGAAACAGTCTTAAACAGGGACGGTTTAAGTTGCTGCTTCAAGTGGGGAAACACAAATGCACAAATGACTCAACACACACAAACTGAGATGAAGATGTGCCTTTAACACCATTCACCACAGAAACAATAGAGCGTCATGATAAAGACGTCCTGTTGTAGAAATCGTTGTCTTCAAATGTTTGTCAATAATAGTAATTTAACTACGGGATGGAAAAGCTGTATGCAGTTTTGTTTCTTCTTTGAAGGTGAAACAGTTGAAAAAAGGAGTCTTCTAAACTCTGTTCACACAATTATCGGTAGGTTCCAACGTTCAATGGACACAGACATCTGGTTTGGGGAACAGAATATGTTGACATGACGGAGGACGACGCAGCTGGAGTAGGGACAGAATGAAAGCATATTCTGGGTCTGATTACATGTCCGCTTTGGAAATGGTTAGCCTAGCCTAGCTTAGCACTCATCAAGGAATCACATGCATGATATATTTGTGTTGAACCAACATCTTCCCTGACATGAGATGAATTTTAGATCAAATTCATGAAATTATTTTCCAAGATCACAGAGTTAAGTCTAACTGAACACAGTATCTTCTTTACGTCGACCACATCGAACACCAATTGATCAATAAACCCTGAGCTAGCTAGCTTTGCTATGCATGTGTGTTTGCGTATAGCAGATGCTAAAAAATGTTCTCACAAATCAAGTATTTTAGTGCGGTATTTCACCTGGGATATAAAGTATGGACAGTTTGTACATGAACAGATGGGGCTGCAGTTTACATCTGCAGATACTTTAGCTGATACTCGTTTGTTAGCTATTTGAGCTAAACACAGAGGTGCTTAATTGTATAATTTACATTTGACATAGTCTATTTATACTTTAAATTGTATTTTATGGTAAAAAAACTGGTGATAATAGTAATGGTATACACTGGAGCTTTGCAACTTAAAACTATGGAAAATGGGAATATCATGTGAATGAAAGTTACTCTCTGCACATGTATTTGTGCTTTTACAGGAAGTTAATTCCTAAAACAATTTCCTCATCTTTTTATGAAACCTCTTTATTTTCTGTGTGTGTTTCTTATCTGGATTCTAAAACCTGGTTGACTTTCACCCAAACCTGGATGGTGTACCATCAGCTGACAAAGAGCTTGATGTGATTTTTTTTGTGACCAGTTTACTGAAAATAAACACAAATACTGAACACATAAGCCATAAAAATCCTTCCTGGTACTACATCATTAAGTTAATGAGCTTTCAGACATGGCCACTTGAGAAAAGAAAAACTCAACAGTCAAATATCTCGAGTTGAGAAACAGAAGAGAGACGCTCTCCTCTAACTGAGATCATTCAAACGTTTTCTTTCTGAACGACTGCTGAAAGAGCTTGACTGACATGGTGACTGAGAAACATTCCCATTGTGTTCACATGTGCACCCAGATGAAATGTGACACATGTGAAAGCTCAGCAAGAATCAGTCACCTACTAATGACACAGCAAACAGACAGACAAGTGAACAGCCGTCAGTTCACTGGCAGACAGGACGGGGAGCAGCTCAGGTGTCACTCTGACGGCCGTGACAGAGCCAACATCCAGGGGTTCGATGCTACGTTTACCTTGATTGACATATGCCATTCATACTCCTGGCATGCAAGCTGGGCCTCAAACCTGGCCTTCTCTAGAATCATCTGTCTCTTCTTCTGGAATTCATAGCCACCTCCCTCCATGTGCTGCTACAGAATGCATCAAATGTTTAGGCTTTAAAGGGACTGGAACCTGTCCTCACATACTTTAGCTTGAAAGAGTCACATTGAGTTAGTATCTGTTGTAACTGTCATGCAGGTAAAAGAAACACATTTAATGTTAAACAGACTGATGTGGCTGTAAGTATGTATGTCATTGGCAGCTGATCCACTAAATGTTTGACAGACATTTGTCACACTTTAAGAAAAAAACAAAAAAAAACAGTGACCTCATGATTTGAAACTCATTTTAGTTGTTGCTTTCTTTCTCCATTTTCAGGCTACAATCTGTACCTCGGCAAGCACAAACATCCCAAAGGCTGTGAGAACATCAGACTGTAGAACTTATGAACCTATAAGGCCAACACATAATATGTTTGTTGTTTTTTTTGTCACAGTGCAAATAGGGTGGTGTTATTATCATGGCGGCTGACGACAACCTGCTGTTGAGTGTCACTGTACCTTTGGTGTTGTGGCGCCGTCATCACTGTCCTGTCCACTGAGGAGACAGAGGGGTGGTCAGACGAGATGAAAGAAGAACATAATCAATGCAATACGCTCCAGAAGAACAGAGCAGTTATTGGACTTTAATGTAAGAGTTTCATGGAAAAGTAACAGCCATCCCAGTTTCCCAGTAAATATAAATAGTGACAAAGCCTTACTTGAGTGACTCGTCCACTGTGACCATCTCAACCGGGTAGAGTTGAACTCCAGACATATCATCCTGCTCCGCAGTCACTCTGACACACACACACACACACACAAGTACGGCATCATTCAGTTTGCAGATGGTCAAGATTTCTGACGTGTATTTCTGCCAAAAAACATACTATCTGGGTACTTGAATATCAACGCAAACAAAACAAAACACAGGGGATGGCTGAACTAGAGAGGGGCTTTAAAGGTGTTCAGGGTGAATGAATTTCAGGTAGGACAGAGTCCCAGAGGGTGTGGGGGGGCTGTCAGATGAAGGCTCTGTAGCCTGGAGCAGGGACGATGGGGGCCGGAGAGTCACCCCTCCTTTGTATGAGTCTATGAAGGCCTGTGTGAAGGCCTCTTGGGTTCAAGGAGGTTCAGTTAACGGACAGTAGATGACAGTTCTTTAACATCTAACTACAGGTGGCTTGGCTCTCACCTGCTGGGATCCTGCAGCAGCTCCACAGCCTCCTTCAGCTGGTTGATCATGTCAATGTGGAGTGCTGAGCCTCCCGGGACCTTTGACCTGTAACCCCAAAGCCCCAGTAGCATTCAAGCAACAGTTTGGACGTCGGGTTTAAAGATCAACTCAACTTACCGGTCTGTCGGCCAGTGTGCGTCTTCTTCTATCCTGAGGGGCTCGTCGAACTCAGCCGCTGTCCTCCCCTGCACAGACACACCCACACCAGCTGCAGCTGGAACATCACCATGGTCTGGCCTCACCATTGGACAACATTCAGAGACGTTACCAGGACTCACTGGCGCACACGCAACAAAGAGGACATTGTGGCAGTCCGTCCTCCTCTCTCCTTTTGTCAAAGCGACACAAGTAATGAACAGTTACATGAGTGATCATGAGTGATTGTTTGTCAGGACATGGCTCTAGTTCTTTGAGTCCATTCATTCCATTACAGCTGCAACAACACGCAATTAACCGTTTAATTCAAAATTCCAACCCCACTTTTTCACATGTATTCATTCATCTTCTTCTGCTTATTCCGGTTACGGGTCACGGTTGGGGTGGAGCTGATCCCAGCTGTCAACGGATGAACGTCGGGGTCCAACCTGAACGAGTCAACAGCTCATCGCAGGGCCACATGAAGGACCATTCATACTCACACTCACACCTACGGCCACAGTAGAGTGACTATGAGCTCAGCATGCATTTGAAGGTGGGAGAAAGTCAGAGTACCCGAAGAGTTCCCACGCAGACACGGAGATCAACATAGAAATCACCCATCACTATGAGGTAACAGTGCTAACCACTGCACCGCCGAGTTGCCCCTTTTTCACATGTGTCTTTTTTAATATTTTGTTTTTTAATAAATCAGTTACATAGTTATATAGTTCCTTACAGTTTCAAATATATTTATATTTGTATATGTATGGAGAGAGTGAGAGAGATGGAAGTTATGAAATATGGATTCTCCCTAATTCATGTTACAAATGAACAAGTCCAAACCTCTTCTCATGTGAACACTGCTGCAGACGCAGTAGGAGGCTGAGATGTAAACTGGTGCTATCTGACAGCACATCAGCAGACAACTGACTGACTGCAGAGGAGGACAGAAGTTTGTGTGAAAAACAAACAACCCCCCCACCCCTACTAAACCCCTGAGACAGTATAGCTACTGTCTGGTGTTTTTTTCATACTCTTTTCAAATGACCAAGCTTAAATTCAAGAGGACTGTCTTTCTGGAGACCCTTAGTTGGGGTCGGTTTGAGAGGCATGGTTATAAATGGCCCAATCTTTGTTGTCAAGCATCATTAGGCTGAAGCAGACCAACAAACCCTCTGGCAGGAACTAGAAGTCACTTGAAAGTTCAGGCTCCATTAAATCCAACAAACGCTGGAGGAGCGGACGGCACTTAACAGTTTTACATAACTGTTCCTGAGCGCCCGCCTGCAACCATATTTCATTCACTTGCCTTGATGTAGCCGAGGAAGCGAGAGCTCAGAGCAGAGTCGCGGCAGCTGAACTGGTCCTTCAGGGCCTCCGTGGGGCTCTCCTCGATCAGACGCACAGAGTCAGAGTTTGGGTCTGTGGGGAGAGCACAAACAATCCTCAAGCTGCACAGCTGAAAGCAAATGATTGCGTGTTTAGAGAACTATTCTCCACTAATGGGACTCTAATTGCTTTCCAGAGCCGCATTATTCACCCATTCCTGGTTGGCAGAGCTTCATCTGTTGCTAACATATTCACATCGTGATGACACAGTAATTAAGGGTTCGGTGTCTCGCCCGAGGTCTTGACAGGGATACTAGGGGAGCTGGGCCTCACACTAGAAACCTTCTTCTAAGAGCCCTCGTTTCCTCTGCCGGTAAATGAGAGCTTCCAGCAGGTCTGACCTGATTGAGACTGATTGAAATCTATTTAAATAGGGCGTCCGGGGACCACTGGTCTCCTCTGAGAGAGTTCAAGCAGCAGCTTCTGAGTGGTCATCACAGACAGAGGGACATCCTCTGATTGGACACCACAGACAGAGGGCCGTCCTCTGATTGGACACCACAGACAGAGGGCCGTCCTCTGATTGGTCACCACAGACAGAGGGCCGTCCTCTGATTGGACACCACAGACAGAGGGCCGTCCTCTGATTGGACCACAGACAGAGGGCTGTCCTCTGATTCTACATGGAGGAGAGGGTTAGGGAACATGACATCTACCCGTTTGTGTAACAGTTTTGACAGTTTGTGTTTGAGTGCTGGGATGTCTGTTCCTGTCTCTCCCACCTCTGCATGAAAGATGAGGGGCGGACCAGAGCAGCTTGACTGGAGCACGGATCACAGCGCAAATTTGAACTATATCTATAACTATAAATGTGATATAGTCTTACTCCATGTCCCATTTTGAAATATATCGATATATATTTAGTATCGATATAGACCCTCTGTAAGGGAAGGGAAGGGAACAGGTCTAACTCACTGCTAATCTACAGAACGGAGATGGGCACCAAATTCAACATTCACCAAATTATCACACTTCTTAGTTATGGTTTTATCTTCCTTATCGACTCTGCCTCATATATTCATTCAGATGCTTCAGATGATGATGGTGTGTGTGTGTGTGTGTTTCACCTGTCAAGGAGCTGATCTGCTCGCTGGAGTCGTCCTTGCTGAGGCCGTCCTCCTCCCTGATG
>CAAKHB010007335.1:47205-58379 GCA_901007665.1 Aeoliscus strigatus
GACAGGATTAGGAATCAGAGGGACAACACAGACAGGAAGGTTAGGAGAAAAAGCTAGAGAGGCTAGATTGAGATGGTTTGGACATGTGCAGAGGAGGGACAGTGGATACATTGGCAGGAGAATGTTAGAGATGGAGTTGCCAGGTAGGAGACAGAGAGGAAGACCAAAGAGGAGGTTTATAGATGCAGTGAGGGAGGACATGGAGGTAGTTGGAGTCAGAATAGAGGATACAGAGAACAGGGAAAGATGGAAATCGATGATTCGCTGTGGCAACCCCTGAAGAGGGACAAAGCCGAAAGAAGAAGAAGAAGATCGACTCTGCCTCATATATTCATTCAGATGCTTCAGATGATGATGGTGTGTGTGTGTGTGTGTGTTTCACCTGTCAAGGAGCTGATCTGCTCGCTGGAGTCGTCCTTGCTGAGGCCGTCCTCCTCCCTGATGTGACTCATGGGAACGTTCAGACTCAGACTGTCTTCATCTGACGGCTGCATCAAATGAGGCAAAATGTGACGAGACTCAGTGAACCCACACTGGAGAGCCGCTTGAGCTTTGGCACTTGAGATGTGACCCATACCACCATGTCACATCATTCCCACCGCCAATGACAACCAGTCTCTAACTTGTAGGAATCTCTCTGAATGTGTCAGTTCAGCCACTACAATCTGGTGTACGTTCCCGTTAACGTTGTATAATCTCATCAACAACGCCCGCTGCCCAACCAGATCTATTGCAATAACAGAACTGTTACTCTGCAGATGCTCCGCTGTCACAGAACACACACCTGTATCTCCATACACACACACACGCACACACACAGACACTTCTCAGTCTAAGTACCTCTGTTGCAGATAACCTCTTGTCGCCGTTGTCACTGCCGACTCCTGAGTCGCTGTCCTGTTTCTTCTGCTGCTCCATATCTTCCACACTGCAGACACAAAACACGGGTAACACACCCGACAGCAACGATGAGCGTGTCGTCTTAACTCTCTCTTTCTGCCTGTCCGTCTCCTTTTCAGTCCCCTCACTCTTTCAGTACCTCTCTCTCTCTCTTTCTGCCTCTCTCACTTGTTCGCGCTGGCTGCTGGGCGCCTAAGTCTGCGTTATTGGAACACTGAGAGCTGCTCACACGTGCCAACATCAGGATGTAAAAGGTGCGAAACAAACAACAGATACTAAACGGAGGCTGTACAATCGGCGGAGAAAGAGCTGGTCAGTTTTAAATAAGTACAAGAAACAAAAACTCTGATGTCATAGTACTTTTAGTACGTTGGAGCACTGTTTCAGTTGAAGATAATGACCACAGGGTGGTGCTAGAGACATCTCTAATGGCCAAAGAACTTTCATAAATGGATCATATAGTTTTGTATCATCAAGTGTGCGTGGGAATTGTTTCACTCGACCTGCTGGTGGCGCTAGACAAAAGGTCAGTCAACACTACTTTCCTTGTCCTTCTTCAAACGTTCAAATGTTTCAGCCACGCTGCTGCTGAGGCTAAAAATAGAACATGACTGACTGCAAAGAGAAAGTAGAACCACAGAGAGCGATGGAGGGATCATAAAGATGTAGAGTGTGTGTCTGTCTGTCTGTGTGTGTGTGTGTGTGTGTGTTTGTTCAAGTGATAGGAAACATTTTTGCTGCCCACGTGTTGGGAGTGTTTTATACGGACAGACATTCCAGAGCTCAGCTTAGAGCTCTTCTCTATTTCTGTCAGTATCGTCCTTCTTTTTCTCTCCTTCATCTGTTTCATTGCTTCTCTTCTGCCGTCCTGCCCTCCAGTATATTTCCTATAAAAGGCATTAGGTTCTTTATTTTCGGTTGAGCCCAGACTAAAGTATCTCAGCGACTGAATGGAGGGACTTCTGTCTGTGAACACCTTCAACTGTGTCATTCACAGATAGTTTTCCAGGCTAAATCGGATGGAGGCTATTTATAGCAGTATATTTATTTTAATATATTCATTTATCAAGTATCTGGCGCGGCTGTGCAATGAGTCTAAAAATGTGGGCAGCCACAGATTTTCCATATTTGAGTAAGAAGAACCTCATCCAGGTGGTTTGGCGCTGTAGGACAACAAATGTGAGTAGTGATGTCACAGAACCGCTGAGATCAAACGGGATTCAAAAACAAAAACAGCAGTAGACTTAGATCACTTTTTAGAGCTTGTGCAAAAATAGGATTTTCAAGAAAGGGGCAATTTAGGGAGATGTTCAAATTAAACACTGTTCCAGTAAAGGGCAATTGGGACATATCCAGTGAGGGACTTTCTGGAGCTGCCAGAGACAGCACACAGAAATCTTCGTGGGCTGATGGAGGATATTTGTGGGAGTTTGAGGACTATCTGGCAGGGGAGGAACAGACGAGAATAACAGAAAATTCTTGGAACCATATCAGGGAGGCTGGAGGGACGTTTACTCACTATAAGTTAATAAATCAGTTTGGATTCCTCCCCTCTAGACTCCATCGGATGGGTCTACTACCTGATCATCTCTGTTGGAAAGTAGATGGGTGGAGGGGACCTTTGTACATGTGTTATGGGAATGTAATCCGGTATATCCATGTCTGGGTGAAAGAAACATAGCAAACAGAGATGCCCTTCTCGCAAAGATCGCCAGGCTACTGGGTGAACCAAACACATGATGGGAGTGTCAAAAGATGACTTTGTGGTCATGAAAGTTGGTGGCAAGAATGGCAAGAATCTATGACTGAATATTTCTATGTCTAATCTGATTTTACTGTGTGAATTACTCGGTATTGTCATTCATATACGGTACCCTGCACTGGGTACTTTTTATGCATCACCACTGCAGTAGGATGGGGACAGGAAGGGATGGTGTCCCACTGGGTGACATTTGAGAAGATGCAGTGACCAACCTGCCAGTGGTGGGACGTGATAGGCTGAGTCGCTCCATGACAGGCAGGTAGAGAGAGTCAGGCATCTTCTCGCTGCGACATGCCTCCATGCTCAGATACTTGAATATGTGGACTTTACCCTTTATGCAGATCTGAGGGGGAGAATAGAGAAACAAATGAAGGAGTCAGTCTAATCTACATCGCAGTCTTCCAACCACCGTCGAGTTTACAAGCGACCTTGAGCTGGTACTAAATATGTGACACAGCGGCATGCCTGCCTCTCATTGGACCACAGACAGAGGGCCGTCCTCTGATTGGACCACAGACAGAGGGCCGTCCTCTGATTGGTCATCACAGACAGAGGGCCGTCCTCTGATTGGTCATCACAGACAGAGGGCCGTCCTCTGGTTGGTCATCACAGACAGAGGGCCGTCCTCTGATTGGTCATCACAGACAGAGGGCCGTCCTCTGATTGGACCACAGACAGAGGGACGTGATCTGATTGGTCCCAACAGACAGAGGGACGTCCCAAGCTACCTTACACACAGGAGTCTACCAGCAGTTTTAAAGGCAAGAGTGATTCACTTCTTTATAACTCGTTGCTTTCTCATTTTACATGGCTGAGGTGTGGAAATGAATCACAGACGTTTAGGTGATTTTAAGCTGGTCGGAGCCAGGTGGAGCCAACAGTACCGCGGAGTGGAGTCGTGTCCTGCTCCGTCTCTGTTCTCTTGTCACACCTTCTGAGCCAAGCTAGTGGAAAAGCGCAGGTAGTGAAACACAGTGGTGCTGCAACCCTTAGCGTGTACCTGAGCAGGGGGGCTCTGCAGTGGGTTGTTCTGTAACTGGAGGAACTGGAGTTGTTTCATTTTCCTGTAACACACTGGGATCGTCGACACCTTGTTACAGGAGAAGTCAAACTTCACCAGAGGAAGGTTGGCCAGGTCTGCAGGAAGAAAACGGAGAGATGTGACCAGGTCAGATAGTGGGAATGTCACTGGGCTAGTTCATTTCCTCACGCTGATTGATTGTGGGATACGAAGCTCTTGAGTCCACCGTTTACAAACAGGCATCTTCAAATGAAATATTAGACTATTAAACTATTTCCCACTGATATCTAATTAGACCCAATTACATAACATCATTGTCTTGATGATGGGACTACATTTATTATATATATTCACAGGAAATCTGTATTAATGGACTAAGATGAAAAAAAATACAAAAAATGTTGCTTTTGCGGATGTGAAAGCGTGATGGAAGGACAGATGAGACTGAGGAGTCAGATGACTGATGAGAGGAAAAACAATATCTGAAAAAGATAAAACGTCTGGGCAGGTGTGACAAGTCTGATTCCTGTGGAGTATAATTATGTAAATTATTTATTACATAATTACATAAATTATGTAATAAGTACATAATCAGTTGTTACTTTAGTAGTTCTCCCATCACTGTTTTGTAGATGGCAGTATTTCGGGTTGTAGTCAGGGAGGAAAAATTCACAGCACAGGCCTTTTTTAAGAAGTTTGTAACGAGGAAAAATAAAGAAAGTCATAAGATTTGAGACTGTTCTTCAGAAAATATTGAGGAAATGCACTTATGAACTTAATTACGACCTTCTTAATTTAAGACATTACCGAAGAACAGATTGGAGAATCTGGCCCCGGGTTTGATTCATGGAGTATTATGAAGTTACTACAGTTACAGTTACAGTTGAAGTTACTAAACTGAAGTTAAACAGAGTTTTCCTAACGTCAGGGTTCAGAGTCCCACAGAATACTGGACGCTGATCGCCAGCACTTTGTCCAAAGAATCTTAGTAGTAGTACGAGCATACGTTTGTAGTTTCCAGACTAAACATGTTACAGCTTGTTTCAAGCTGCCAGAGGGTGTTTTTCCCTGGTTGGGAAGCGATGTCAGTACAAGGTTCTACTGGCAGATAAAATCGGCATGAGGGCAAATCAGCCATAATGGAGATCCAAGTTTAGATTCTGATAAACACCGGCATGAACTCCATCAACTGATATTTCTCTCCTGAAATAATTCTTTTTTTTTTTCGTATGTCTCTAGTGTCCCGTCCCGCCCGATGAGAACTCACCATCCGGCAGGACGCAGAGAAGGTTTCGTCGCACGTTCAGTTCTCGCAAAGCTCTTAGTCTGCCAATGTATCGAGGAAGAGCCGTGATCTCGTTGCAGCTGATGTCCTGTGAAGAGAACAGGTCTCGTTTGTGTGTGGCAAAAACTCAAACCCTGGTTCATTACATGTGTGTACCGGCCAATTTTGTTCACACATCTATGTTTGTAAATCAGAAGCATTCTAAACTGACAGATGCACGTCGGCTTCCCGTGACAGAGGACACGCCTCTTTTCTTCTGCATGTATGGACGTGTTTGGTGTGTCGATGAACTGAACAGACACTGTTTGTCATTATTTTACAGAAAAAAAGGGAACAAATATCAGAACGATACCATTTCAGGGCAAGACTATAATCAGGTAGTAAGAGATTTTGAAGCTCTATTTGACTGACACACACACATCAGGTCTCACCAGCTCCATGAGGCCATGCAGCTGTACGATGCTCTCTGGCAAGCTGACCAGCTTGTTGTTGCTGGCGTTGAGGACTCGCAGAGGCAAACCACACAGGCAGGTGGGCAGCGAGCCCAGCTGATTACGACTGCAGACACGAGCAGGAGAAACCAAACAATGCATGACGATCGTGTGGCTTTTCACACGTGTCATCTTCAACAAACACTTCATGTGTTCTGTGTTTACCTGAGGTTTAAGGATGTGAGCGACTGTAAGCTGATGACGCTGTCTGGGATCGTCCTGATGCAGTTGTGATATAGGTTTAGTGTCTCCAAGGCAACCATATGGCAGATCTCTGAGGGGACATCAGCCAGTCGGTTCTTTGACAGATCTGCAGTGACAGAAGAGATTTAAGCAAATCAACAAAAGCTGTTACTGAGACGCCACAGGACGGTGGGAGAAAGAAAAAGAGCTGCTGAACAAGAGAAGCAAACCAATCGATCAACTGAACGTGTGTGTGATCATAAAAAATACAATATTATAATATATAAATATATATAAATACAATAATAAATGCAATAACAACATATATTTTTTTATTTTTTATGAAAATAATAAATATATCTGTGTATACATATACATACATATTAAAAATAAATTAAAATACAACTCCACAACACACACACTCACTTTCTAAGAACTTTGAATCCAAATGTCTAAACTTTGCATTGAGCTGCTGCTTTTTGTGCCTTCTTTGTGTATGTAGCCGTGTTCTTCATTGCGGTGGGGTTTTTTTTATACTTTTTTTTTATATGTTTATATCAAGATTCTGTTTATTTCTTTCTGAACTGGGTGTGAGAGACACACAATTGGAATTCTCTGTGTGTCCTGTACATACGGTGGAACTGACAATAAAGCTGACTTTGACTTAATTCTATTTTAGGCACCTTTTAAAAACAATCTCAGAACATCTTACAAAACACTTAAAGGCAGATATTTAAACAAACATTCTCCTGTATTTTAGACGTTTTCCTCTCCCTGTGTCTCTGCAGCACCACTAATCCCATGTGAAGAACGTTTCTATCAAACGTAATCTTCATGTATGTCTTAGAAGTATGTCTTGTCTCCGACTGGTCAAACACCAGTGCCACCACCATGCTGTGGCCTCTTCCCAGACGCCTCTAACAGTCTGTTGTGCAGCTGATTTTGATACTGATTCAAACCGCAGACGACTTCCAGCTGTGAGTCTCGTAACAATGTTTACAGAGAAAATGAAGCACGCTGCCTGAAATAGCTGCTTTCTGCTCCCTGACACACACGTGAAGCATCATGGGACACTGCAGAGACAAACACGTCACACTTTCAAAGAATCCACATGTTCGGTTTGAGCTGGTACGTCTTCAGTCCAAATGTAGTTCCACTCCACAAACCCAAATACGCCGAAACACTGATGAGAAAAAAAAGCTCCTCTGAGTCAAGTGCTGTGCAGTTCCTGTGAGTTACACTGTGAAATGTTCAATCTGAGCATTGCATCATGGGTCACGCAGTCACAGGAAGTGCTATTTGAAACAGCACAGAGACAAAGAGCCAGTCAGTCCTGCTTTCGTGCGCCGAACGCATGCTGATCGTTACTGTATGAATGTGTGCACGTGTGTGACATCACTTCAGCCTGTGAAACAACAGCAGTGATCGCTGCAGCGACCACAGCGAACGACGTACGACTGACGACATACAAACATCATGGGCGGCTGACATGAAGCAGTTCCTCACTGAATCTTCATAGATACAGCATATGAGTGCACGTATCGGCGGTGTGTCATCTCCTGAGTCCCGGTGCGAGTGTAACCCGACCCTGAACTATACGATCAGAACAAGATGATGTCATCAACCCATGAGAATTGGAGTGAGTGAGACTAAACGCCCATGACTCAGCAAACACAAACAGACTAACGCTTAACTCAACAACACTGTCTGTCTGTTGAGAAGCAGGAAGTGATGTCATCTGGGGTCCTGGGGAAGGCTGACAACTTGACCTCTGACCTTTCGAACAAGAGAAAGACTAATTCTGTTGCCTTGTCTTAAAAAATTAGATCAGCATAAAAACAGTACAACCATCTGGTTAACACATGTAAGTGTTGTACACAGGTGCTTATACTGGTACGTGCTCAGTGGGTTGGAGATCTCCGAACAGGAAACAGAAAGTACTGCCAATGTGAGATTTGTTCCATCCCTGCTCGTTGTTTACTACCACCAATTGCTCTCAGATAGTTGGTCAGTGTCTACGCTGATCAACTTCAACTGCACCAAACCCCAGATACACAAAAGGTGTCATTTTGGGGGAAGGAGGGAGGAAAGGGAGGAAGGAAGGAAGGAAGGACAAAGAGGGAGCGGAGCGGATCAGAGAGCGAGGAAGGACACGGAAAAAAACGCGCCAATGTGAAACAAGCGTCAGAACAGAGTTTTAAAAAAGACACTCGACCGCCTGCAGCGGTGTGGGTGGCTGACATGGCCGCCTTAAAAACAAAATACAACGCTGAAGAAACAAGCTGATGTGAACAAATCTGTGAGCATGTGTATGTATGTATAGCTAAGACAAATGTGTATGTGTGTGTGTGTTGCAGCTGCATCCTCTGGTCAAGCAGGAAGAGGATAGACTCCTCCCTGCAGTCCAGTAATGACAGACTTCACTGAGAACAACACACAGCCATAAGAGCAGCAGCAGCAGCAAACACCAACGCTGGGCAGACTCCTGTCCCACGAGCACGACATCAGCAGCCGATGCACAGCGGGTTAAAGTGTTACACGCAACATCTGGAGGAAAGGTTAAACATAGAATTAAAAAGGAGAAAATGAGCGAGGAATTAAACTGCTGAGCATCAACACTGCTGCAGATTTGTGGTCGTTCACACCCACCCACACACACACCCACCCACCCACACACTATGAACACAACGTGCATGTGTGTGTGAGAGAGAGAGAGAGAGAGAGAGAGAGAGAGAGAGAAACTACAACAAAAAGTTGCAACAAGATCACTTTCAACTTTCAACAGATCAACAAAAACATTTGTATATTTCTATTTGGTTGTATTTACTAAGAAAGAAAGACATTCGGTGATGGAAACAGACGTTGCCATGACAACCATGCGTTTTTCTGCATGGATGCAGAGTCACATGTATGTGATTCCATATGCATCACCGGCTGCAGGGAAAACTGTGTCAAAGTGTGTATGTGTGCGAATCTGTGTGACTGTGAGTGTGAGTATGTGTGCGTGTGCGTGTGTGCGTGTGTGTGCGGTTTATCTTAAGTCAGCCAGAACTACAGACAGATGTGTGTGTATGTTCCTAGTAGTACAACAATTTGAAGGTTCTAGAAGGAACTATTCAGTTTAGTGCAAATGGTGAGTCAGTGTACACTGTGTGTGTGTGTGTGTGTGTGTGTATATGAGAGAGACAGAGAGAGAGTCTGTTCCTCCCGCAGGAACTGTCACCGACCTATTTCTCGATTTCGACCCACGTCCATCTGCTGTTGTACACATTCACTAACTAACACACCTCAGCTGTTTTTAATAAGACAGATTATGAACAGAACCAAACACACATACACACACACACTTTGTTTTCTGCTACTGGAACATTCTTCATCCACCGTAACATTTATCGGATCACGTTGTATTTCTGCTCCAGTGATGCTACTGAGGACGTCTATTTTTACACGTGGAGCTGATTTATCCACAGTGACTTCAGATCTCCTTGTTTCTGAAAAACAGAAAAGCCACTTAAAGGCGCGACGACTGCCATCGGTGAAATAAGCATTTTGAGCAGCAGAGACACATTTGGATGCACGTGACCACCCCAGCCCATAGAGGAGGTTGTTCTCTGATGGCCTTTTCTCCTCCAGAGGAACAATGTTGTGACACTAATATTTGAATGATCATTCATTCATCTCCATCTTGCTCCGGTTACTGGTCGCGGTTGCTCTGGAGACAAACCCAGCAGTCAACGGGTGAACGTCAAAAGCACACCCTGGACAAGTGAGGGACAAACCATTCACACTCACATTCCCACCTACGGGGGATTTAGAGTGACCAATTAACCTCAGTACGTGTTTGGAGATGGGAGGAAGCCGGAGTACCTGGAGGGAACTCATGCAGAGAGAGCATGTAAACTCCCAAGAGAAAGACCAGGAATCGGAGGATTCCAGGGACCTTCTCATTATTAATAGAGAAGTAGTTGAATGAAATTCACATGTCACAGCAGACAAAAAACAAAGGTAAAAAGAATTAATAGTAAATCTAGAGAGAATTTAGCAAAACTAATGAAAATGAAACTGAACATATTTACAAACAGACTTTTTAAAACAAACGGGTAAAGGGTACAGATGTGTAGTTGTGAGAAGGTTGTTTTGTAATAAATAAGAGTATGAATATGCATACACAGCCTGTACAGTCCCAATAAGCAGTGAAGAATAAATCCAGAATATTTACAGATTAATTACAGTGTCTCTGAGACGTAGACGTGATCTATTGCAGAGATTCAAAAGTAAAAGTGAACATCAGCCGAGTGCTACACAGTCACAGTGTTCCAGTCACCATACACCCCCCCCCTTGCCGCCCTGCATCCTGTTTCTGGATCTGCATGTTTTGTTCTGCAGGAGAACCAGCATGAGCCGCCTGTTACATAACAGCGAGCAAGTGGTCGAAGTGAGCATCCACCCACATCAGCTCCACATGCCTCGCTCCGAGTCCCAGCGCTGGATAGAAAGCAATCTGTGTGTTTGTTTGCTTTTCTTGCGTAGTATTTATTCATGGTACTGTGGGAGCCATGTTCAGTTCTCCTGCTGCTTCCTTTTCCCTTGAAGGAAACCTGGGATGCCAGGAGAGAAACTGTCTGTACCGTCTACACACAAAGACGCTGTGTCCTTAAGGGTTGTTAGTCAATTAATCTCATTCAGTACAACCACAGCGTAGTGCTGGTGTCTGGAAGTATACATATACACACACACACACACACACACACACACACACAGTAAGTAGGTTAGCAGAGCTGGGACAACCTCCGTGAGCAGACCACTGCTGTGGTACAGCGTCTGCTGGCTGATGAACACTATCAACCACTACACGACGTCATAAATCCTCCCTAATAGGAACGACTGACATTGTACACTTTTGCGAAACAAACTCTGTCCGGGGGTCGAAGGCTGAAGAACCGATGCTGTGTCTCAAATCGCACACTTTTATATGCAAACTTGATATACTGTGTATATCGTATATAGTGTATCGTTCACACTGAATGAGTATGATGAGTAAAATGTCGTGTACCTACGCACACTCAAGCTTTCTCAAATATATTACATATGTTAGTATTTTTTTTCTCTGAACTTGTTCCTTAAATGTTGTTTTCACTTGCACTGAAGGGGATTACAAAGAATTCCATTGTTCTTTTAGCGCGAGGAAAATGAAGAACTCTGATTCTGAAATTAAAAACAGGTTGCAGCATAAAAGTGTCTTCACTGAAAGATGGATCACAAACGGATGAAAAACAAAACAAGAGAGATGGAGGTGAAAATAGAATGACAGGAGGATAAAGAGGATTGGCAGGCAGGAACAGTAACAGGATTAAAAAAGGGGGTGTTTTCTCAAACTGGCATCCTACCAGGGGCACTGGCAACACACACACACACACACACACACACACACACACCACCATCACCAAATACAACAACAAGACCCCCACCACTGACCCACATCTTTCCCTGCTGTCAGCATATCACAGCTCGTACGCGTGTGTGGTGTGTGTG
>CAAKHB010007335.1:73749-84465 GCA_901007665.1 Aeoliscus strigatus
CCCCCCCCCCCCCCCACACACACACACACACACACACTGTCACTGACTGGACTGACTCATGAACTTTGTTCTGTCCAATTGCCTTTTTAATGCTGATGGAACTGGCCCGTCTCTTTGCTTCTTGGTCTTGAGGTGTGTTGCCTTAAAAGGAATCGACAGGTTGTGTTGCAAACGGCCAATGATCGTTGACTTAAACTGAGAGGAAAATCCACAGATGTTACATTGCTCCGCATCAACAACAGGACTGTTGTTATCCGTCCAATAGATTATCTGTCCCATACGTAGCTAGCATCCCTAAATATTAGTTCTAGATATGATACATTTTGATAACTTTGGATGAAAAACTCCTAAAGTAGCTTTTTTTTTGTTGTTAATGATTTTGATTATGGAGCTCATGTTTTCACGTCTTTCCCCTCAACTTTTTACTAATTCCTTTTCACTTTTCTTTTGCGCCTGTATCTACGTGTCCACAAAAAAAACCCATCTTCTTATGATGGTTGTTCTCAGGTGGCAGCTCGACAGTCCGTCAACATTTTCTGCTCTACTTCCACCTCCGCTCCCGCAGGGCACAAACAAGCCTGGCAACAAGCGGCAGCGTCCAAAGGGGACTGGGTGGTTGCGTCTGTGACTCCACATCTAGGGGCTCGTCTGATTGGCTGGCCGGCGACCACCGATTCACACAATGCGACTCGCTAAACAAATGTGTTCCAACAGTTCATTGTTTCTCTGAGCCGCAACTGTAACAGGATCACTGGGTGGAACGGAGAGTCCGATTAATTTAATTTGATTTTTTTTCTCTCGCATGAACCTGCAACATGCCCGTGAGCTGACATTTTCCATCTTCCCACCTCACAGCTCATACCTTTGAACACCCACCTTCCTCTTTCAACCTTTCCGTCTTAAGAAAAACCCCAGAATAATCCAATTAGCTTCAACCATTGTGATGCCTGACAATGGGCCATGAGGGACCCACATGAGCGCTCACAGCCGTTTAGGAAGAGAAAGTGTTTGTGAGATCAAACGGTGATTTCAGGCAGCAGCAGGAAGCAGGTCGGTCCATCACGGTGGTGGATCACCATCAACGCTTCAGACTATCTGGGAGTAATTCATTTTTATCTTGATTTTATTCAGTCCTTTTATTCGCGTTGCTGCTTTTTATTCATCGATCGATTGATATGACTTTTTTTCGTTATTATTCGTTTCTGGGATCTCTGCCGCCTTAGTCCTACAGCGCGCTATTGTTGACTTTTAAGACGCTCTGATTCTCAATGTGCCGCATCTCACCGGTGTTACACCCTGAAAAATGTGCAAAATAGTGCATCACTGTGACTGTTTGACCTTCCGACCCCTCTCAATCTGTTGAATCACGTGTTTCGCAGCTTCTATAGCACCATGTATAGCAACAAATTTCACACAAGTGACAACAAAGTCTATGCTGATCTCGATCCTGACTCTGTGTCCGTTGGTAGCAGATTCCTCACACACCATGATGGTGCTTCTTCGTTTTTTACCTTACAAAACTAACAGGACTTGCAGCGCTGTGCGACGGCAAATGCTGAGGCTTGCTGCTCTCACCTCGCCATTTTTGCTTTTTGTTATGTTTCATTTTTTCATAGTTATCTGAGAACTCTTTTGCCATCATTTGTTGAACCAGAGAAAGTTGGGCTGTGATGATGGGAGAGTCTGCAGCAAGTGTTAGTGTGCCTTTTTTTTAAAAATCTTAAACCGTAAATCTAATATCTGTCTTTTATTTGAACCAAATTTAATCTTTAATAGTGTCATCAATCAGAAGAATCGGGTCACGGGGAGGGTGAATGCGGCTGAAGGAGCGGAGCAGCTGCTTCAAATGAGAATCTTTGATGGGAGATCTTGATGGATGTCGACATGTCGTGTCTGCTGGACTGAACGTCTCCGAGATCAAAAGCTCTATGAAAGCACTGGAGCAGATTCGAGCGCAGGTTGGCACATCGAGTCAGGACACAGCTCAGTGAACGTGAAGCTCCTCTTACCTCGAAATCTTTTCATGAGTTTCAGATCAAAGAAGAGCAACAGACTCCAGTCAGCACCTTTGCAGCTGCGGAGTCAGAATAACGACATGTTCAGTGCATCCAGAGGTTGCTCTTCATGAAGCCCAGTTATCTGTGGAACAAACGGAGTTCATGAGATTTCACAAGATCAAGTAAAAAAAAAAAAAAAAAAATTACCAGAAAAATGGTTCATCAGTGTTCAGTGATAAAGTTGAAGTTTTTAAGAGTTTCTTTATACATATGGGCACACTCCTTTTCATAATCCACATATATATCTTTTTAGCATCTCCAACAGTTTTAGACGAATTTATCGCAAAGCATGAACCAACGAAATATATGAAAATCATCGTTTACATCGTTTCCTCGTTTTAAATGACATTTCACAGTGCTAAGATGACAAAACTGTCATATTTGTATAGTTTTTAGTATTATTACAATTTAATCCTAATTTTGTACATTTCTGCGTATTTGCCCAACTTTGATATTTGCCATTGATTCTCTGAATTGAAGTGAAGGTACAAAAACACTTTTCACTGCTGAACCTCACAGCAAAAATGATGTTACGTTATGTCCGTCTGAGTACAGGATGTAAACAAACGCTGCTAGCTTACTCAAATCGATCAAACCCTCTGCAATGGCACAAAACATGTATTGTTCTTTGCTTAAATCCACATTTAAAGAGCACAAGAACCCTGACCGACACATGTACATTCACTGAAAGTGTGTGGTGCACAGTAATTACTTGAATATATATTTAGTGTGATATGTAAATAAAAATACGTGGACATGGTCCATCCTGTAGTAACTGTAATAATAAGGAAAAGTAATTTATTACATTTTTTTTCAATCATAATTGATCTGGAAACTCTCTGTGGAAACTGTACGCCTATTTGTAATTCTGTCAAAAGGAATTTTAAAGTAGGGTCAGTTGTAGGTTTCAGTCAAAGGATGTTCTCTGTGGAGCTT
This sequence comes from Aeoliscus strigatus, assembly GCA_901007665.1. Taxonomy (NCBI): domain Eukaryota; kingdom Metazoa; phylum Chordata; class Actinopteri; order Syngnathiformes; family Centriscidae; genus Aeoliscus; species Aeoliscus strigatus. Next base: position 76,743 of record CAAKHB010007335.1, read on the forward strand.
CATGCTTCATTAAGTAACTTATTGATCATTTGACGAGGATGTCTGCATGATGACCCAGAGGGCTGTGATGATGCTGTGCACGTGTCAGCGCACGTGTCCAGTAAAATACAGCACACACTGGCCGTAAGCGTTGTTTATACAGATTTGTAAACCGGATCATCAAAATCTGACATTATCATCCATCATACTGTCGAGATAGAACTGCACGCATGAAGGAAGAAGAGGGCTGAGAGAGCGAGAGAAGTTTTCAAATCGACTGTGTGTGTGTGTGTGTGTGTGTGTGTGTGTGTGGTCGGGTTACAGCTCTCCAACTGATAATTAAGAAGTGAAGTATGTGAGCAGGGAGTTCAGGATTTCTGTTTTTTTTCCCTCCATCATCACATCAGCTGATGAGGGCGTTCTATGTGTTACACTGGAAAAACATGTTAACTAAAGAAAAAAAAATGAAATCCAATGCACATGTCAGAAATGTTTTTTAATCAGCACATTTTGACTGAATATTCCCAAGTAGAATAAACCGCTCTTTGGGATTTGTTTGATGTTTATTACATCAGATCTGCTCTTCAGCCCGATTGATTCATTTATCGGTTCAATAAGAGCACCTGCGGGAGAACTCAACTGTGTGCGGCGATTAGAGGAAAATCCTGCTCCACTTTGATCAAATGACCTGCATCAAAGCCGCGTCATCCTGCAGCTGCTGCGCAGATTGTCTTCATGTCAACATGGCTTAGTCCTCTGCAGCACGCCACGGTTAACCTCATGTTAACCTCGTCTGCGGCTGCCATCGCTGGAGGCCCTGAACCACCGAATGCAAGATTACTGAGGTGAGGAGTTGTGCTATGCATTCAGCATTACTGCATAAATACTCTTTTGCAGAGTGACGTACGTAGACAAACCAAGTATTCATGCTCACATGGAAGAAGAGCTGAGTTCTCCGGCCGGTTCGCTGTGCTGTTCCGCTTTACGGCACGTCGCAACACACCCGTTGCTGTGAGGGCGCAATGAGTGAACGGGGGCCTCCGTGTGAACGGGACTGTTCCGTTGGGAATGCATGCATGTAGCTGCACGTTGAAAGTTGTTGCGCTTGGAATCATTGGTCTTACTGGACTTTAGCAAGCTGAGTACTCTGATAGCAGGTTGTACAACGTGCGAAGAGTCAACGTAGAATAAGTACAAACGAGGCTTGAGTAAGCAACTGAGCTCATAGATTTTCAGGCTGTGACGTGTTGTAAACTCCACAAACAACTGTTTACGTTGTTAGAATGACCACAGTTGCGGCAGGGTGATACAGCAAAGTTAGTCAAAGGCTGGTTCAAGGTGCCACAGAAGAGGTCGTTTATTTATCCATCTCAGCAACAGAGAAAAATCAGCACAGCACTCCCCCAGGTTGTTAAAATGGCACTCATACAGTATATAGAGTGTCCCAGCTGATCGCTCCGGAAGGTTCCAACCACCACGGTCCACTGCCTACCAACAAGAATAACTCATCACTTTTTATTTCTACATCGATGCAAACACAAACTATACATACACCAATTTACATCAAACCATCTTACATGTTACTATACTACACACACATACAGACACACACATATCCACCCCCCCACACACACACACCAATTTACACTCTGGTGCCCCCCGGAACTATAAAACGGGTGCCCGTTGCCTTGGGAAGCCTTTTGCCTGCACACCCTGAGGACACAGAGACTGGTGAGTACACAATCCACTTCTTTGTCCACTCCATGCGCACACTAAGCGACACAACCCAACACACATCAAACAGTGCATCATTCTCAATTTAGGTCGTGATTTACTCAGTTAACACATAATTCAACCTGCACATTTAATCATATGTCCCTCTTCTAGGTGGAACTGCGCGGCCCACACCGCTCCCACCAAAAAAGCCCCATCCTACAAGGACAATAAATATGGTGATAAGTATTCAATAATTTACCATATAAAATGTGTTAATATGCATGGTGCAAATCTGCAATAAAGTGCTGCTGCGCCTCTGAAAATGCCTGTCCAGTTAATCAGTCAGTCCAAAGTGCATGGTGCCATATGTGCAAAACCAGGTGACGATGTGCTGTTCATCACATGTTTATTCCTGACTTTGCATAGTGTTGAACTCATATGTTCATCATGGTGTTTTTAAGAGGATCATGTGTTCTGACAGTCACAGAGCAGGCCTCTGCTCTCTATCGCCCTCCGTTTTCATAATAAAACATCATTGTCAGCTCAGTTCACCGGTCAATAAGGCAAAGGTCAAGCTGAGAGAATGACCGCTGCTGGATCCTTCTGCAAACTACTTCAAATGGTGGTTTAAAGAGGTGGAAGGTCGCATTTCCAAAAGGTCACAGGTGGTTGACTCAGATCGGGAAGATGGTGGAGGGGTGAATATCTGCTGAAGACTCTGGAGCCTGTTAGATCAGACATTAGATCGACCGGGTGGAAGAAAGCCTGCACAGTTATGACATCATGTTCTTTATATGGAAGATTAGTATTGATATTCAATACTGTATGGATTGTTTCAGATTACAGGAAAACAAGCATCTGTTCTTACTGGACAGCAGCTATTTCAGTACTGGAAATAAACATTACAAGAACAATAACTGTCAGTCTAAAAATACTTTGATGGAAACCAAGTCTCTGTAGGTGAAAACTGAACCTTTCAACTAATGCAGCATTAACCTCTGAGCAGAAGTTCAAACCTCTCCTACCAACATTCTCCAGCTGACATAAGGTTTTTCCATTGATCACATCATGAGCAACCAGATGGTGACTTCTGGTCGTTGGAGGGTCGTCTTCTCTCTATTGACCTCACATCTGGTCAGAATGCTGAATTTGTTGGCGTTCTGATGGACCGAACAGCAGCAGAGTGTAAATGGTTCTCTAGATTTACCAAACGTAAATGCTAGTGTTACATTTCTGGAATTTATTCTTTTACTTATTCACCAGCCAGTGTTCAGAGAAAGTCAGTGTGATATGTTGGTGTTCATTCACTGGAGGTTGAGGGAAATGATTCAACCCCTATGGTGGACTTGATTAAATTTTAATAGTTCAGCTTACTGCCTCTGCATTTTGCACTCGTCATTTTGACTTGGACTTGTCATTGTGGCATGTGATCAAACCCTTTCACTTTCTACCTCTCAAATGGTCAAACTATGAATAAATAATGCTGGGAGGGATTTTGTATTGTGACTGTAGTTGTGCATGTAGTTTTCTTGGACGGTATTGCTAGCTAGCTGCTAGCTGTGAGTGTTAGCAAACCAGCCCACATTTAATTCAACGATTTCATGCTTGGAAGTCTTCTGTGGATTATTACCTGTGTTTTGTGTGTATTGTTAATGTTGTCTTAATGTTTTTAAGTTAATGTGCCTGAACAAGGTGCCTCAGTTGCTAAACTCAACCTAGCAAACCAACAGATTTGAGATGCTAATGTAGCTTGCACATGTTTGCAACATCAAGCCACCACAACGACAGCCCAGAAAATAATTGTATCACTCTTAAAATGTCTATTCTTATCGTGGTCGGGATGTAGTTAAAGGTTGAGGGGACAAAAAAAAATATGATGTGGTGCTGAAACCTTTCCAGCGTCTGTCTAGGACATGTCTTTTGTTCTCTACAACGATGATGGTATGATGATTAAAATGACTTATTTTGCATATATTCATATTATTCCTGCATATATTTGTATGATCCTGAGGTACATTAATAAACTTTAAATGTGTTTTCAGTACAGAAACACGTCGCCATCTCAACAGTCGGAGCAAACCTTCACAGGCAAGAGCAGAAGGTTGAGATGGACGGTGGATGTCAACACACGGGACAAACCGAATGTTTCGATCACCATCAGCTAGGAGCAGAAGTCATTGACGTTAAAGTATAGCGGCTGTATAAAGTCATTTGGTTCCCACGGCGAGCAAACCCCTGAGAACTAGCCTCTGGTTTGCAGCAGCGAACCTTCATCTCTATTTAGCTCTGTGTGAGAAAAATGATTGTTCTGTCAGCTGGTCACTGGTTCATTACAACAAACTGAGCACTCATCAGATCATATTTGCTTTGCTTCACTCTCCACGTACAGACTAAAATCCACACACATCACACACACAGAGACAGAAACCTGTGTATGTAATCTGCATTGCTGGAGCGCCATGCTGGATTACAAGATTGTTGGGTGACCAGACCCTGTTGCCTAGCAACCTGTCTGAAGCAGTGAGTGACGAGGGAATCGCAGGAGCATGTTTGGGTTGAGAAGAGGACAGGAGGAAATCCTCAGTTTGTTCATCTGTTGATGAAGGATGCAGAAATCCTCACTGAGAATGGGAGACTCCGCAAACACAGAAGTACTGCTCCCAAAGGTGGGAAAGTCATGTGACACAAACGGCCCAATCACAGAGACTTATTATAGTCATGCATCCATTTTATAGATCACTTTTTCTGGACACTCAAAGACACAAATTTCTGATTGAAGTCGCATGCCGTGACAAAGTCTTTCTATTCTATTTTGAGTCTGACCACGTTTGTCTCTGTTTAATTCTCTGTCCGGAGTTAACCAGCTTAGTGCGCATGTACTTTCATCTGTCTTCCGTCAGTTAATACGACTTCCTGTGGGCTTTATAGGTGCTCCAATGAAAACAAAACCAAGTGAATAGAAGGACGGGGAACAACAGAGAGAGCCTACAGTGCACCGGCAGCATTGTTGTGTTAATAGGAGACACGCACAGAATTACAGGGCTGAACCAGTGATAAAAGGGGAGCTCCTACTGTGTTCGTTACCCTGCAGCCAGAAACACAACCAGGCGCTGTCACCTCCCTCCGTGCTGGCGGTGGTGGGGGTCTGAGCGCTCAGCTGAAAGGATGGAGGCATGTGGGAAACCCGAGCACCCACAGTTAGAGACTGAGCCGAGGCAAAGAGAAATCCTGATCTCTAATTTACATCCAGACAATCCTGTTTGCAAAGAGACTGTGTGTGTGTGTGTGTGTGTGTGTGTGTGTCTGTGTGTGTCCATCCAAGGCTTCTTACCAAAACGAGCTGGGAACTGATTTTTTTTATTTTTTTTTAAACTATGTGTGATCCAACAACCACTTGATAACTGACCAGAAAAAGCCTCTTTCAAAAGTTCCTGCAGCAGCGTGAGGATCCCTCCCCTCATACCTGCGAGGCTGAAAGCAGCTGGTGGGGGCTCTTAAATCCTGTTTGCACACCTGGAGAGTCTGTTTCCTCACAGATAAACGTGCAGAAACACGCCGAGACTTGAGAACACCCCCGTGCCGTTTGAGCTCCTTCACACGGCCATGGAATGTCCACCTTAACAAACAACCCCGGTCAGGAAAGTTTGAGGAATCTGTCAAACAAACAGACCACGTGTCATTACGTGGCCCCTGGTTTCTTCCTCTGCACCTGTGCTTCTGAAAAAGAACATTATTTGTACCACAGGTGCTGCGTTGGTCACATGACACAGGCTGGACTACTAGAATAGAATTGGTGTTTATTGTTACGTGTGGCGGTTTGACCCTCCTGGGCCACCGTAGATCTGTAAGTGCGACGATGTTAAACAATGTTTAAAGAACGTCAGACAGCCGTCAACAGGCTGTTGACCTGCCAAGCGGTGGGATTTCCAGCCCCGACAGCTGCCTGGTGCCTCCAGGAGACTGCTGAGTGTTTAGAGGGGAATAAAAAGTTCTGACTGTCCCCAGTGTCCGTCCATCCGCTCTGCTTTCAGTCCCGTGACCGGTCCCCATCCTTGCTCTCTTCCTCTTGTCATCCAAACCAGTGTCCGGTTACCTCAGAGCTGGATTTCATCTCTTGACTCAGACTTTCATTAGATGGTTTTACATGATGCTTTTTAAATCTGTTGTCAAATTAAAATAAAAAATTGTAAAATGAATTTCATCACCTGGTGATATTCAATATTTATAAAATCACCAAAAATCAGGAAATGTGAGGATGAGTCTGTGATTACTGGACTGTACTGTGTGACTTTATGTCAAACGTTTGCAGTTGTTGAAGACAGCGTGACAGAAAAAGATGAGCAGCTGGTGAACACTGTGAGCAGTGTGTGTTAGTCTGCCTGACAGCGGGTGTCGTTCAACGGTGTGTGTCAGAGTGGAGTCTCACAAACACCGACAGAGCATTCCCTTCCTGTGACGCCAGTCGTGGGGCTGTGTGATGAACAGGAAACTCCTTGAATCTACAGCAAAAGTCCCCGCCAACATGCATTCAGGGACAGGTTGGTTCATCGGGCGGCGGTGATCAGAGCCCGTCCTGATTCCAGAGAGTCTGTGGAACACCAGTTCTACTGGTGATGAAATGTAAACACTCCATATGCTAATTTTAGAACGAGAGTCAAATATATCTGTAATTAGGAACTAAAGTGTTGTTCATAACATAATTTTGAGTCGTCTGCTTTGAAAAAAAATCCAAAACGAAAGGCCAGTTGTCTGATTCAAGCCTGCTAAATGTGGACATTTGGGGATTTCTTTCCTTCTCTAATGACTATAAATAAATAGTTCAGCCCTCTCTGCCATTTTTGTCTTTTTTTGACAAAACCATGAATCGACTCATGGAGAAAACACCCGGCAGATTCCAACGAGGACGACTGATGAGGAGCGTTAATCACCAACAACGCCCACTAACACAGTGTCGGAGTCTGTTAGCACGTAGCACAGTCACACCGTCAGCTCCCGTCAAAGCCCCCGCCCTTCCACCTGTGTGAGGTCAGTCTGCTTCCTGTATCACCACACTTTACCTCAGGTTTATTTGGATTTGGAGCCAGATGTAAACAAACAAACAAACCATCGAAGCTGGACTTGGCACCTTTACCTCCACCTTCACGGTGCCCGAAGCACTTGACGACAAGCGGAGGAATGAATGAATGAATGAATGGATGGATGAATGAATGAATGTATACCAAGACCAACAAAGTACTGATTTCCAGAGAAAAGACTTTTTCACGACACTCGGCTGGCGTAAACCTGCTGAAAGATAAGACACGCCTGTGTTTTACACTCTAAATAAATGATGAAGGAGCCGTTTTAAAGGTCCACTAAGGTTCCATCGTGTGCCTGCCTCACTCACACACCTAAATACGGATCTAGAAGTTACTCAAAACGTGTGTGTGTGTGTGTGTGTGTGTCGTCTCTTTGACTGAGCTGTTACATGCCCCCCCTCCACCATCAAAAAATGACCACACATCTCAGCACACAAGATGACAGTTGTCAATAATTATACATATAATAATACTGTAGAAGCAGTGGCCTGATGTGACACAATGGTTGCTATGGTTACGGCCCCGGTGGTTAAATTTGGGACGCTAGTGTTACAACAGACCTGCTGAACAAACACGGAAAGCTAAGAGGTCAGCACATTCAGCCTTGTATGCAGGAGGGCCCCCACTTTTTCCCACACACACAAAGCGTTGGCGGGCGTGTGTGTGTGTGTGTGTGTGGGGGGGGGGGGCGTACACAGGAAAGCCAGCATTCTGCTGGATCTGAGCCCACTACAGGTGGAGAGTGGAGAAATCTGACAACAGAGTGAAATAGGTTGAGGACGGTCAGCCAATGGTTGTGGTCTGACACAAGGGGGGGGGGCAGGTTAGAGGGGGAACAGCGACAACAACATAAAGGATCTGTTGTCCTTTCCCATTGGAGTGGAGGATTCCCAGGGAACCATTTCCATTCAGGTCTGAGATAAGAGCCCCCCCCCCCCCCCCCCCCCCCC
>CAAKHB010007335.1:125996-137408 GCA_901007665.1 Aeoliscus strigatus
CTGCTCCTTATTGGCCAGCTCTGATCACAAGATTGGTTCTGATTAGAACTGGGTTTCGGCTCAGTGTGTGTGTGTGTGTGTGTGTGTGTGTGTGTGTGTGTGTGTGTGTGTGTGTGTGTGTGTGTGTGTGTGTGCATACCTTGCACAGACAGCTCTTTCCATCGGTCCTTGTTGCGGGCGATGACGCCGGACAGGTGCAGCTTCAGTGCCGGCAGGTCGATGGCTGTCAGGGAAAAGTCCATCTGTCCATCATCAGCGTTCCCATGACGACCGCTACTATGTCTCTGAACAGACTCCACGGTGACTGAACCACTTCCTGTTAGACTGGAGAAGAGAAGGATTATGGACTGGGAGGACTAAGGAGAGTTAGAGATGTGTTCATTTGATTGGTGGAGCTGCACTGACACTGACGTTCTACTAGCGAGCTGATGTGCCAGGTTAAGCCAGGTCAGCACATTTAACCACAATACATTGACCATCTGACACCATCTCGTCGTGTACTACTTTTGGCTTTGGTAAATGAAATTTGTAAAATGGGTTAGAAATGGCTGATTCATGACACAGTGGGGCTGTGTCTCAAATCGCATAATTCCATACTTAAACTGAGTATCTAAGTACATAAGTGCGTTCACACTGAATGAGTATGCAACAATGTCGTGTACTACGGGCTCTCAACTGGTTCACTCAAACGGCTGAAAAGTCAAGTGTAGATTTTTACCCTCGACGGCCGCCATCTTAGTGATGTAGAAATGTCGTACCTTTCACTTTTTCGCGAGTCGGACTACAGCGACACCAGCGGCACTACGGGGGATATCACCAACTGATGCGTTGTAAATATATGCAAAACACGACAGCTAGCGTATCTGCTGTAAGTTTCATCTCACGTTATTTACGGTAAGTGTGCGACGGCACTGCTTGATTTGAGACAGTACTGCCTCCCCCACTTTGAAATCTGAAATCTGCGCACTGCACGAGTAAGTACATAGCGTGCTGAGGGTACTACAAAGAAGTGTACTAAGAGAAGTATGGGATTTGAGACACAGCATATGTGTTTGTGACCACAGTGCGTTTTGGGAGTTGTAGTCCATCTCTGTCAGGTTTTACGTGCACAGACAAGAAGTATTAGTATTTACGAGACTGATTCACTTGAATTGATCCAACCTCACCGGTGGAAAGGTTGAGTACTGTGAGTACTGCTACCAGCGCTACCTTGACCTCCTGTTTCCAGACTCCCTGGCCTTCCTGTCCTCCTCGATCAGAGGCCCAATCACCCTCTCCGTTGTGTCAATGAGAACGCTGAAAGTGGGCTCCACAATGAAGTCTATGAAACCTGCCGCCACACAGCAGACAGGAAAAATGCAGAGTCACTGGCCGTCCTGGTATCTGTGACTAGACTCTGGCCTTCAGCTTACCTATCTGTGACTGGGCAATCATGGTAGCTTTTCGGTCACAGAGAGGAGAGAAAGGAAGGCCGAGTTCCACTTCTTTATCTCCCTGGAGAAGACAAAGTTATGACGCTGTGATGTGACAGTGTGTGGATTTAGTGACTAGCGCTTCACAGATCTGTTGAGTTGGTGACGACCTTCTGAACCGGTGGCTGCGTACCTGTCTGAAGAACTCCTCCATCAGACTGTGCGTCCAGCGGTAGTGCAGTGGCCAGGCCTTGGCTGGATGACTGATGTCTGCTGCATGAAGCATCAGGGACAACACCTTCACTTTGTCCACACTGAAGAGGGAAGGAGATTGACTCGTTAATCAGAATCTGTCAGCTGACCAGTGAATCGATATATCCTCACGTGCAGTTTTGTGTCTCTGATTCTGCATTGTGATCAGCAGTGACGGGAGTAACCGTATTAAAACAGATGGCGTTACTATTTTTTTCAGTAACAGGTCATCTAATTAACTACTACTGCCATCGTTATAACGCCATTACTGGTGTGTTACTGAAGCCACTCATTGAAGCTGTCATCCATCTTGGCTCTCGGGGCAGACAGCCGGCCACAGGAGCCGCAAAGGTCTTGATCCGAGGGAGGAAGGGCGGAGCGAGACAGCCGCGTATCCACACACACACACACACACTACTACGTTACTTTTTTACAAGTAACGTGCCCAACACTTGTGATCAGACTCAGTCAGTCGACTGACGCAGCATGTTCTCTACAGTCTCATCTGAGCGCTGAGGCTGCAACAGGGAAGACAGAGACGCTGTAGTTCCCCACCAGGCAGGCAGAGAGCCATCTGCTTCAACAGCCTGTGTGACCTTATGTTTGGTCACGTCGTCTTAATCACACAGATGAGCCTCACACGGCCGCAGACGCGTTCGGATCTCAGTTTGTTTCCTTGTGACTTTTTTACCTTCAAACAAGTGAAAGAAGTAATAACATAACATTCATCCATCATCTCCCGCTTGCACCGGTGCTGGAGCCGATCCCAGCCGTCAGTGGGCGAATGGCGGGGTACACCCTGGACGAGTCACCAGCTCATCGCAGGGCCGCATGAAGGACAGACAACCATCCACACACACACACAGACACACTCACTAATTGGACCACTTAATCTGGTCAAATAAGTTAATTAATTACAAAAATCACCTCTGAACTTATCAATCAATGCTCATTTAGCGTATTTTACATGCATAGACTGAAAATGGAGTCAGATGTTTCTTACAAGTTGTCCCAACAACTTTGTCACCGATCCGTTTATTCTTTGATCAGTAGATCTTTACACGTAGTAAACTGCAAATAACTGCCAGATGTTGAAAATTCAAAATCCTACAGGCAGAAGGGCTGAAGCAGTGATTGTTTTCTGGTCTTTTCATGGTTTAAAAAAAGATGCAGGAGAACTTTGAGGCTTAGGTGTAAAAGGGTTAAAAATAGAGCCCAAGACACAGCGAGAGCTCAGGGGTTAGAGGTCACTGACCTGTGAGTTTGCGTCAGGTTGTTCCTCATGGTCTTGATTTGCTGGAAGTGACAGGACATGTCCGTGGACATCACCATGTCGATCACCAGCACCCTCAGCTCCCTGCCACAGAGATGACGATCGTAATCAATACCAGTCCTTTCTTGTGTGTGTGTGTGTGTGTGTGTGTGTGTACCTCCAGTCATCCTTGTTCAGGTTGACCAAGATGTTCATGTCTTCCTCCGCCATCAGCCTGTAGGCGGCGCTGACGTGGTGGTTCTCCAGCACCGACCTGTCGTTGTAGAGAATGGCCACCTCCGACCTGACACAGACATGACCCCTTTAACGTTGACCGTGTCGCGGCCCATACGTTCATGCTAGCATACTATAGAGTACCGTAATACCATGACCGTTTGCGCTCAGAAAACGTTGAACGGTGACTGAAAGCTGAGAAGTTCCTCTACCTGGTGTGAAGAAGGAGCTAGTAGGAGGAGAGAATGTCGATTAGTTCTGAAAAAGCTGAGAAGTCGCATCCGTCTTTGCATCCAAGTTGCTGTCATTACGGTAATGACTCGCTGGCTTCTGGCAACAGAGCAAATGGCAGCAACATGGATGTTCACGAGCTTCAGGAACCGAAGAACATTTTCTCCTCTTCCTAGCCCCTCCTTCACACCAGAGGAACTTCTCAGCTTTCAGTAACTGTTGGTGGCAATAGTGGCGTAGTTACGGTACACCAAAGTATGCTGGCGTGAATGTGTCGGCAGTAATACCCCTGGTGTTAAAGGGTTAAGGGCCAAATCAGGGATGTAGGCAAATAAGGAGTGAGAAGCACGGGGTGAAAACCTTTGGCGTGAACGCGCCATGACAGCCGGACGTCTGGACCATTACCTGGTGTGGATGTGGAAGTTGTTGGTGGTTCCTGTGTGCTCAAAGTCATGAATTGCTGCGGCGAAAACCATCGCAAGGATCTCCAACTCGCTCAGCCAGTGCTGCATGTACACACACACACACACATTGTGATATACTTGTGTGTCCATAGTAAGGATTTACTCCTTCAACACCGATGGTATCGCTGCCGATACGTTCGTGCTAGCATACTTTGGAACACTGTGACTGTGTGACTATTTGCGCTATCAGAAAACATTGAACTGTTCCTGAAAGTTGAGAAGTTTGTACTTCAAGTCGTTGTCATTGCGACAATGACTCGCTGGCTTCCAGCAAGAGAGCGATCGGGATTGTTCTCGAGGAACCAAGTGGAACTTTCAGGAACCGATGGACGTTTTCTCCTCCTCGCTCCTCCTTCACACCTGGTAGCGTTCAATGTTTTCCGATGGCGCACATAGTCGCGGGATTACAGTATTCTAGATATGCGAGTGCAAATCTAGCACCAGGGATTCCGTAGGTGTTAAAGGGTTAATCACACATGTTCAGATCAGTATTCATATTACCATGAGTCCAGTGTGCAGCATCAGGAAGTGTGCCGTCTGAGTGACATCAGCGGCGTGGATCAGGTTATGGTACGGGTTCTTATGTTTGCTGTAGCCGTTCTCCAGAGCCTCAACGAACTGCACCAGAGCCTGGACTGGGATCTGAACACAGGACACATGTGCAGGTACTGCACTGCAAAAACTCTTACCATGAATATTTGCTTTCTTTCTGGTCAAACTGTTTCATTTCTTGCCTAAAATCTCTTTACACTTAAAACTTCATCTGAAAAAGGAACTGGTGTTTAGACATTTTCACTTGTTTCAAGCAAATTTTAATTTGAAATAAACATGAACATCTAACATGAACAGGACACTGAGGACACAGAGATTTGTGTAATTTCTTGAGGTAAATATTTGCTTGAAACAAGTGAAGATGGCCTAAAACCAAGTTACTTTTTCTGGTGATGTGTCTTATTTTAAGTGTAAAGAGCTTTTTAACTAGAAATTAGACATTCTGATTAGAAATAAGTCAAATATTCTCAGTAATATTTTGATTTCTTGCAGCAATCGCCCCATCCACCCTGTAGGTGTCAACAAGATGAAGCTGTGTGTACCCTGAACCTGTTGATGAGGTCATAGCGGGTCAAAAGGTCGTAGACCAGGAACTTGAGGGCATGGTCTCCAGTGGCCTCATGGAAGGAAAAGACGTCAAAGGACCACTGATCCACCTCCTGGAACACAACAGGACGTCACATTATCACGCCTACTCATTGCGACCAGCAGAGGGCAGCACACTAAAGGTAACCACGAATGGTGGGAGGAAGTGAAACAGCAAACCCCTCCTCCTCCACTATATTTCCTCTTCCCTTCCCTACTCCTTCTTTTCTCTTCCTCTTCTTTCTCCTGTCTTTCTTCATAATCCCCTCATCCTTTTTTTATTCATACCTTCATTCCTCTCCTTTTTTTTCCTTTCGTCATCCTTCCTTACTTTATTCCTTCATTACGATGTCACTTTCCTCCAACTGTCTTTCACATTACAACTCATCCCTCCTTCACTCCTCTGCATCTTTTCATGCTTCTATAAAAGAATTTTTGAAACATTAGCCCCAGGAAGCCATTTACTCAGCTCACATGCAGGGTGAAACGGATGAGATGATGTCACTTCCTGCTGTGATCGATCAGTTTTATTACCTTCAGAGCTGTGAGGGCTGTGGGAGGGTAGGTCAGACCGGCCATGGTGGATGTCCGCCGGTACATCCTGGTGTCAAACACACACACACACACACACACACACGCATCACACACTGTTGCATACAAGCAGCCGCCCTCCTCCACAGTTTGTGACTAGGATAGATTGTTTGTCACCATGGTAACCAGAGTCCAAACACCCAGCGAGCAGTGCCTCCTCGCCGCAGCTGATGTTTTTCAATTTCATGCGTCATTAAGCTGTAACAGATGTACTGATACCTTTCCCTCCCTTGTTTGCAACCTAATGGTATTGGCCCTTTGTGATCTCCGTCTCCACACGCTAACATCATTACACCTCATGTTCACCCTCATAATCATATCTGCACTGAAGTCCGCCGGATGCCTCCTGCTGATTGTTTTTCTACTGTCACACGCCAATGAAGATAACTTAGCTGACAGAACATTTGATAAACGACAGACTGGACATTCAGTAGTTATAGACCGCCCCCCCCCACCCCCGTGATTCACAGACAAAACGTCAGTTTTACAGTAAACACCTGTGACTGGGAGCGTTTCTGGACATTATGCTGGACACTGAGGTTCTTATGGAAGTTGAAAAGCTGTTTGTTGGATTTAGGTGACCCGCAAATTTAAGACGTCTCACTGACATGTCAGTTCAAGTCCGAAGCATCGCGGGTGTCGCTGTGGTTCTCTACAGTGTCATGTACAGTACATTCTGTCGCTATGGTTACTTGCAGTGTCCTATGCATTCTGTCGCTATGGTTACCTGTAGTTTCCAGAGTCGGACAGTAACAAAGTACATTCACGTGAGTACTGTACTTGCAGTAAGTACAACTTTAACTCCACTACTTCACTTGACAACAGGAACCTGTAATACTGGAATAACTGACTAAGTTACATAGTTCTATACTTTGTCCACATCCGGTAGTTTTACACACAAAGATCAACTGTGTCGAGTGGGATAGTGTCTGTTTACCTCTCTACAAATATCCCAGCTTGCACTGCGTGGACGATGCTCCTGAATCTCGGCTTCTCCTCGGGGCGACGCTTGGCCATGCCCATCTTCCTGCTGAAGGTGCACGCCAGCCAATCACGTACCTCACTGGGCACCGACTCCACTTGCAGGTCGCTGAGCTCGTCCTCGGTGTCCAGCAGACGCCTGCAGGGACAGACAACAGACGCGATGGGTGATTTCAGTTCGTCCCATCCGTCCATCCATCTGTTCGGCCCTCTCACCTGGTCTCATCGGTGTATACAGCGTCCAGCATGGCAGCAGCAAGCTGCAGGTTCCTGCGGACCTCCTGTAGGTCCACTATACCATGGTCCATCTGCTCCAGGGCCCCTTTCAGCCTGACGAAACAAGACAATTTTAATCAGAAAAATAAACAGGACGACATACACTGCGCCCAAAAAGTTAGGGATATGCAATTTATGTAAAATGTTCACGCCGCAGTGATATTACATCATGGAAGTAGAGGATTAGGAGTAGAAACATGCGTTGGTTGTTTCTTCAACCTCAACAATTGATTGAAACACATGTCAAACTATGAACGATGAAGTGGACTTTTACATGCCAAATGTCATTGAACCGTACGTGAACATTTCGTGGTCAATTCATCAATGAGATGCGGTGAGTCAATCACCTTGTTGGAGAACAGCATGGCATGGTGCACAAAAAGTACTGAAACGCTGAATAGTTGGCGATATGCATTTAAAAGTTGTGATAGATGTGACGTTGTAATTAAAATGCCAGGGGAGGTACTATACAAGAAAATAAAAACAATATAATAATATTCCTAACTTTTCGTGAGTAGTGTATCTGTGTAGTCTAGAGACAGAAGCACTGCAGCTGTGGAAGATAAGAATTGAAGAACGTACTTTTATTATTTTTAAAAGGCAGAAAACATAAGTTCGTTGTTATTTCTGTTAGTTTGGTTAAATGTACTATTGTGAAGAATAGACTGAGTGTATTGGTTGAGGCCGATTGTGCGTTGATCTGTTGGTAGGGCCTCAGGGATTCCGATAGGGGGCATCCCGCGCCTCTTCCTCATTCAATACAAGACGAGTGAAGGCTATCAGTCTAACTACATCAAACTCAAAACAATGACAGGAGACACTTCGGAAACTCATTTTCATTCCAATAAGCGTTGTAGGAATTAAGTAAGTTACGTTTTCAAAGTCGCCATTTGTACAGGTATGGGGAGTGAGGCATCTACGTTCAACAGCCTGATGTTAACATAAGAGGCCATTTTGTTCTAGATGATTCCTCTGAAAATGCGTGTACTTGAGCGTAACACCCTCTGATGTGACACACCTCAGCAGCAAAGCATTTCTTCAGGAGTCCTTCACACACACATGCTAACTGGCAGTAAGGAAGCCCCTGAGCTTCAGACTTTGCACCCACACAGCTGCTGTTCTCTTCACACTGCAGAACCAGAGCATTAAAATCTGTTCCATCCAGATGGACACATGGCACCCTTCCTCCTGTCAATCAGCCGACACCCACGCTGATGACAGGTTTTCAACATGTCACCTCATTGACCCCGCCGCAGACTGGATGTTTTTACTTCTGTTTCCAAGCCAGTTGTTTGTAGGAATAAAACTGGTAAGATCTGGACGCAACAGACTCTTCTGGGATAGGTTGTTATGGATAGGATGCTGTTTACCATCTTATATTTGACTGATGGATGGATGGTGTGTGTGTGTGTGTGCAGCAAAAAGAGAGAGCGAGGGTCAGTTTAAATATGTACGGCAGAGGACACTGTCAAGAGGGAGAGACACAGGATTGCACTGCTGCCAGGCATCCATGCCATCGTCATGGTAACCAAACGCCTTCCTCTAAACTGGACGGAATCTGTTTTAGTTGCCATAGCTACAGCTGGAGTCAGAAGTACGGACCATTGTAAATAAGATTAAAGTTCAAAAATAAAGACGTCTCCTCTTCTTTGATTTCTCATATTTAAACACAAAGAATAGGTTAATTACGTATTAAACAGTCCTCAAACTTCTTCTGTCTTTCTAGACATGTACTGTATGTGCATGCATGCGTGTGACTTACCTCTGTGACGTATTTTTATATTTCTGCCTGTGAATAGATAAAGAAAAAGACAACACTTAATTCAATGAACCAATCCCATGCAGTGCTCAGTCAGTCCAGACCAAACTCAAGAGTGTGTGAATATTTCTTGTACAGACACTATAGACACTAAACGTGTATAAACCTGAGAAGTGAAGCCACAGACGAAGCACGTTCCTACAAATCACCAGCAGGGAGCGACGCGACCGATCGTCCGACCGTAAATATGAATCATGGAAGAAAATTATTGTCCTTTTCATTACCTGATCCGTACAGGAAACCTAATTTGTTATACTTTGTTCTTCATATGTGTGAAACATGGCAACTTCCTGTTGAAACAATTTAAAAACGAACACTCACGTGATTAAAAAACACGGTTACTGTGTCCTTGGAGTTCAGACATCAGCCTGTTTATTATAACATTATTATTATTATTAATATGGACTTCCTGTACAGACTGGGTCATGACACCCCTTGAATTATTAGCACAGGAAATATTTCCTTAATTTGTTGAGTGACTTGTCCGTTTCAAACAGGATGCGAGTTCATTAAGTCGGCGTCCCATCGGTCACACAGACAACGTGAACAGGGGATTTATGCCCGAGCGACTCATTGGTTAGCTTCACAGAGCTTCACCCTGCAAATATGATCACCGATGACTGACAAAGAGCCATCAGGATGCCAACGTTAAACCAGGCAGCAGCCAGAGGACATGGTCACCTATTTCCATGCACACACACCAAGGACATTTGACAAGAGTCAATGCGTTGAAGAGTTTACGACCCCCCATGTCAGCAGATAACAGACAGATGTGGGAGATGTGGGTCAAAGTGGTAGGAACACAATGAGCAGACGTGTGTGTGATCTGAGCTGCTGTTCCTGGAACATCAACATGAACAATGTTCCGACACACTATTATCAGATGACCCCTCACAGGTGCTGGACAGCAGAAGTCATTGAGTTAATTACGTTTCATCAATAAAGCAAAAAAAACGTGTTTGGGTGTGACGCTGAGGTAAGAGAACCCAAAGACGGCCACACACAAGCTGTCCACCAGAATCTCGACGCCTCACTCGCTCTGAAATTAGCCGAGCACACTTTCAGCTTTGAAATCTGGCGTGTGTGAGCCGTTATTTCATGGTGGGTAATTGCACACGGGCTGCTTTTATTTGTGTTTGATCAAAACACAAAAGCACACTGACGGCGGAGGGCGACCGTGGAGGATTCGCCACGCGGACACACGACTCTCGACAGTCACCTCTTTACGTGCAGCATATTTGTTGTTCGCTGTCTCTTTACCGTAGTGGGTGTTAATGGTTATGCCGCCTACGTCAATGCCAAGTGGTCTCTGGTCTGCAGAGACAGCGTAGGCGCCATTAGAATGTTTGGATACTAATGCAACAGTCATACTACAATTGTCAGCGACAGTTCCTGAATATTTCCTCAGCTCTACTTAACATGCATGGGACAAGATGAGAGGAACGCCTTGCAGTGTACCAGACCAACGTGGAACAGAAATGATCCATGACTGTGTTCTTGCTGAAGTTGGGTTGCAAAACTGGACTAGTTCACTCTCAGAGTGCCTGTCTGTCAACAGGAAACACACAACTATGGTCTCCTGAGAGGAACTTCTGATGGAGGCTGTTCCATCACATCCGGGTGTCACGTTTGTGGATGAAGCCTGGTGTAACACCACCACCTCTACTGCATCGACTGTGTTACATGAGCCGGAGGAGAACGTATAGTCCACATGGAGACGTTAAAAAGAGGTTTTGTTGCTTCTAATTTTCTGAAACCTCAAACACATTTTGTCAGACGTCAGTTGGGTGACGACGCTATTGTCACACAGACCTGTTGGAACTTTCTGGTACCGACGTATTTCCGTTTGATGTGTTTCGACTTTTAATTCTCGCCCATTGGCTGTTTACTAGTTAAAGTCACGGTCCACTCGCTTTCCTTTGTTTCAACACAAAAAACTCATCGTGAGCAAGGAACAACATGAACCCGAGCCAGCAGACAAAAGAATAGAACAAATAAAACTGTAGGACAAAAAGACGAACTGAAACGTCTCTCTCTCTCTGCTCAGCACATTACTGCATCAAAATGCTCAGCCGTTACTATGGAAACAAGGGAGGGTGACAAAAACACATAGGTACAGCATGTTTCTGCATCTCAGTAATATTCATAAAAAATACCACAAGAACAGAAGAAACCCTTTTTTAAATTTTTGTTTAATCCAATAGAGTTGTGTGAGTTTCTGTGTGTTATCTGCTTGTTATTGTGACTACTGGACGTCAACACCTCAGCGTGAAGGTGCTGGTCGTCTTCTCACAGTGAGTGACGTTGAGTTTCATATGTGACGGATGTCATCGTGCTCCTCAGGTTTCTCTGCTGGTTGCGGGTTGTTCTGACGCTGTGTTCTTTCACGGTCTCACAGACCGCGTCATGTGCTCCCTGACCTTAAAGCTGGATTAGTCAGTATCTGATCAGGAACAACGGGTCGTAGTGACACTGAGACGAGTGTTTCTGGCTTCACAAATGCCACGACCATCCATTTCCCAGGTGCTGGACACGTCTTCACACAGACCTGTCCTCCACGCCAGAGGAGCTCTGACCGCAGCGTCAGTCAAACATCCTGGTACTTTGAGTCATCCTCTTTTCGTGCCCTGCCGTCATCCCGTTGAAGTCGCTCTGGATCTGTTGTTGGTTGCAGGGAGTTTGCTGTATCACAACGCGGTGCGGTTGCCATAGCGACAGGCGAGAACAGGGAGACATGCTGTTTCATATCGGCTAGTGTAGTCT
>CAAKHB010007337.1:6574-19946 GCA_901007665.1 Aeoliscus strigatus
AGTTACATATGTGCACAGTAGTCACTGCGCGTGCGTGTGTTTGCAGCTCCAGTCATAGAACCTGACTACCTGCTGTGTGATGATTGTCAGAAAGCATTTATGGACTCGTACCTCAGCAACAGCTTTGACTTGTCCGTGTGTGACAAGTGCAGGTACACACACACACACACACACACACAAACCTAATCTGAGGTAGTATTTTCCAGCAGTGTGTAGCTGTATTTCCTTTCAGTGTTGTTCCTGCTCAAACTGAGTAGACATTTGTAACCACCACATAGTTTATTTGACCGTGTGTTCAACGACTGATCATCGGTGTTCTCTCCATTTCAGAGACAATGAGGTGAAACACAAGCTGATCTCTCGAACTGAGGCCAAGCAGCAGTACCTGCTGAAGGACTGTGACCTGGACAAGAGAGAACCTCCACTCAGGTTCATCCTGAAGAAAAACCCTCACAACCCACGCTGGGGGGACATGAAGCTCTACCTCCGGCTGCAGGTACGGACCAGAGCCGCCGACCGTCAGTAGCCCAGTCAGTGGAGAGGGTTGTGAAGCAGCGACTGTGTCACCCACAGGTGGAGAAGAGATGTATGGAGGTGTGGGGGTCCGAGGAGGCGCTGGAGGAGGCCAGGGAGACACGAGAGGAGAACAGGGAGACGCAGAAACAGAAACGATTCAACAAGAAGGTCAAAGGTCAGGTTCCAAACATCCTCATATGCTCAGACAGCCAACAACCGTTGGCACAGGGTAATGGTGGATTCTGTGTGTGTGTGTGTGTGTGTGTGTGTCAGAGCTGCGTAGGGCCGTGCGGAGCAGCATGTGGACCAAAGACACCAGCGTTCATCAGCACCAGTACGGGCCAGAGGAGCTGGTGGATGAAGACGAGGACCTCTACAAGAAAACCTGCAGCACCTGTGGACATGAACTCACCTACGAGAAGATGTAGACTGTTACTGACGATGTTTCAGGCTCCATCCTCAAACCATCTGCCTCATTTTCTATTTATTCAATTCATATAAAACTGTTTTTTCCAGCAGCCGTGTTTGTTTTACTTCCTTCCACAGCAGTGGTTCTCCACCATGATCCTTTGGTGTATCAGATGTCTGATTCAGATCAGCAGAACTTCAGAAGGATCGTTGGAAGCAGGTGACACCTCGAACATGCAGGTCTGAGGACCAGGGTCAGAGACCTGTGTTCCACACACACACACACACAGATATAAGTGAGCTTTGGTTATGTTCCAAACGAGCTGGGTGTGTTGATTTTTCAGTATGTGCTGGTTTGGTTTCTTGGGTTGTTCCAAACCCTGTGAGATCAGATTTAACTCTGAATGTTGATATTTCTGTAGCTACATCTGATTTTTAGCGTCTCATAATTTGAACATCCATGTTCTCTGCTCAGGTTGCTACGTTGCCTCAGTGTTTCCAGTTATGCAACGTCATTCACTGTTGTTCCTCAGCATCCCTCCATCTGAGTTCATGCAGGTACTTTACAAGGTGAATGGTTGCACATACATCTGTGAGCTCCAGGTGTGAACTGACCAATGTGACAGCAGCTGACCATCACACCTGTTAGTGCATTTGGGTCACTGATGAGAATCCTTGATCAGATACAAGACTGGGAACAAAACCTTACAAATGTCACATTTAATCCAAGAAAGTTTATTTAAATTCAGTTGAAGTTAGTGATGTGTTCTCACGGTCGGATCCGTATGCTTCCAGAACGCCCTTGTGGCCACGTCTCAAAATAAAGACGGCAGTGTCAAGGACTGACTTAATACATTTATTTAAATTAAGTTACAAAAAGTTAAAATTCAAAGGTACTTTTAGAGACTTGAATTGCATTTTCTGCAGTATCATCCTGAAGTCCCTCAGCATTGTCCTGGAAGAGAAGGCAAAGTCACCAGTCTTAAACAGAGGCAGAGTCGTCCATGTCTGGACTCAAACGTGCGTCTCTTACGTCACCAAAGTACTTCTCAATCAGGTTCTGAGCGGCCTGGTACACCATCTCGTTGCCATGGTTCTGGAGCATCTCGATGCGGTCCAGTCCTCCTAGTTCTTCAACCAGCAGGCTGAGTTTCTCCGTCTCACCAATCTTCTCCGCTGCCTGAAAAGAAAAGTCATCCAAGTAACTAAAAAAAGTAAAAAAAAAAAAATCCTTTGCCAAACCGTGTCTTCACCATGAAGATGCTGTTGATGGCGTCCAGTATGACCAGAATCACTTTGGCATCTTTGACTTGCAGCAGGTTGAGAATCGCCTCCAGAGCGCCACTCTGCACCAGCTGGACCACCTGCTCAACAGTGCCCCCGCTGGTGAAGTTTGTTACTGCCCACACAGCCTCCCGCTTAGTCTTGAAGTCTCCCTTCAAACATAATTACAGGAAAGAAAGAAGTATATAATAAAGTATCTGTAGCTGATGTTCCTCAGATATTGCTGCTCTTCAGTAACGTCTGGTGAAAGCTGCTGTGATACCCACATTCCTGAGGAGGTCCACCAGAGGGGGCAGCAGACCACAGGTGATGAGCTGTTGGATTTGCTGGCACGGCCCGGCTGCGATGTTGGATAACGCCCACGCCGCCTCCTTCTGCACGTTGGCCGTCGGGTGCCTCATCAGCTGAGGAAGGGCGTTGAGAACGCCGGCGTCTATGGCCGTCTGGGTCTGCAGGTCCGAGCCGCTCACGATGTTCCCCATGGAGCGAAGAGCAGGCGTCTGCGCATCAGACAGGCTGGATTACAGACAGACTGGGGGGTGGGGGGCGTAACCCAAGACGACTGAGCCAGCGTTACCATGACGCTCAGCTCCTTGTGGCTCATGAGCTCCACCAGCCGAGGGACGATGCCCGTTTTCACCACAACGTCGATGCGGTCGTTGTCGCCGTCGGTGAGGTAGGAGACGGCCCAGCACGCGTCGGACAGGATGTCCTTGTCCCCCAGATGGAGGAACTGGATGAGAGACGGGAGAACCTGCAGGAACATCAGTGAATCTTCCGGACGAACAAATGGGCTGCACTCCTGTCGAAGACGCCGTTACCTGCTGGACGGCCGACATCGGTGGGTACGGGTTCTTGTTTCGGCACAAGTTGGACAACGTCCATGTGAGGTTGCGCAAATATCCAATCTGGAGTTACAAAGACAGGACGGATGTCTGGAGTTTGTTCACCGGATGCCGAGGTGAACGGAAACGTGCTAAATAAACTCACAGGTGTTTCTGGCGAGATGCGAGCCAGCAAGGCTGGGACAACGTTACATTCAATCAGGACGTCTCGATAAGCCGGGCCGTCACCTGGACGTTAAACAACAACAACAAAAAAAAGACGACAATGAAGTGGAAGATGTCAAGAGCGTCAGGATATTCAAATGCTGATACAGAAATTCCTAATGTGTTCCTAACGTAAGATTGATGGACCTTCTCACCTGCAATGTTCCCCAGAGCCCAGACAGCCTGTTCGCTGATGTGCAACAACGGCGACGCCAGCAACGAAATGAAACTGGGAACAGCTCCATGCTCCACCACCTGAGGGCAGAAACGACTTCAACAGTCCCAGTTCACCTGAACGCATGACTGACCAACAGGAGAACTGAGCCACGCCACCTGGTCACCATGACAACACATCAGGTCAGCAGTGTGTGTGTGTGTGTGAGAGACAGACCTGCTGCGTGTGCCAGGACGTCCCAGAGGCGATATTGGTAAGAGCCCATGCCGCCTCGAACTGGAGCGTGGGCTCGTCGTCCATTCCCAAGAAAATGACGAAGCGGGACAAGAGTCCGGCGTCGATGATCTCCTTCAGAGGAGGGTTCCGCTCCTGAGAGAGCAGTTTCCTGAGGAGGTCACAGGTGGATGGAGGATTAGACAGCTGGGTGGAAACACAGGCTGCGACTGATGTTTAAAAAGATTTAAAAGACAGACAACATTCACAGCAGAGAGTCCATTGTTGATTTTAACCTATTCCACATACAGATTGATTAACATTTTAAATTCACAGCAAGATTTTACAAAGCTCAGAGTTCATGTTTTAATATCTGTAGTAGTTATTTCACTCACTACGGTGGTAAAGTCATCTGTATGAAACATGTTTAAAACACCCCCCCCCCCCATTTGCACCTACTCTGGCAGCTGAGTGATATAAATGAACAATGTCAATTAATGTAAGACTTAAAATAATCAGCTAAATGAATATTTCCATGTCAAATATTACTTAAGACTTCAAATTCGATATTTTAACCAATTCAAAAATGAAAATACAACATTATTTGGAAAACGTTGAAAAAAGTCACTATCATGTCAGGATAAGTTAAAAATGAATTGTTTAAAAAAAAAAGTCACCTGGCAGCCTGACATCCTCTGGTCTGACTCTCCCTGTTGTCACTGGTCACCAGCTGAATTATCTCCTCGATGGTTAAAGATGGAACCTGCATGCGCACAGACAGTCACAGGAAATGACGAGCTGCTGCTGGTGATCACACCGGAAGTGTCCGTGAACGCACCTTTTCGTGGGACAGGTGCTCTGGAGACAGCGCCTCCTCGTCCGGCAGAGACGACAGGGTGATGTTCCTCCTCTTCAGGACGTTCTCGTTCTTGTGAGCTTTGCGCAGCTCCACGCATTCAGAGATGCGCTTCTCCCGCAGCGTCTGCACGTGGAAGGTCAGTGAACGTCACCGCGGCACGAGCGCAGGGCGCGAGAGGCTAAAGGTCAACTCACCGCCGGGTCCTTGCCTTTGTTCTTGAACTTTGACAGCCGCTTGACGGTGATATTCTCGGTGGGCATGATGATGGAGGGGGTGGTGGGGGGGCAGGTGACGGCTGCTGCGGGGGTTTAAATGGCGCCTGCTCAGGTGAGGCTAATTAACGCGGATCACGTGACACAGCTGAGGACAGTTGAGTTAATGACGGGAAGTCTGATTTTTAGTTTTTATTTGATTTCTTCAGTTTATTTGTCTGTGAGTTCGTTCAACGCATCAGCAGAGTAAATATCCACAATATTCACATATATCTATTGTATTTAATGTTTGTATATATTTCGATTATTTGATATTTTATTTGTCTGGAAGTTTGTTCAATGCATCAGAAGAGCACATATCCATAAAATGTATGTATTTTTATATTTATGGTACATATTTATATATAATATTTGTAAATATTTAGATTATTTTATATTTTATTTGCGTTTGTTCAATGCATCAGAAGAGTAAATATTGTGAACATGTAATTGTACTTAATGATGCCCTGAAAATCAGAAGTATTTGGGCCCTGTCGACAATTTTTTGATTGTAAAATGTTAATATGAAGAATTGACACATCAACACAGTTCTGAAAATGAAGTATATGAATACAAATAATATCTGCCTTCTTGTCAGTACCAGTAGATGGCAGCATAACATAAATCTACCAGTGTGTGAGGGTGCGAGAGAGAGAAGTTTAGGCCTTGCATACGTCAAACGTACAAGTATTTTCCATATTGAAAATCAGATCATGTGATAGTGTTTGAATGTTTTGTATAACGCAGCAGAGAGAACAAAGTCAGCAGTTAACATTTGACTGTCGTGACTGTCTGACAGGTGTGACGCGCTGATACACAATCGTGTGACAGGTCACGTTCGCTGGGGCTGAAACAGATGTGTGGTGCTGAAGAGCGACAGTCTCCAACGTAGCTGGAAATTAAATTACTAAAGTAAATGGCTATGTTGTTGTGGGAAACCTGCAGGGAGGATGAACGCAGAAGTTCTCAGGATGGAGAGCATGAGAGCATCTTTGTTCAGGTCAGAAAGTCAGAGAGTGGAAAACCGAAGAAATTAAAATGATTCATTACGTCATTTGTGGGCTTGTGTGTGTGTGTTTAAGTGTTTGAGCTGGTCGCACCTCAGCTCGTCTCTGGCCTTTTGACCTGGAAGTGCTCACGGTTCCTGCGAGGCTCCCTGCGGGGCGTGGAGCGTGGACTGACCCTGTTCTCCCTGTGGTCGCTGACTCGCTGTTCTCTGGAACAATGTGAGGTGATTGGAGAAAATACCACGACAGGACATGTGCACGTGTTATTAAAAAGCTCCCGTGCACGTTAGCAGAGAGACGCCTGGAACTGCGTGTGGCATTCACGTGTAAAAGCATTTTTGTTTTTTTAATAACGACAAGTGACGACAGACATTGATATGACATGTTAATATTCATTTACTTTGTCTCTTAGAGCTCCAAGCCTTTTTTTTTTTAATTCATCCTCAATAATCCTCAGTCCTGTTAGATCAGGTAATATTTTTCAGATTTTAACAACAACAACAATAATGACGATAATAATTATTATTAAATGTGCTGTTTTATTTGACGCTGTTCTGTGCAGCACATTTTAGCATTTAGCAGTTATTCTTGTGATGCAGTGTTCCCGTTGTAGACACATTTGGGCCAACCCCTTTTCTATTGTTTCACCTTTCAGTTGGGAATTCTCTTCATTTTTCCGTCCAAGCCTCTTGCTAGTCCTCCCTCTGCTGATGTCATTTCTTCTTTCCATCTCATCTCATCCTCCCTCCGTCCCATCCTGCCTGGTTCCCATATCAACTTGAGGTGTCTATGGGAAATCAGTATTATAGATTGTGCTGTGTCAGTGCACACACACACACACACACACACACACACCAGTGTGTGATATGACCTCTGTGTGTGTGATAACAGAAGGATCTTCAATCCTCTATGCTGTTTAACATGTGAAACTGAGGGAAAATCCCTGGGAAGTGTGAGTGTGTGTGTGTGTGTGTAATCTTTTTGAGTACTGACTTAAGATTTCATCAGTCTGACATTTTGGTCTCTCAAACCCCTTTAAATGTCAGTTTGAGGGTTAAAACAGCTTTTTAAAACTGGCCTCTGGTTCTGGTTAGATGCTTGAGAAATTCTAATGTCTGTTGTATGTGTGTGTGTGTGTGTGTGTGTGTGTGTGTGTGTGTGTGCACGCGTGTGAGTGCGTGTGGAGGGAATTTCCACTGCGTGCTTAAAAGAGAAGTCTCAGTCCCAGAAACTGATATCAGACATGTTTGACATTCTTATACACACGTTTGTGAATGTCTTTACAACACACTTTATCATTTGTGCGTGTGCATCTGTTTGCGTGTGTGTGTGTGTGTGTGTGTGTGTGCGTGCGTGGCATCAGTACTCAAGTGCAACATCTGTCCAAGGTGTCACTCTTTGTCCTTATTTTTGTCCTTTTCAGTCACATTCAGTTAATTAGTACTTCATGTTGCTCAATAACGGCGACAAGACACAGCTCAGGTCCAATTTATCATACTGACCTGTGTGTCTGTGTGTGTGTGTGTGTGTGTGTGTGTGTGTGTGTGTGTGCGTGTTGAGAAGATCATTTGTTTCTGCTGACAAAGCTCGAACTGCTGGATTGTATAAACGGTTTTGAGGACTCAACAGCTGAGATCGAAATGAGCCATTTATCATCGCTTACACACACACCCACACACACACACACAGATTCTCCCACTGGTATTTAATTCCACACAGGGCTGGAGAAAAATGCAGATTTTGTTTAATGATCAATAAAATAGAATCATTCCAGCAGGAAACAGATTCTGATCAGTTAACCACGAGCAGTCCCAGTAAATACATGATACATGAAAAAAGCACGATAAGACAAATGTAGAAACTAATGAAGGACTAATGATTGTTTGGAGGCTGGAGATGTTCACAGGATCGATGGTATCCATGGATAAATCGCAGTGGCGCTGTATGTGAAGCTGGTACAGTTCATTGTTTGTCTACGATGCTAAAACAATAAATCCCCCTCTGCACAAAGCCGTTCAGTTACTAAACCGGCACAATTTTCAGATGTTTCCTCCTGACCGACCCACACACTATCACGCGAAAGAGAAACTAGTGATTGCGCTGCAGGTGTGTGGCGCAAGCGTGCTGTTGTTGTCACTGCTGTTTTTGAACGCAGTAAAACGGTTCGACTCCACTGTCCCGACGGCAGCGCGGTCAGACCGTCGGCAGCGCTTCCTTGAATCCACATGTGTGCGTTTGAAGCATCCCAGCAAGTTGGTGACACGCTGTAAAAAAAGAGAGAATGTACACAGATGGTCTGGAATTCCAGCCACAGTTTGTTGCAACGTAAATCAGCCCAAACAACCAAAAAACACATGGAGTAGTGTGAGTTATGAGCTTTTAGGTGAAAGCACAGACATTGTTTCTGAAAAATAAAGTCCAAAATTCCAATATGGCCGCCATTCGGTTCAGTAAAATCTTAAAAATGCTGCATTTCTGTCAGATGAACTTTAACAAGTGTTGTTTTGTAGGTTGTCAGGCATTGAACCCGTTCCAACCAGAAAGGGATGAATACTCACCCTTTTTGTTTCTCATGTTTGGAGAACTCACTCAGGCCATAATTCCTGTTAGGAACCCCTCCAACCCCTCCTTCTGATTTTAAAATCAGCTGGGATTTAAAAAAGCAACTGCACAATGTACAAGTATCCATCTTTTATAAGCGTTCTCTTTTATGTAAAGTATTTATTTTTTGCCTAGAGTCCGTCTTGGATTTATCATTTCATCAATGTCTCTTTAGTTGAACTTGACAACGGAGATTGGACATTTTTAAGCTGAATGGAATTTATGCGTCAGTTTATGGTCGTCCGTCGGTATCAGACGTCTTAAACGTCCAACTCCACTGAGCCGCCACTCGAGAATTCTCCTGGTCGGGGGCGTTTGTTCACTCATACGTTGGAGAAGACACTGAATGGTTTTATTATCTGTGGATCAGCAGATGATTCCTCAGGACAAGAGGGGAAAGAATCAAAGCAGCGGATGAGAGACAGGGCGGGGGTGTGTGTGTGTGTGTGTGGGGGGGGGTGGTGGGCTTCAAAGACGAACGCCGAGTTCACACAGATATGAGGTTCAGAGCCCACATGGACTGAAAAACACTGAGAACATACACATAACATACACTCACTGAAGTGTGTGTGTGTGTGTGTTTGTTGGGGGGAGCGCTCTCACCAACACTGTCAACAATAACATCCTTCATTCTTCTTGTGTGTGTGAGTTTAAAACACCAGCTGGCAGGTAGGCAGCCGGCCGCTGGACGAGTTCAGGGCTTTAAGGGTCCGCGAGAGGCTGTCGAGGGAGGGTGGGGGGGGCTGGGGTGGTGCTTAGGTATCAGGTGAATCTGGGCTGAGAGGCCCCCTCGCACTGGGTATTCGCCGACCGCCCCGGACCGGACAAAAGCAGGGGCTCCTTCAGGCCCACGGGCCGGACGGGTAACACTAGAAGGTCTTAATGGCTCCAAGATGGAGGGTGGAGGGTCGGAGGAGGAGAACATGGTGGATTGATGAGCTCCACTTTGTTCCCTCACAATCCACACATGTCTGTTTGTATTGAATGAAATGAAGGTCAGTCATGAAATCCAGAATGAATCTGTTCCATTTCAGCTGTTTGTTTCTTCTTAGCAATATGTCTTTTTAAAATTTTATCTGAAGCCTTTTTTTTCCCGTCTGCCAATTGTCAGAAACCTCGTCGATATGCGTCAGATCCTGACTAACAGGAAAACGTGCAAACTGTTTTTCTTTACTCTGTGATTCTAACATGAAGATGAAGGAATTATTTTAATTTTTTTAATTCATTCTTAATTAATTTAAATTCTTTTCCTCTTTTTATACCCACATATGCTATTTTTCACAGTGCTGCTAACAAGATTTCTGTTGCCATGAAAATTTAAGATTTTGTAAATATGAAAAAAACTGTCATTGCGTGCTGTAAGCAGCCTGTAGGTGGCGATGGTGCGCTCTATCTATGTTCCTGCTGTACTATAGTAAAGTAAATCCTTTTCACGAGACAGGAATGTACAGTTGTATATTGTCCCAGCAGTTCATGCAGTTGTGTTGTCGATTGTTGAAGGTGTTGAACAAACGTCAGTGACCTCGTGAACATTCCTCACGTTCTCATCAATTCTGAAATGCTGCGGAAAGAAACATTCCCAAGAAACAAGAAAACTGAACATGTTGAATCCTCAGAGTGAGTTCAGGCCGACGCTCGTGTTAGACGCTTCTCAGCGTGTTGATTTCAGTGTATTGTTCTGTGCTGCAGACACACACACACACACACACTGGCTGCAGAGGGCAGAACTAAACAATAATTACCATACCTGACTGACATGCAGACAGACAGTTGTGTGTGTCTAATGTTTATGGTGTACGAAAGGCGTGTTGAGATAATATCAATTAGTTCTGGGAAATTGTTGGGCTGAAAAAACTATTGTTCTTTTGACTCTGAACAAAAACATGACACTTAAATGACGCTTATACAAATGAATATTGGTAAATCCAAACAGGACGGAATATCATTTAGGACAGCCGTTCATTATTATCTTATAATTATATAGTATATAGTAAATAGAATTTAATGGACATGTGCAGCGCATAAACAACTGGTGCAGTACGGTAAGGCAAGGCACCTTTATTTGTATAGCGCATTTCACACACAGTGGCAACTCAATGTGCTTTACACAGAGAAAGAAAAAAATGCTTTAAAATCATTTAAAGGACAGCAATGAATTAGCTTAATTTATCTTTCGGTTTGGACAAAATTTTGGGAGTTGTCCCACCATAAAGGAAGAAACGCCTGTTTTAGCCAATTTTTACTGAACTTAAACTGATAATAGACAATAACAATTAGAATGATCAAAATCACAAGAATCAAAAGAATGACAGCATGACTTTGCGCTGTGCAATCGGCACGTTTGCACAGCGTCTTTTAGCTTCCGTACGATAATCTAAAGTAGGACTCTGATGTTGGAAGCTGAGCAGAGTCTCTTCTGACTTTTTAAACAGCACCATCATGAAATGAGTGTGTGTGTGTGTGTGTGTGAGAGAGAGAGAGAGAGATTGAAGGTAGGAGGGAAAAAGTATAGACATCAAAGAGCAGTGGAAGAGAAAAACAGCTGGTCAATGTGTGTGTGTGCATACTGATGCTTGAAGTCAGGTAGGGTGGCACATACAGGGTCCCCTTTGAAGATGTTTATGCACACACACACACACACTACGTGCACATGGTGACAGGTGGAGTGTGCATATACAGTTTGTGTGTGTGTGTGTGTGTATCAGCGGTTAAAGCATCATAAATCATGGCTGTGGATGTTTGTGTGTGTTCTGTGCGTGGTGAGTGTATGAGTGTGTGCGTGTGATGTCGTGTCCCGACATGTGCAGCCTCACACACGCGTCGGGCTGATGAGCCAGGACAGAACCCGGTTGCAGCTGGATGCTGGAAATGACAGACGCATGACGCGGCCGCTGGAAATGCGTTTGCTCTGTTCTAGTCCTCGTCCTTTAGTTTGTAGAAAAGGTTCTTGTGGAGCGGATCACAAATCACGTTGGAGTCCCAGTTTCAGTCCAAAGAATCCGGTGTTGTCTGGGACCATTAGAATTCTCAGTTCTTCTATCGTTAAAGTTCGCTGTTCCTGGATTCGACACGAAACAACTCCAGTCCCCTCTGAGGCCTCCGCCAAGTCTGAAGTTGTGGTCATGACATATGTCGCTAACAGATTCGCGGGCGTTTATACAGCCGACGCTTTCTGTCAATTCATATTCCGGTGAGACTGGTGATCAACAGCACAGCTGCGTTCACCGAAATGTCCTCAGCTCATCACAGGTTGTGTTATGAAACTCAGACTGTTAATTTGGATGCTTGGATGTGGTTAAGATGCACGTGGGCACGCGCGCGCACACGCATACACACACACTATGCAGTCGAGCTGTTCTGCAGAAAGGAAATTCCCTGGTTTATAAAGCTGTGATCTCTCATCTCATCCTGATCCACTGATAACGAGTGTGTGTGTGTGTGTCTGTGCTATAAGGCAGCAATGTTTTTTTACTTGAATGGACACACACACGGTGCTTTTTTGAATATTGGAGTTTGTCACATGTTGTCATACTTCTGATACGGTGAAGTCAACACGTAAGTCCAGTGTCTTGTCTTGTCACTTGTCACTATTGGTTTTGTTGTGGATCTCAGAAGTGTGTACTATGTTGCGTTGGAGTGTTTTGTGTGTTTGTTTCCGTCCTGAGCGCTGAATTAAAGCAGTGTTCGTTCTTTGCCATTCCGTCGAAGAGCAACAGGTACAAGACACTCGAGGTTGTTGTTGTTGGCTCTTCATGATTTCTCCTTACAAATCGGGCGGGTCTTCGGTCTGACTGCTGTCTGCACGTCTCACACAAGCACACACACCAGGACGCCGCTCACACACTTGCCAGAGAAAAGGTGTCATAAAAGTCGTCTTTGTGTCTTTCGTGTGCGAGGCTTAGGAGCTGTCACCCGCAGAGGAGGAATCCACCAGGCTTTGAGGAGCGCAGGTCTGTGTGCGGCGTGCAGCGACGTGTGTTGGTGCGTCTGCGTTTGTTTTGTGTGTCTGTCTGCCAGATCGTCTCAGGTTCCCTTAAGGCCACACAGACAACAGCGTCACGTTGACATATATAAACTTTGCTCCAACCGATGTGGACGAGCGGGATGTCACACCTCAAAGCGTGGAGGGACACCGGGAGGTGCAGCAGGTGAGGAGGTCTTGGACAGGTGTGAAAAGTACACGTGTGTGAAGGTGAGGCAGCGACAGAAGTCTGCCGAGGAACAAACAGGTATGTTGTGGTCTGGTAGAGCATCTGTATTTACACAAACATTCAGCCCATGTCCACAGAGAGGCACGTGGGTGTGTCTTCTTGCACCAAAGGCAAAACTGCAATGCATTGTGGGTGATATTCACATCTGGAGTGACCGTCGTCGGTCACTCACTCAGAAAATTCGAACGACACTTAAGTTGGTGGTGGGATCCACTCGAGGGAAAGTGAACCAGGATGTGTTTAACCACTTTCCTCCAGTTCCCTGTCCTCCATCACTTCCTGGTGTTTCATCCAATCAGCTGGCTGCATTCCCTCATGCGCTCTCACCTCTGAGTTCTCAGTTTCTCGTCGGTCTTGTTGTTTGTTACCTGTGTTTCTGTCCATGTAGATGATCTTCTTAGAACTTGTATCTGCTCTCTGCGATGTCAAAATGTTGTTTTTTGGTCTCTTCCCTCCAGTAAACAGTGACATGATGTCTGTGTTGCAGGCGACTGATCGATAACGTTGTGGTTTAACAGCTTGGTGTGGGTCGTCTGGTAGACTGAGTAGCAGAGTAACATCCAGAGAACGTGTGCAAACAGAGCAGAATGTCCGTCACACGGAGCCTGTTGATGCAAACCCACTTAGAATTGACCCCAAACAGAATTGAATCAATTTAACTCTGAATGCGCATGAGGTGGAGGAGAAAGAGACGAGCACATTCTTCACCTCCTCCATGGACGCTGTGCATTTCATACACATTTGTCATGTTGAGACCTTGAGGAGAATTCCTCCTGATTATGCAATAATAATTCATGA
>CAAKHB010007338.1:0-22219 GCA_901007665.1 Aeoliscus strigatus
AGATGAGGTGAATGTCACTAGAGACATAAGAGTCATAAGAAGGGAGGAGGCAAAAAGCATCAACAACTTCACGTCTTGATACTAAGGAACTGAAACTTGACTATCTAGACAAAAGGTACAAGGTAGAAGGTAAAAGGACAAAAGCACTCCTCAGACCCCAAGCAGTGATTTCCATCCAGTATTTTTGTATATTTCAATTTACACCAAATATCTCTGTACATCTACCTAAACTTATTCTATGTACATTAATAGATTCCTTCCTCCTGGATCCAGCTCCACAACAACATCTGTTCACACTGATTCACACACTCCAATCTGGTGTTTGTTTCTGTCTTTTATCTTCGTTCGTTATCTTACAGTGCCTAAAATCCACAAGCACCATAATCTTTCCTGAGATCATACTATCTAGAATATTGTCAGAATCCGGATACATTAATTCAATTACATTTAATTTTATTTGTATGGCCCAACATGACCATTACAATTAAAGAACCTATAGCAAATGTATCCTGTATTTTTATGTATTGTGGAGTTCTATGCTGAAAATGGCCCTTTCTCACAGGAATTCTTCTAATAATTCTGGGGTCCAGATGGTTCCAGAAAACCAAAATTTAATTACCTGCAAAAATATAAGGTAACAATTTGACACACCTGTCCAGATAAACAGGGAAAAACATTCAGGTGGAAATGTGCTAGATGACGACGGGATGTGTAGTCTCACCCCTCTGGCAGCGCGCCCCCTGCCATCCTCCGACACAGGTGCATTTATTCACATCCACACATCTCCCTCCATTTTGGCAGGCAGGTGTGCACAGGGCTACAGAACACACACAGACACGTCGAGGTATCAAACACCGGATTAGTGCGACTAATGCTACATGGTTTAGTTACTTACGTAAGAGGCACTGGGGCCCTGTGTAGTCAGAGGGACACTGGCAAGTACCGGGCCCCACGCAGCGACCTCCATTAGCACAGGGCAACTCACACACCGCTGACAGAGATGAAGAGGAGGGAGGAATCAGGAGGAAGGATGAGTGAGTTTCAGAGTCACATCCATGTATTCTTGGCATTGAGATACATCTTTCCTCAGTGAAATCATTGTTTTCATAGAAACCTGTGTGGCAGCCGTCCCCAGTCCAGCCAGGAGGACACAAACACTTGTTCCAGCGCATACAGGTGCCTCCATGAGCACAAGGTGGAGAGCATATGGCTGAAACACACCACCAATACCAACGGTCACGCATCCAGCTTCACCAGAGTCGCACACACACGTCACAGATCTGCAGCTTGTGGGAGCTGTTTACACAACCGCTAACATCACAGTCCCCCCCTGTACTGTTATTGTACTGCAAATAAATGTAAAATACATGTATTAACTTCAGGGGGAAAAACTTACAGTCCTAACTCGATGGTCTAAAGTGCACAGCGCACGGTGCAGAGTCACAAGTGTCGTTGCTATTTAGATGCAGGTACAGTTGTCATTTTCACGCCACGCGCCCTCGCCGTCTAACTAGTCCATGAACATGTTCGGAGGAAGAAAATGTGTAAAGTATTTGTATTACTGCTCATGAAGATATGTGATATGTGTCTCTACGTGGGTGGACAACACGTGCACTCTGCTCAGACACACACGGTCCACCGTGTGCTCCGCGTTCACCACTTTTAAAGGGGATGAGAGGTGACGCTCTGATTGGCTGATTGAAGGATACGCCCAGAACCCACCCAGGACTAATCCACAGAGTACGTCCGACCCTTTGAGCCTCTCCACCATGGACACAGTCTAAACACACACCGTCTGACTAGTAGGACACTGAGACACGTCCACGTGCAGCACGTCTCTACACGTTCGACCATGTAAATAAATGTATAATATCCGAGTTAGATCGTGTTGATTGACACCTGAGCAGCCCAGACCGGGATAGCCTGGAGGACAGTCACAGCTGTTTGGGGCCACACACGCTCCATAGTTCTGACAGGGAGGGTCACACACAGCTGGAAAGAATACAGACATTTCATCAGCCCTTACAAAGTATATACTATTGGATGAAACTGCATTATTTTTACACTGCTGATGAAGATGCAGTCACTCACGCCGGCACTTGGTGGCGTCATCTGTTCGGACTTCATAACCGTCCCTGCAGGCACAGTTAAACCCACCAGGTTGGTTCACACAGGTCTGCTCACAGCCACCGTTGGTAAAGTCTGCACACTCGTCCACATCTCATGACAAGAGGACAGAGGAGGAGTTAAAGAGTGACACCGTGTGCTCCCATCTAACAGCTGTGGCTCAAGGAAACACATTTTAGTGGATTCTTTGATTTTCTTACTGGGATGTTGACTGCCTTCTTTTGCCCTGGATTATATGACCCTCAACAAAACATACTGGACAAAAAAGCCTGACATTGCACAATTTCCCTCTTTGGGGCTGGAAAGAGCATCCCTCCTTGCTATCATTTGTACCAAACTTCACTGAGTCACAAGCTGACGTACCAACCAATGCTGCTCTGTGCAGTGACTTTTAAACTTGCTTGTGCACTCAAACTGAGTCAACTTTGTACGGCATCGATTGCCATCAAGAGTGAATGGGTGAAGAAAGACGGCCGCCTGTGGAGCGTCTGTACTCCTGTTCCCAGTGTGATCTCAGGTCACAACAGGAGCGTTTCATCAGCGGAGGAGAACACCCGACGAGTACCTCCAACGAGGCAGAACGAGGTAGAACGTCAGTTGGAGATGGCAGGAATAAACAACAACAAACAAGACCCTGACTGCTGCTTCAGTTTTCATCAGCTTTCACCACCACACATTCCTCCTCCAACCATGATGAACAGACTGTAAATGTTCATTTATTACTTTATTAAGACTTCAGAACCTTATTGAGGTATCAAATATGATGATGAATCTGTGTGTCTGTGTGTAACTGTGTGTCTCCTACACACATTTTGACGTTGTGGTGTTTTATTTTGAAAATCGACTGGATTCTCTGTGTTGTAACTTCTGGTGTCAGCGATCTGCTCTGTGGAAACGGACGTGTCTCAGTCTCTGCGTGCTGACATAGAAAACTTCCCAACATTAGTGGGGCTGACGGTCGCTCCAGAGACGCTGCTGAAACGTGCTGCAGCCGGTGTGAAACACTCTGACTGACTGGACACCATCACCAGTGGAGCACAGATGCTTCCAGAATACATCCACCTTAAGACAACATTAGGTAGACCAGCTATAAAAATGATCCATTTACCTTTCCTTATTACAGGATCCCCCACTGAACAGGGGCTCGAGCCTCTTTAACTTGTATGTTTATGTAGTTTCCTTTTCATTACATTGTCAACATTTCAGGACCGACTGAATCCATACAGTGATGTACGTCATGACAAATCCCACCTACACAGCTCCTCCTGTCCTCGCGAAGCTTCCAGCCCACTTGGCAGCTGCACTGCACGTGGCCCTCGGCCCTCACAGAGCACGTGTGGTCACAGCCACCATTTCTCAACTGACAGGACGTGACATCTGTTTAGCCGAGAAACAACATAGGATTTCAATGTTAATTGTAGACGCAGGAACTGTGAGACACAAAAGTAGCTTTGACTTTAGTCGACAACAATCACAAAACATGTATGCATGCATGTATAAACATGAGGACAATTATAATGATGAGGCATCACTAAAGAGTTGATATCCATGTTTCACACATGTTGTTATCAATGATTGCTGCATAATGTGAAAGTTAAAAACCTGCTGTTCATCAGTTAACCTCACTCTACTGACACAAGTAGTCTGATGGTTTGGAATGATTATGTATGGATATGTATGACGTGTGATCATTTGAAGTTATGATTAAATCTCCTAAAAACAGTCAGAAAGTCCAGTTTTCTTCCACCCAAATAATATCCAGCAAATACTGATGAGTAGCAACTCACTGCTGCAGGTCAGGTTATCAGTGTTCAGCAGTAATGGAGGTGGACAGTGGCAACTGTGTCCTCCTGGAGAGTTGGTGCAGATGTGTGAACAGCCCCCGTTCTGGAGTTTGCATTCATCGATGTCTGACACACACGCACACACACACAGTAGTCATAAAGAGCAGTGAAATGTGAAGCTGAAGAGTGTCGGTGAGATACTGACCCACACAAGTGACAGCGTCAATGTGAAGCTGGTAGCCAGGCTGACAAGAGCACTGGAAAGATCCCTGAGTGTTGACGCAGATCTGTTCACAGGTTCTGTTCAGCAGCACGCACTCATTTATATCTGGGGGGTCAGACACATTTCATCAGCTCATTTGACAGAACACGGCTCAGAACAAACCTTTGACCATCAGTTCAGACAATTCCCACACAACTAAAACACATTCTCAATCATGTCTTGTCGGTAACTTCATTGACAATAAATGAAGTCGGTTGACAACCTTTTCAAAACATGCTTCATTTAACATCTTGTTCCGGTCCAGTCAGAAATGGGAGGATCTTTGGCTCCATCACACAGCCTTTGTCCCCCTAATTGTTAACATTTATCAACTGTTTTTGGATCGTGAGGGATGGGACGGGGTATGTTGGTTCATAACGGTATCATATTATATTATACTTTTAATTTTCCAAGTTCAACAGTGAGATGTGATTACAACATGAATTTGATTTCATGGCAGAACACATTTTATTCATTCGTTTATTTCGTTTCAGTTTTACTGACGCTGCTCTGAGTCAAGTCTCTGCTCTGCTGGCTGACCTGGCCACATGAGTAGGATGGGGGGCGGTGCTTGTCTTTGGCTCCAGTGACTAAAATTGTCTTTGTTGAGTCAGGATGATGATCCCGTCCGGTGAAGGATCGTTAACTGGCTGCTGTAGCTGGACCGGCTCATATACATCAGTGTAGATTTTTGTTTTTTAAATACACTGACAATTGATGTTCCCAGTGTACTCACTGGTAGCTTTTTACTTATTCCAAGCACCTTGAGGGTAAACTTGTGTTTTGTTGTTGTCACCTGTGCACTTGTGTCTGTCCTGGTGGAGCTGGTAGCCGGGTGCACACTGGCAGCTGTACCCTCCTGGTTCATTGCTGCAGTTGTGTTGACAGCGTCCGTTGTTCAAAGCGCACTCGTCGATATCTGTGAATAAAAGGGCCCATGTTTGGTTGGCACACACACTGACACACACACACACACACACGCATGTAGCGCCCACCCACCAAAACAAGAACGTCCGTCTCCACTGAAGCCCTGGTAACACTGGCAGAAATACGAGCCAATGATGTTTCCACACCGGGCGTTGGTGTCGCAGCCATGACCACCTAATGCACACTCATTCTCATCTGGAAGGACACACACACACACACACACACACACACACTCAAGCGTAAATCTGGTGAATTACTACTGAATGAACTTTATCACGCTACCCAGGCTAATTTGAACATAGTTCTCCATGGACAGAAATCTCATTGCCTACCTTCACAGTGTGTGCCGTTTCCTTGGTAACCTGGCCGACAAACACACTTGTAGCTCCCCAGCGTGTTTTCACACACACCCTGACCATCACACACTGCCAGACCCTCCGTACATTCATCCACATCTGGGAGGGACAGACACTGGTGTTACAGATGACATTTTCCAGACATGTTTGGTCGTTTAAAATCAAGTTCAGTCGAGTTCTTTTCATGTGACTGGGTTCAAATTCAGCAGCATCTTTAACTGGGCAATCACATCATACCATGACACACTGTGAAGTCTGGACACACAGGACCTAGGAAAAAAAACACAGTCACAGAAAGGTCATAGGTCAAACAAAACATTGTAATAATGACACGGGAGTGATGACGATGGTCGCTGAAACACAGAAACACAACAGAAACACAACAGAAACCAACGTACCGACACAGGCTGGGGCCTCGGACGTGAAGCCTGGCCGACACTGGCACACAAAGCTACCGGGAGTGTTCACACACACGTGTCCTAGTTCACGGCGACACCGCTCCTCAAAGCTACACTCGTCAACATCTGTAACAAACATGCCACCGGAGAGAAGACGCGCTTATTTACCAACGTCATATCCACTGTACGCTAGAGTCACACGACTATTATCACAGGTCGTTTCAAGTCATTTCGGACAGCTCCAGGTTGGTCCTGTCAGGACGAACACATGGGACGCGGTGCACGCTAACGTGGACCTCACCTACACAGCTCTGGCCGTCTGGAGCCATCACATATCCCCCAGGACACAGGCAGCTGAAGGAGCCTGGGGTGTTCTCGCATTCCGCGTCACTCCTACAGGCCTGCAGTCCGCTCACCGCTGCCAGAACACACTCATCTATGTCTGCAACACAAAAGCAAAGGCACACTTGACCTGAACGCAGATGGACAACACTCCTCTCCAAACACACACAGACCACACACACACACACACACACACACACACACGAATGTTGACAAACCCTTGCACTCCTCAGCATCCATCAGATATCCACGGAGGCAGTGACACGAATAGGAGCCGGGTGAGTTGGTGCAGGTCGCATGAGGACCACACGGACCTTCTCCTTCACATTCATCGATGTCTGTTGAAGAATGAACAGATGTTCATGTCATGTGCTCTTGTCAAGAGGAAAATTCAGACATTCATCTCTTTTGCTTTTCTGTTCAGAATAAATGTCTCGTCTCTCACTGGAAGGAGATGTGAGACAGTTGGTACTGATGGTAAAACACACACACACACACACACACACACACACCTTTACACCCGTCTTCCTCTTCCAGAGCGAAGCCGACAGCACAGGTACAGTTGTGTCCGTCCTTCACCATGTTGGATGGACATCCACAGCCGGCACTGTTCTCCAGCTTCACCAGGTTCCCTGGACACTGAGACGGGAGACTGGGATCCAGGGACACTGTGGGCATCAGAGAACCAGCTAATGTGGAAGACATTGGGATATTAGAACAAGAAAATGTGACACAAACCATAAAGAAAAAAAAAAACTCACCGGCGATGGACGTAGGAGTTTGGCTTGTTGTAGGTTCACTGAGATTTCTGATGGCATTCTCAATCTCCAGGTTCTGAATAACATCATATTATTATTTGTCCCAGTGGAATTAATGATGCAGTTTCCAATCGAGGTCTTCCGCAGTGACTTACCTGTCTATTGGGGACCTCTTGTCCTGTTGTTTTCAGGATTTCGTTTTCATTTTCCTCTGTGTTGTTCAGAGGTTCTGCCACAGGCACAACCAGCAGTAGAGCTGACAGGAGCATGAGGTGAGTCATCACCTGAATCTGAGTGAGGAGCAGGAGGGATGACTCAGCACAGCATAGATGGATAGATTATGGATAGATGGACAGACAGACAGACAGACAGACAGGCAGATAGATAGATAGATAGATAGATAGATAGATAGATAGATAGATAGATAGATAGATAGATAGATAGATAGATAGATAGATAGATAGATAGATAGATAGATAGATAGATAGATAGATAGATAGATAGATAGATAGATAGATAGATAGATAGATAGATAGATAGATAGATAGATAGATAGATAGATAGATAGATAGATAGATAGATAGATAGATAGATAGATAGATAGATAGATAGATAGATAGATAGATAGATAGATAGATAGATAGATAGATAGATAGATAGATTCACATTCCATTGACCACAGACCCAGGGACCCAATGTAACTCCACTCCAGTTGTCTTAAAGTGTGAAGTAAACAAATAAAATGTAAAGGTTAAGTTCATACAGAGTGAAATCCAGTGTCTTTGTTCATTAATACACACATTACTGACACCAATACTGAAACATTTCAATCTGTCCACATTAACAAAGACAGATATTGTCTAATTATAAATGTAACAGTGCCGTCATGTACTCTTCTATGAGAACTGTGGTGTGTGTGCAGCATTCTCATCAAGTCCGGGCAGGTCAAACAGCCTGTTATTAAGTTAACATCACCCCCCGCCCCCCGCCCCCCACCCCCTGCATGGTCTGTCCGAACACAACAAAAGAAAACTTAGTGCAGCCATCAATGTCTTCATATTCGTAACGAGTGGAAACATCAGAGCGGCGAATCGGGCAAATGATCAAGAAAACGATGATAAAACAAACTTACCCGAAGAAGTCAGTTGGGTTTTTAAAAACGGGCAGAGGGTTTCCAGATGTGGACCCACGCAGCAGCTGCAGCTGTGTGGTGAACCGCAGCAGACTCCACATCCTGTCCAGCAGCTCTGTACTTCCCATTCGTCTACTCACACCGCCCGCAGCGGTGGTGGTGGTGGTGCGTGTCTGTGTGTGTGTGTGGGGGGGGGGTACATGCCCCAGATGTGACCCGAACACAGCCCATAACCCCGCAGGTCACAGAGAGGAGAAGACACACAAACACTCCACAGTCATTTTCAGAATTGAATGTTTAGTTCACTCCCAAGGCCACTTGGTGGCAGCAGGTAACTTTTGGACAATTGGCACGAGATCTGCTCCATCCCTCCCTCGTGAGAGGGTCTCGGCCTGGAAAGACACGTGACTTCCTAGTTTGCCACCAACAACCTACCTGAGGGTGTGTGGCTCCATACGACGTCAGTATTAAAAGTCAAAGCTGAATTCATTTCTTCTTCTGAGCTTGTTCCGTGGTCATTTCATGTAAATGGGATAAAAGTCGTTCTGCAAACGCAAATCACCAAATAAACAACATGTACATTTTGAAACTACCACTTATTTCAGGGAAACAGTGAAAACACCAAAAACATCAAAACGAATGAACAAACGTTTCTCATTTCAAGAGAGATGTTGAAAGGAGTTGTGTTTTGACCAGGGATCAGGGTCAGTGGGGGGTCAGGGTCAGTGGGGTCAGTCCAGACCACAGTCCACTTTTATATCAAATCAAATTCAATCTATATGGAAGAAACACACGCAGCCAAACGATTGAAATGACATTTACTTTTATGACTGCTGACGTGAAAGCAACCAGTTGATATTATGTCCAGTTTGTGGAAACAAGGGCTGCAAAGAGCTGACAGCGGTTCATGTTTAAACTCGCAGAGACTTGTTGTTCTCACGAGGCACTGAAACGTCACACAATGAGGAAGAAAGGAAGAAGGCAGCGATGGCTGCATGCACATGAGACAGAGATGTGATGATACAGAGGAGGCATTTAAATGAAACTAGAAAGGGTGTTGAGAGTGAACAACTGGGTCGTCATGATTTAACAGTTAAACCTACTTTCATACTTTCCTGATCCTGTATAATGAAATAATTCAAAGCAGTTACTGCACCACAGTTGTATGACGTACTATCATGTATGCTTCATGTTCCCACGCATTGGCAACATTGGCAGTTCCATCGTGACATAATTGACAAATAGTTGTTTCAGAGTTCATAGTGGAGATGCAGAGTGGAATCAACACGGCAGAACACAACACAATAACTCTGATGATCCGGATCTGTTACGACCTCACTCAGACCGTCACCGCCGTCTAAACCCTGGGTGATGTCCTCATCTCCCCATCCTCGAGACCTAGACACCAACAAGGTCATGTGACTCATTTTCTCATTTTGGTTCGTTTCTTTGGAACTCCACTAATTTAATAAACCACCACGTTTGTGCAGATCCCTTTGGGCACATGTGGATTTCCAGTTTTCTTGTCATTTGTCACTGAGTTTGCGAGGCGTGGCGTAAACTGTCCTCTTTGTTTGCAGGTTACCTAATTTGTTGCATTTGGTGGTAATTAATTAGTCCAAACTGTATTTTGGGATCAGTTCTGTTGACTTATGATATCTTTCAGGTCAGTTCTTTTGCGAGACATGTTTTTAAAAAGAAAAAAAAGTTCCCGGAAGCGTAAGCAGAATCACAGCCTTCAGAGTCTGCAGCCCACATGTGGCCAGTCTGTAGCCTCGAGCCCAGCTGGTACACAGGATGATACTCAACTACCAGATACTGGCTGCCGTACGCGATATGTCACAGAACTTGGGTTGACTGGAGGCACGATGCCCCGCTAAGACGAACAAGTAGGAACAAGTGGGCTGGGGAGGAACCTTCCCCCGACCCCCCTGAAGGTGACGAGCAGTCTGACGACGATGTCGAATCTGATCTTACGTCCACTCGTCTTGGGGGTGAAAGTGAGTCGTCCCCCATGGATCTCAAAGGTTATGAAAAATTGTTGGCCTCAGCGTTCTGGCAGCATTTAGTCTCTGTGCCTGTGGTGGGGGCAGACATGGAATGCACCCAGTGGGGCACCTCCGTTTGATGCCGGCTGCTGGAGACTGGCCAAGACCCAGTCCGCTGCAGAGAACTGGATAGAGGATATGCCCCCTGTAGGGCGAGATGAGGCAGCTTCAACATCTCTGGGTCCAGAGCATGTGACTGATAATCCACACTGCCACGTCAAGGAACGTGCTAAGACTCACAAACT
Source organism: Aeoliscus strigatus (assembly GCA_901007665.1). Taxonomy (NCBI): domain Eukaryota; kingdom Metazoa; phylum Chordata; class Actinopteri; order Syngnathiformes; family Centriscidae; genus Aeoliscus; species Aeoliscus strigatus. The sequence continues at coordinate 10,380 of CAAKHB010007338.1, forward strand.
GGTGCGTCAGACAGCTCTGGAAGTGCTCCTGCCCTTCGCACGTCTGCCAATCCCAGTGATCAGGACACCAGGAGCCTGATCCCGCTCTTGTCAATCATGCGCAGCTTACACGTGACATCGGTGCGTCCATGTCCTCTGCGATGGTGTCACAGAGGCAGATTTGACTGGCGCAGACGTCCTTACCCGAAAATATTCACAAAGAATTGACCACCAGGCCAACACTGGTCAACACTCCCAAGGCGTCCTGGATAAGGCTGAACAGTCCCAGCGTATGAGGGATTCTGTTCAGTGTACATTCAGGTGATCCTAACCACAAGTCATGGGCTTGTGTCGGGGCACAGGGGTTGGGGTTCCCAGCAGGGCCGGTTCTAGGCAGGTGTACGTGACGGGGCAGTTAGAAATGTGAAGGGTTGTTAGCTATGTGCCCTCCTGATATAGATCTTAAGGCCACCGAGGCATGGAAACAGCCTGACCTCTATGAGGTGGTGATCCCTAAAAATCCTTCCTCACCCTAATCCATACAGAAACTACTGATATAGAGCAGAACATTTTACAACTGTTTTCTTTCTTTTTTTTTTGTCCTCAGTCTGTTCCGTCCAGTGGACTAGGTCACTCATCTCGGTGCTTGTTGTGACTGCCTTCTTCTGACACTGCAGGGTTTAGTCTCTCGATTCCTTAGAGGGGTCCTACTTGCTGTGACCAAGTAGGACCCCCAGGGCCCATTCATGAGATCGCCCCGTGGTGCTAAGATCTCTGATGCATTGAACAGGCTAATCTCTGGTTTAACTGGTTTTTGTCCCATAAGACGACCTTTGTCTTCACTGCATGTTAAGGGGTTGAACCCTCAAACTGTGAACTGGGGGCTATTCCGGACAGAATATCCCTGTCCCAGCTCATGTTGTGGCTCATTCTAGAAGAAGTGTGTCCACTTCCTGGGCTGCTCTGAAGAAGGCTCCTATTTCAGACATTTGTGCGGCTGCAACACGGAGCAATGAATGAATCAATGTGGCATAACTGGCTCCATTGGGCTCAGTCATGCTGCTCTCAGCTGCTGAGCGAGGATGTGAGGCGGTGAAGTTTTATAGCTGTTTTTATGGCGGCGAGCTAATCCTCCTATGGTCACATGACATTGTTGGTATAAAAGCCTCGAGGACAGGGAGATGAGGTCATCTAGGGTAAAGACTGGTGACGTCAATGTTGTGTCTCATAGGTCCAGTTAATAGTCATACAGTCGTACATTCCCATCCCAAACAAGCACAAGAAGCATATTCACAGTCTTATTGCAAAAACAAACAAACAAACAAATGAACGTGAAGGACCGGATTTAGCAGCTGGCACTTTAGCGGACAGTGTCTCAGTGTCCTACTAGTCAGACAGTGTGTGTTTAGACTGTGTCCATGGTGGAGAGTCTCAAAGGGTTGGACGTACTCTGTGGATTAGTCCTGGGTGGGTTCTGGGCGTATCCTTCAATCAGCCAATCAGAGCGTCACCTCTCATTCCCTTTAAAAGTGGTGAACGCGGAGCACGTGGCGGATTGCTGGTTAGATATCGGACTGACCAAGTGTGAACGCCTCACAGCGGAGGACACAGATGTCCCTGTGTGGGCGTCACTAGAACAGGACAGATCTGTCAAATACCTGTGGAAATATTGTTCAAACCTGTTTTCATCTGATGACAGAGCAGCTGTCTGTCAGGATGCTGCAGAGCTCCACAAGGTGCTGATCCTGTTCATGACTGACCGTTAATTCTTCTGATCACAAAATTCTAATGTGCACAATCATCACCTTTCACGTTGTAATCATATTTTTATTTGTCATCTGTGGGGCTTCTTACTTTGTTGATTAAGAGCAAAATATTGTGGCCTACTACTTTAGACCAGGTTTTGTTCTTGTTTTTTTTGGTCACTGACGCATTTCCTTTCTGCGACATCTAACTAGCAACGTGCCATCGTGTTAGACCGACACGTCCAGAGAAGAAGGGCAGGTATAGTTGTACAGTACAATGTCGAGGTGTGTCAGGCCACCACTAGAAGGGTGTGTCCATTTGACTTCCCTTTGGAGCAGGAGAGACCACCCCATAGCTCCTCTCCTGCCATCGCAGCCATTGCATGTGCATCTCTTTCTGGACCTGTCAAACACAAACACAAACACATACCCAGAGGGTGCGTTACCAATGGAAGGAATAGGTGATGTAAACACTGAGAACATGTACAGTTTATTCTAAACCAGGACAAAACGGAGGTTTTAGTCAAAACTGAGGCTCAGAAAGACGAGCACATATCCAAACTGCAGGCATTGTCCTTAAATACATCTAAAGTCAAAAGTTAAAAACGAAAGACAAAGACAAAAGTCTTTGTCTCTGAGCTCACTCTTATTCCACATATTAAGCAAGTAACAAAACCAGGTCTTTACCATCTAAAACACATACAGTAGCCAGAGTCCGCCCTCTTGTCTCCCGGGCCGACACAGACCAGAAGGCGCCCCACATTACACCGGTTTCAGAATCCCTGCATTGGCTCCCCGTGTGTGTCAGGGTTGGTTTTAAGGTTCTTTTAACGGTTTTGAAGTGTCTTAATGGTCTTGGGCCTTCTTATCTTAGAGAACCGCTAGCCCCTTATGAACCCTCGCGGACCCGGAGGTCCTCCGGCGTTGGTCTCTTAATTATTCCTAAAGCTCCAGTTTTATGGCCCCCGTCTGTGGAATGGCCTGCCGAGGGACCTGGGGGCTGCAGAGAATGTTGATGTTTTTAGAAGAATGGCTCAAGAACCACCTATTTGATTTATATTTCTTAGACTTTATTTTAATTGACCAACATTCTTAGTTTGTTATTAATGTTCTACTGTCATTTAGTGTCTTTTACTGACACTTTAATGATATTCTTGGTCTTCTATGGATATTTCATTGTCATTATTAGTCTTTTTTGATGTCTTAATGTTACTTGTACTCTTTTATTGATATTTAATGTCATTCAAAGACTTTTACTGCCGTTTTAATGCCATTCTCAGTCTTTTATCGATCGTCTTCATGTTATTCTTGGTCTTTGTTAATGTCTTAATTGTCACATCTTATTTTGGTCTCAGATAACTTTTTATATTCAGTGTTTCCTCAGTGGGGGCCGTCTGCGCTGGGGTCTGTGATGAGCCCAGGTTGGGCTGGTGCTAATTCGTGGGTTGGGCGGGGTTTTGCACTGCGGCCTGATGGCGGCGGTGTGGACTCCTGTTCGCCTGTATTGAGGTCGACTGTTGGTGACCCTGTAGCCGTGGGCTGTGACTGGTTCCCTGTGATAGTGTTTCCTCACCTCTGCCACATTTTTCTATTTCTGTGTGTCTGTATGTGTACGACGTATGAGGATGGGTGGGGGGGGCGTCTGTGCTTGGGTGGTGGGAGGGAGGGCATTCTTTTCTTCTCTTTTCTTTTTGTTTCTTTTCTCCTGTTTTTAACCATGTCAAGCACTTGGTGCTACATAACTGTATGAAAAGTGCTTCATAAATAAAGATGGATTGATTGAGATTGATTGAATGTGTAAGGCCCGTTTGAGGCTACAAGACCTCAACATACTCCAGGCCAGGATGAAATTCATGGAGGAGGAGAGGGAGGAGACAAACACAGCAGCAACACTGATTGTTACACTTCTCTATGCCCCTCGTTGTCACATTAGATGGGTGCACGTGTCCATTGCAAGTCGGCACTGTTGCATATGGGACGTTGTACCATGCAGTAAAGATGACGGAGCATCACGTACTGACCTCTTGATTGAGAAAGCAGTAGAGGACTGCAATGAGGAGCCCCTGAAAGAGAGTATAAAAATCAAAATCCAGGACCAGCCAGGGCTACTGATGCTGTAAAAGTAACCTGAATGTTACGCAGAAATCAATGAGTCTACGTCTAAAAATGTAAGTAAACATCAGGATAATTTACTTTTGGTCAAAGAGAGAGTGGTCAGATCAGTAAAGTGTGAGACCACCCAAATAATCTCTTATTTAAACAGAAGAATCACTGGTAATTTCAGCATGTAGCAGCTGAACAATCCCAGACATTATTAAACATACATACATACAGTACATAGTTTGTACCTGGAAGGATCCCAGGCACAGCTCAACAAACAGACGCAGGTTAAGGTTGAAGTATTCGGGCAGAAAATTGAAGAAGATGTAGTGGGTACCAAACAAAGGGATGAGTAGGAGGGTGGATTTAGTCAGCCGCCTGGTGCACCGAGGAAAAGAAACAAGATGCAGGAAGTGAAGACGGAGACGTGATGGAGCCATTTAATGTGTCTCTCATTTGAATGCTTGTCCTGATTGTCTCATACTCACTAATCAAGAGGATCTGTGTGTGTGTGTGTGTGTGTGTGTGCGTGCGTGCGTGTGTGCCGGCTTTTGTTTACGACGGTAGTTTGCATGTTTTTCATTTGGCACATATTAATCTGACTGCTGCAATTAAGTCGACACTTAACTCAGCAAGGGTGTGTTATAAAAGATAAGACAGACAGGAAGTACTGAAATGTGTTTATCTGATCTGTGAGTCCCTGAACATTACAACATGTGATGACGTGGACGTGGCCTGACGGACTATTTAGTGGTGGCAAATGAATCATACACTGCTCACTGGGGTGTGTGAACATGCTTGTTTGTGTGTGTGTGTGTGTGTGTGTGTGTGTGTGTGTTTTTACAGCAAGAAAAGGGAAACAGCAATTTCTTGTCTCTGCACTTCATCCCTCACATGATAACTAAGAATAACCTGTATTCAAGTACAAGTACACAGACTCTAACCCGACATGTACACACTGTGTGCTCTGGAAAGTGCCTGGATTTAAATACTTAAAGTTTCTCTGTCAATCACAGACAGAGAGACGATTGCAACAAATGCTAGTTTGTCATTTGTTTTTTATTTGAGACCGACCGACTCACGATGACAAGACACACTGAGTGTTTCCATGTGAGATAAAGAATTACCTGTACTGAGAGGAGTTATTGAACTGGATCAGACGAGGACTGAGCTTCTGTATTAGGATTCGGACGATGTTCATAAACAGCATAAAATTGACCTGTTTGGGAAAGAAGAGGAGAAAATGTTGAGTCTAGGACTAAGACTCTACCAAATGCTGCAAACAACAGTGCAACTGTTGAACGTCTGGGCTACAAAATGAGCAGCCAAGTGTGTAATTGCCTGAGAATGGTGTGGATCCACTATTGGAAAGGCACAAAAGAAGTTCACATCATTTATCAGAAAGCATCTCAAGGGTAAACAAATAATCTGCATAACAATCTCTAATCATGAAGCTGCAGCGTTAACAGGATGATTTGTGCTGATGTCACAAAGGAAACATTTACCGAGATGGACACAACAATCGGACCCTTGATGATCCACCAGTAGAGCGAGTCCTTATTGATGTCCCAACATCTGTGTGCAGACATTTTGACAAGTCATATTTTAATACTCTTTGTCGTTCATAATAAATGTATGGAGGTAGTTATACAAACTCTGTATCCTCAAAATACACCCTGGATCCAATCCAAAGCAGTATGAAGAGCACCGGTACACCTGGGACAAAGAGGGGAGACGAATGTCAGCGAGACACAATCAATACACAACAACTGAGGCAATTACAGGGTGACAACCTGCAACCAGCCTTTAGGACGTCTGCATTGATTCAGACTGCAACTCAAAAGAGACACTCAGTCTTTGGAGGGAGGGACAGTTCACACAAGCACCAGTCCCCCTGCCGGCCCACTTTAAAGTCGTACCAGTATGAGACTGCCATCGTTTGCCGACACGTCCAAAAAGCGGATTCTGACAAAAGGGCATTTTAATTTAGCGCCTAATAAATCAACTTTGAAGAATCTCTGAAGCTACAACACCCATATGGTCACACAGGGAAGTAAACTCATTTTGGCCGGTGCTTCTGTTTAATTCCACTCAAACAGGAGTGTTTTTGAAAGAATAAACTGGGGATTTTGGAACGCTCCCTTTTTCGGTCCCTCGTGGCTGATGTGACTACAAACTAATAGAGCTGAAATGGTGAGAGTTGCCCTCAAAATTGCCTTAAGGTGCAGCGAACGTGGTTTATGTGATATATTTTGACATAAAGTTTACAAATTTGAAATGGAGACACAGTAAGGTCATAAATGTAACATAACGAGGGGGAAATCAAATAATAATTCTAATAATATTAATATTAGTAATATTAAAAAAGGGGTCTACATTTCTAAATTGGAAAATTTCAAATCTTTCAAAGAATTTCAAATATTTGTGCATTTCAGGATAAAACAGTGGGCTCTGCGTTCTGCATTGAATGTATGTATGAATTGTATTTCAAATGTGAGATCTCCACTGACGGGGTGAAACTGCCTGAAATTCTCACCCCATCCCAGCAGACTGAAGCCCCAGAGACACCGGCGGCTGTGGTAAAAGGAGGAAAGCAGCAGGGAATTGAGGTAGAGCGCCTCCACCAGCAGCCAGAAAAAATTGGTCATAACACAATAGTGACAAAAGACCACAGCAGCCTTGCAGGAAAACTGGAATAAAGAATCAGAAGGACAGGGTGGGGGGCCGAGAGCGAATTGTAGGGGAGGGATTAAAATGAGAGAGGAGACATGAAGGTATCGGTGATGAGAGCAGCCCATTAGTATGAGAGCACGGCAGAGCACTCAGAGGAGGTTCTTCATACATCCAAAAACCTCTTGTCCTCTGTGTCGTGGGCTTACAGTGGAGAGGGTGCAGTGGTTGGTGTCGTCACTTGAGAATAAAGTGGCGTCCTTGATGAACACCGCCACGGCTTTCAGGATAAAGGTGATGAAGAGCTGGATGTGAATGAAGTTCCTCGCACAGCGCAGCCTCCTGTTGAAGACACAGGGTATAGTTACATTTATACCAGGGCCATTGTGAATGCTCTGTTCTGATTGGCCGTCAGCCGTGTGTTTGATGCACACGTAGTCTCGTGTTTGACATTTCTAATATCCATCCAACCTGTTACATGGACAGCTGTCAGCGGTATCAACACCTGCAGCGTTAAAAACAAGTGGACTTTTCACGAAAAACAAACAAAATGGATGATTTTAACATTGCTTTGTTTGGACGAGTGGGATACAACACGTTGGTGAGGTAAACGGTGTTAAGACGCGACGCGGGTCAGAACCACCTGACACAGGTTAGGGCTGGATAATGATCCCATTTCTGTGTCTTTGACACATGTCGATGGTGTAGGCGGGTGTGCCCGACACACACCTACCCGCTGATTAACCCTGACGTATTATGTTGTTGTTCTCCATTCCAAACGTGGTGTGTTTTCACAGGGGTGTAATTCTGTTCTGTTCAGATACAAAGTCAGGTGGTTAAATAGGAATTCAATTGATCCTAACAGAGCTGCTGTCGTATTTCACAGTGTTTTCATGGCAAACTGGCTGCGTTTAGAGGAGAACACATCAGCTGGGAGGAGAGAAAACAGTCTGGTGGTTCTGACACTTCATGCATTTTTCATTTCAGCCTCTGTCAGACCGAACACCTAAAAGGATTTCTCACCAGTTGTAGCAGGATGTGGCCAGTGTGTGTGTGTGTGTGCATATGTACTTGTGTGTCCATCTGGACATATGTACAGTTACACAATGTGTAACAATGTGTGTGTCATTGAAAGAAAAATGAAGGTTGAGCTCAACAATGACTGTTGTCTTGCCCCCATGACGACTGTAGTAATAACATAGTAATGACTTATGAGTACTGTCATCTATGCAGTAGGACACCTTCACAGGTACTAAGGCTGGTGTGAGAGCTCAGGGGGGTCCTGACTTTCTACTGTTATTATGGTGTTGTTGTGCTTGGGTACAAACAGCTTTCATCTTTTACTCCCTCCACTCTTTATCAAAGCTTAGAACCAAATTTCTTTCAGCACTTTAATTCTAGTGCTCTCTAATCATAGCGCCACTTTTACCACTTCACCGCCACTGTACAGACAGGATCTCAGGCATGAGGTGAAGAATGGATCTGACTTTTAAAACAGATTGATTCAAATTTGGTGTGAAGCTTTGCCGTGTTTATGACAGCCTAGATGTACTCAAACGTCTGTTCTTACCTGAAGAGCAGTAGAATTACCACGGCAACAGTCAGCATCAGCAAAGAGACGCTGTAGCCGATGGTGTATATCAGCTTCACTGTGGCAAAGTATGATTGCTCTGCCTGAATACAAATGAGAGAGAAAATTGGGTCTAAATACATGTGTTGGAAAATGCTCGAAGCCCAGTTGAAACATGACTGAGGCTGAAAGCAGATCCAAAAAAGTACAGTGTCATGTGGTTGAGTAAAACTGTCTTTGTCTTTGTCTTTTAGTTAATGGTGTTAGTGAAGGACACATGAATACAGTATTTGAATACGTTGTTTTGTTTTATTCCGTTCTCTAGAGACCAGTAGTCCTACATGGTCCAATCACAAACCAGAAAGAAAACAAGGTCATTTACACAACTTCCCTGTCTGAATATCTGAATATCAGTCTGAAGTTTCTCACCTCAGGAATGTCATCATCCACGCTGCAGGCTGTGTGGTACGCCGGGAAGGGCCTGGACCAACCTTTAACTGTGCAGTTGCGGCTTACAAATCCTGAGGTGGAAGAAAAAAACACTTGACTTCACAGTTAAAATTTCTTTAAAATGAAAGCTGAATCCAAATCGAAAAAAAGGAACTACTGGAACACTTCAACGTGCTGGATGTGACATCACAAGGATGCTGGTTTACTATTGGCTCAGGAGGTCTGGAGAGAGGTACACAAAGGGAGTGGTGCTCCACAAATAAAACAAGTACATGCCTCATTATGGTACAATCTGTACATATTGGGAGGAAAACTTTTTAAACAATGGTTTATAAAAAGAGACAATGTAAAATAAGCAATTCCTTTGTTAAGTGTTCACCGGTATATCGTATCAATTTACTGAGATATTTTCAAATCAAAAACCGTTTCACAGTACAGAGCATTACACACACACGGGAGGTGTTCTATTGAGGTCTTAATGGGCTGAATAAGGGAATCTGTTGGAGTTTGAGGACCATCTGTCAGAGGGACTTGGAATGTGAACGAAATGAGGAAGAGTTGCGAGGAAGAATGACAAATTCTTGGAAACATATCAGAGAAGTTAAAGAGTTAAAAGTTTACTCATTATAAGTTTATACATAGATTCTACTTTACCTCTCTAGACTCCATAGGATGAGTCTATTACCTGACAATCTCTGTTGGAAATGTGGAGCAAAGGCAGGGCCTTTCCTACATGTGCTATGTGAATGTAGTCTGATAAAACCACTTTGGGGGAAACTAATAGAGCACCTGGTGAAGGTTCTGGAGATGGAGATTCCTGTCTCGCCAAGATTAGGCTTCCATGCTTATGGTGAGAAAAGAAGGGGCCATGGGACTTTTTTTTTTGGGGGAGAGGGGGGTGATGATAACAGAATCAAGGAGGCCGTATAGCTAGGACTAAATATTTTACATTTCTGTTCTAATTTTATTGTGTGAATTCCTCTGTATTGGCATCTATGAGTAGGTACCAACAGCAGGGTTCTCTTGTGACATGGTCTGGTTGAACTACGTGAAAAAACGTAAACACCTGACATGTTGTTTCATCCAGTGCTTGCATACTTAAGTCCATGATGAACATTATACCTGCTGAACATCAGCATTTCTTTGAATACATCACAGACAAGCCTGAAAAACACTGCACAGTTTGTTTCAGACGTAAATGTCAAGTCAGATTTTAATTGTATGGTACAGATTCTAATAGAACCCCAACCCATCACTTGAGCAGCTCTTAGCAACGGAGGTGGGTTAAAAAACAACCTTTCACAGTCTCAGAAACCTCGGTCAAATACAAGGCTACATGTGGACGGTCTTCTGTCGACTAGCTGAAACTCCCTCTCAACTCTCCTCCCTCTGTTTGTGCGACTCACATCTTAGGAAACACGCCTTGATTTCAGTCGCCTCTGACAATCTGCAGCGTCAGTTTGCATGAGTCTGATCAGTAAAACCAAGGTCACGTGAATTAATTCAGATCCAGATCGCCCATGCTGCCCTCTTTTCTTTGCGTGTGTCACCTGTACTGTTTTTGAAGACGGAGAAAACTGGAGGACAAGCTCTGTTGACCGTTTCCCCAATGACAGCATGAGGCCAGCAGACCACTGCGTCCCAGAACGGTCCACAACCTGTGGGAGAGGTGTGAGAGGGGATGAACGGGGGAAAACAAAGGCTTATCATCAGAGTTGTCCTGAAGCAGGGAGTTACACCAAAAAGGTGCACAAATGCTCATGGACTGCTGATGTTGATGAGGTCCAAACACACAAATCGAACAATACACAACACCAAATATCCTTCAGAGCTTCTCTCTCAAGAGTAAAATGTATTATTTGGACATGACTGAAGTTCAAAGAACACCTTTATCCTGGAGCTGATTATTTCCTTGAAGCACTGGCCGTGTTTGAATGTACTGTACATCATCGATGATGTAAAGCTTCAGTAGCTGCAGCTACAGCGGACGAACCTTCTTTGTCTGCGTTGTCCAGGTCAGTAATGGACTGGAGACACTTGCGCTCGTCTGCTTCCAACTGAAATATGTACTCACACTCAGGGTGCAGGCTTGACAATACCTGGAGGTATAAAGGCAAAGAGAGATGGGGGGGGGGGGGCACTTCCTGTTGACATGTCTGGTACGGAAGAGAACAAAACCATAATATTCCTTTTGTCAAATTACAGGGAAGAGATCTCTAAGAAATACGTGTACATCTGTAAGACGAATAAACTACAGTCTTTGATAAAGGACAGCATTCGACTGGATTTTTGTCTTCCCCTGATGTCAAAAATGACAACGGGAAAAGCTCTGGTGGAGAGCAGACCTCCATCACAGCTCCTTCCCACACATACTTTGATTTCCTCTCAATATTGTCGATTCATTGTCTATTTACCGAGCCTTATTTTATCTTCATCAATAGACTCCTTGACCAAGAAAACATATCCTCGCCATTTGAAAATGCAGTGACATCATTTATAGTTCAATAGTTATGGACAAAATCCACTAATGGCAGTTTGGCTACAGCTCCAGAACTATTGAAGGTAAAAAAAATAATCTGTTCAGATGACTCTCAGCTGTAATTTAAAGGTGTTAATCGCCTGTATTTACCTACGTTCGTTGCCTTACGAAAATCCAAAAATCCAATACACACACACACACACACACACACACACACACTAGCAACATTTAATGTTCGGCTCCTTGTCCAATTATCAGCATTCTCTGGAAATGTCATTAAACACCATTCATGAACGGAGTTGTTTTGCTAACAGACAGACATACTGTATAGTCGCCAGCACAAATCGTTCCATCATTAACAATTCTACAAACCTGAATATCGTTCCACACAAACTTTTCCAACGTATTTTTTTAAAAACCTCATAAGCTGGAAAATCCATTGTCACAAAGAGCTTTTCCTCTGGCAAAATATATAAAAACAAGTTATTTCCTTTGTCACCAGTTGAGGTTTAAATAAGCTAAAACTTAATTCATTCATTCATTCATTCATTCATCATTATTTCAGGCTGTTGATGAAAGCGCTCCAGAATATGATAAGGCTTTCTTATCTTTAACAATGTAGACGGTGTTTGTTCATGATCTTGCAGAATATTAGTGACAAGTATTTATCTGCTTACAATCTGTTTCAAATTAATTACTCTTATTATTAGTAGTAGTTGTGGTAGTAGTGGTGTGTGTGTGTGTGTGTGTGTGTGTGTGTGTGTGTGTGTGTGTGTGTGTGTGTGTGTGTGTGTGTGTGTGTGACAAAAAGAAGAGAGGAAGATGTGCAGAAAAAACAAAACAGAAA
>CAAKHB010007338.1:35634-94114 GCA_901007665.1 Aeoliscus strigatus
TAATGAATTCACAGGATTCGTTTTCATCCCTTTTTCTATTCTGAGCCTCACACGTTCATCACATCAGACGTTCAGACGTTTCCCGCTCTCAGCTTCCTGCTGGATGAATTATCTCTGCGTCCAAAGCTGTCACCCATCGATGTCAGACCCAGGTCCTCCTACCTGATCAGCTCGATGAGTCGCTCCTCCAGGTTGCTCTTGGTTCTGTTGAGGTCGTCCACCTCAGCAGACATCTTCAGGTACTGGCTTCGCTTGTCAGCTTCTGCGCTGGTGAGTTTCTGTTTCAACTCCTCGCAGACATTTTGCAGAGCCGCGCGTTCATCTTCAGCCCTGAGGAGAGTAAATGGAGTGTCCATGTGAGAGAAGCAGTGAAATTCATCAGAATCTGGGATGAAGAACAAACCTGATGATCATGTTTCTCAGCTGCTGGATCTCCTGCTCACTGTCACGGACTGCAGCCTCTGTTTTGGTGATATGAGCGTCCTTCTCCCCATGTAGCAGCAGGTTCTGCTCATTTACAGCCTGAAACACATTATTGTTAAAATAACATGTAGGTTGGTGTCCTTGGAGTTCACTGTCGTCCACTTTCTCTTTCTGCAATGTGTCAAAATCCATTAACTGATTTAAAAAAAGCTAAAAAGCTAAAAAGCTCACAGCTATTGTCATTTCAGTACATTTGAAAAGATTGGTCCTGCAATAAATGTTCAACTATCTATATAAAAAAACACATAGAAATGTATTAGTACAGTCAGATACTGTTCATGAAAACTAGACAGAGTTAAACAGATAATGGATCTTTGTGCTGAAAAGTGTCTGGGCATAATGCGTCTGACAAACATGACACTAGAAACAAACCTCTAGTTCAGTCAGTCTGGTCTGCAAACTGGACACGGTCTTCAGCTGCTCCTGGAGCTGAGACGTCACCGTGTCCAGCTGTTCAGTGGCATTCTGGGAGGGGACACGGACGAAACCACCCACATCACCACACTAATTGTCCCCACAAAACCGACTGACGACTGACTTGGTGCGAGACACGCTCCACCCACCTTCATCTGGACCTGATGGTTCATGTTCTCGGAGCTTATCTGGAACTTCACGGCCTTCATCTCCTCCTGGCTGGCGTCCTTCAGCCTCTGGACCTCGTTGGTGGCCTTCTCCAGCTGCTGTTGCAGCCCTGTGATGGTCCCTGGAAGACTCTCCTTTTGAGCCAGCTCCTCTTTGAGTCTTGTCTTCTCTTGCTGTAATCGCGTGACGGCGTCCTCTCGTCGCTCCACCTCTTTCTTCAGCTCTTCGATCCGAGCAGCGTCACCTGCCCTGTGGTTTCGGGCCTCCTCCTTTTCGGCGCTCAGTGTGCAGATGGTCATCCCCAGCTCTGCCATCTCTGTATTAGCGCGGTGCAGCCCCTCCCGGATCTCGCCGTTTTCAAGGGCCAGCCTGTTGTTCTCGGCCTTCAGGGTGGACAGCTCTTCTCGGATGGCGGTCGCAGAGATAGACAGCTCGGCGTGGGCAGCCACCTCTCGATCACGCTCTTCAGCCAGCGCCTCTTCTTTCTTTCTGAACTCCACCAGCTCCGTTATATGACTCTGACTGAGTGTCTCCGTCTGGGATTTGAGTTGTTCAGTCAGAGTCCTGAACTCGTCTCTCTGGGCCTCCGTCACCTCCAGCTGTGCTTGGTACTTCAACTTGTCGTCCTCGGACCTCTGGGCCCTCACCCTGAGGGCCAGGATGTCTGCCTGGAGCCTGGACACTTCCTTGAGGCTCACCTCCAGTTGGCCTTCAACCACAGCCAGCTTGCAAGTCACTTCCTGGTTCTCCTTGGTCTGGACTGCACTCATCTCCAGCTGAGACCTCTCAATCACCTGCTTCTCAGAGGTGAGCGTTTCGATCAGGTCCGCCTGTCGAGCACAGGTTGCTCCTGCATCGGCCTTTTCCTTCTCCAGCTCCTTCTCCACTGCCTCTAGAGCTGCTATCCTGGACTTGAACTCGGCGAGGTTCTTGTCCTTCCTCTCCAGCTGGGCCTCCATGCCTTGAAGCTGTTCTTGAAGACAGGCCTCATTCTTGCGTGATGCTCCCAAGTTCTTCTCCAGCTCTCCGATCTGCCCGTGAACACTCTTCAGGTCTGTCTGCATGCGGCTGAGAGCTGCTTTCACCGTGTCCTGTTCCTCTCTCAGACTCTGGTTCTCCTGCTCCAGCTGCTTTGCCGTTGCATCCGACTGCTTCAAGGCCATGTTGGCGTGCTGCAGACTCTCGTCCAGCTTGCGATTTTCTTCGCGCAGCCTCTTCTCTTTTCCGTCCACCGTCATCTTGGTGTCCTCCAGCTGGCCACGAAGTTGTCTCTCAGAAGCTCTGAGAGAAGCCAATTCGTTTTCCAGTGCGGCTCTGTTTTCTGCCATCTCCTTCTTCAGCTCTTCGTTTCTCTTCACGTTGGTCAGCAGTTTCTCGTTCAGTTCCATTAGACTGGCACACTGTGTTTTATAGTCGTCCATCTTTGTCTCCTGCTCTTTGACGGTACTCTCCAGCTGGGCCAGGCTGGCGTTCAGTTTGTCCCGCTCTGTGCTCAGGTTCTGGTTGGTGGCTTCTAGCTGCTGCAGCATCTCACAGTCGGAGGTCAGTTTTGCCTCTTTTGTCTCAAGCTGCTCTTTGAGAGCAGACACTTCTGCTTCTAAAGACTCTTTTAAGCTGCTGATTTTTCTCTGCATCTCCCCCTGAACGTCTCGTGCGCTCCGTTTTGCCTCTTCCACCTCTTTCTCTTTCTCCTCGGTCACACTCTGGAGGTCCTGCAGCTGCCTCTGTACGTTGTTGACCTCTTTCTCTCTCAACGTCAAGGTGCCCTGCAGCGTATCCAGGGCACCGCCCAGTTCGCTGACTTTCTCCTCTAACGTAGCTTTCTCCTCAGATGCAGATGTCATTATCGCTCTGAGTTTGGCTTCAGCGTCCTCCGCGGCGGCCTCTTTGACAACGACTTCCTCCTCGAGTCTGTCTGCCAGCCTCCTCTTCTCCTCTGCCTCAGCGACAGCCTCCATCTTACCTTTTTCCGCCTCCTTCAGTCTGTCTAACAGCTCATGTATCTTTTGTGCAGAATCGAAGTAACTCGCTGCCTGCTGGCCCTTCTCGTTCACGACGCCATCCAACTTGGCCAGGAGCTCTATGTTCTTCCCCTCTGCAGCTGACAACTTCTCCTGGAGAAGGCAGTGCTCGGCCCCCCTTGTTTTTTCGGCAGTCCGGAGTGCTTCCACCTCTCTGGAGAGGGCCTCCTCTCTCCCCCGCAGAGCCCTGACTTCTCCCTCCAGGCCCCGTTGCTCCTCCTGGGCAGCCAGCGACGTGTCCAGCTGCCTCTGGAGCTCGACGACGACTCCTCTGAGCCCAGTGGCCTCCTCGCCAAGCTGCTGCATCTTCTCAACCAGCTCCTGCTGCTTCAGCTCTGACTGGTCCAGCTCCAGGCGAAGTTCTTCCACCGTACTAACGTCTTCGCTGCAAGTAGGCAGCGAATCATTCAGGTCATTTAGGAGACCCTGTCCACAGTCAGGACTGGAGAGGAACTCAGAAGCTTGCTAGATGTTACCCAGGGAAGAGAAGAAGAAGTGGAAATCAAAAAATGAACCCTTTACATTTGAACATGTTCCAACATCCACTACCTGGGAGTAGGTGCTAGCCAAACTGTTAATACTAGAGCTGCGGCTGGGGGGTTTCCACATGTGGCCGGGTGAGTTTCCCAGCGTCCTCCTGTTGATAATGGGAATGTACTGTTAGATAACGAATTGACCTAGTCCAGAAAACCTCAGACGAGACGAATAAAAGCTGCATGAAGACATCAGATGTCTGACATTCAGCTTACGAACAACACATTATTTTCTTTTTTTACCGTGCAAAAGTGGGCCAGGAGGCATCGAGGTCGTAACCTCTGGAGGCCACGTCAAACTGGACGTCGTTCAGTTCATAAAGGTGGTTGATGATGTCGACACTTAGGTGGGGCTTCAAGAACGGGCTTCTTGCATAGTACCAGTCACTGTGGAGGGGGGGGGGTAGTTTGTTAAAAAACAAAAACCTCTAGGAGGGGACTGAAGAGAACCTTCATTACCTGGTGACTCTCTGGTTCATCAGACACTGCTGCAGGGTGTCAGCCAGTCGCTGATGTACAAGAGAGTAGCGGATAAACGCTCGGCCCTTCCCCAGAGATGTCTTCAGCTGTCACGGCAAAAGAAGAAGACACGTCACTCAAAAGTCCCAAGACTCAACAACTACAACACGGGTTGTCAGTTCATTTTAAAAAAATCATCAATCTTTAAAAAAATCTAGAAGGAAAAAACATGATGTGTAGAATGTTATATTTGGGGTTTGTATGTGAATCACACTAACAATTACAAAAAGTCCATAAAGTAAATATAGAAAAATGTAAATCCATCCTTCTTCATCCACTTGTCCAAGGTCGGGTTGGGGGGACTTCCCCAGACGTTCCTTTCTTTCCCTGGCGACACCACCCAGGGGCCAGGCCAGGGTGGAGATACAATCTCTCCACCTGGTCCTCAGTCTGCCCCAGAGACGACTTGAAGATCGAGATCTTTGCCTTCCGGCTCATCACAGTGATGCAATACGACAGCAGTACCGCCCCCTGCTGCTCTGACTCTGACCCGAGGTACTTGAACTCCTTCACCTGGGGTAAGGACTCCTTCCCAACTCAGAGTAGACAATCCACCGGTTTGCTGCTGAGGACCATGGCCTCCAAATTAGAGGGTCTGATCTTCATCCCAGCTGCGAACCTGTCCAGTGGGGGCTGAAGGTCACACACCGACGGAGCCAACAGCACCAAGTCGTTCGCAAAAAGCAGCGATGCGACCCGCAGCTACGATACAACTACGCCTAGAAATCCTGTCCATGAAAATCCACAACAGGTTCGGTGACAACCCCCCCCCTCCACCAACAGTAAAGAGCTGGTCTGTTGTTCCACGACCAGCACGGAACCCACGCCGTTCCTCTTCGATCAGAGGTTCGACCATGGGCCTGAACCCCCTCCACACACACCCTCTGTCCCCCTTTTTGAAGAGTGGGACCATCACCTTGGTCTGCCGCCCCCTCTCATTTGGCACCACCCGACACCCCCATGACAGTCCCTCAACAGGTAAACATGTTTGACAAGTAGTAGATTCTCTGCAGAAGCCTGAGACCTATCAGTCCCATGTTGGACCCAGAAGAACTGTGACCGATGTAGAGCACAGTTCCCCGGACCAGGGTTCAGAGATCATCCCGAGACTGAGACAAGGATCCATCTGGAGCTCTTGTAACACACACTCATACTCAGTGTTCTGACTCAGTGTCAGTTGAACTCTGAACTACGTTACCTCAGAAATAGATTTGACAAAGCGGATGCCATCGTTTGCTCCTTTGATTTTAGCCAGACAGTCGGTGAAGTAATCCCAGTAATCTTTCTTTGTCCCAAGAAACGTGGTCTTCTCCTTCTGGTCAAACTGTCAGATGAGCACACAGATACACAGACGATTGGACTTAGAGGTGCAATCATTCGCCAGAGAACGACACACAGCAGCGTGTCGGGCTCTGTTGGATTCAGGACTTACATACCTGTAGCAGGTACTCCAGTTTGTAGGAGAACTTGTGCAGGTTGGTACTGTCGTCTGTGATCGGTTCTCCTCCTTCTCTGTACTCTTTTGCTAGCTCTCCAACAGCCTCTGAAATTCAATTACGAAATAAACTTAGCTTAGAAAACGACTTTTTACAAAATAGAATGTTTTGTACATTAAACCAGACCAGCTCAGGTGAAGGCAGAACAACCAGGGCCGAGTCCCCCCACACCAACTCTGTCAACATCTAGAACACCGACATTGTGTTCGAGCGCAGCTGTGGTCGATGTAAAGTACTCGCCTCGTATCCATCGTAAAAACTGGAAGGATACTCGTGATGAGCGCAGCCTCATCAAACTCTCTCTGTCTTGCTGCATGCTGACAGAGGCTCCCACCGCACGCTTACTGCGCAGACATCAGTCTGGGAGGGGACGTCAGAAATGATTTCATCCAGATGAGGTCAGATGGTTTCAGACGTAAAAGCTCCAATGTGACTCGGAGACTCAGGCCGTGGAGTCACTGATAAACCTTCGTGACTCTTCTGCTCCCAGCGTGTCAGCCAACAAATGGCTGCCTATTCACTGACTCACACACACACACACACACACACAGACACACACACACAGCTAGCGTACCATGTAGATCTCTGATAATCCTCTGGAGCTGGCTCTCCCCGACCGTAGCCCCAGCAGCCATGGCCCCACTGGTCTCTCCCTGGCAACAGGGGTCACAGGGTCACGTCCAGACTGCTGAATCAGAAAATAAAAATCAGAGTGGGACAAAAGAATCCCTGGTAGAGTCTGTCCTGAGCACACACCGGACTTTGATGGCTGTTTTATGGTAAACTATTGTGAGACGTGTTAGACACAAATAAAAACATCTAACACAATAACATGGTTACAACAATCCCTGGAGTCAACACAAGTCAAGAATGTAACAATTAACAACAATGTCTGTCACGTAAGAAATGGTTTGAATGAACTGTCACATTTCCCATTGAACAGTAACAAATGGCAAATGTAGTATTTGTTCATCACTGAGTTGTTCCCATGTAGAGGTTGTGTTTTAAAAATCCTCTGACACAGGTAACAATAATAAACAGCAGTCTAACTGTCCAGTTTAAACTCTAAAAGCCAGATAAGGGAAAGATGACAGTACTACATGTACTGGTGTCACAGGTTAAACCTGGGACAGTCTGTCACGTTGAAACTTGAACTTTCTGTCTAAAGCACATGTATGAAAAGAAAGTATATGTTAATTACCCATCAAGAGTTCAGCCACCTGTCGAAAGTGTATTATATATACGTGTGTGTGTGTGTGTGAGTGTATATATACACACACACACACACACACACACACAGATAATGTTGCAACAACGACCAGAAGGATGAGCACCAATATTTCCACCAAATAGTTCAGTCCTACATTCCTTTTATTTACAGTAATAAATTCTTTGCTATTCAAAACATGCCTTCAGAAGTAGTTACATGACTAAGACCCAACAAATGTGTTCCCACTGATTCAGCAGACTCCAATCTGGTGTTAGTTCATGTCTGTATCTTCATTCGTTGTCTGAAAACCTGCAAGCACCATAATATTTCCTGCTCTGGATCATAGTATCCAAAATGTAGTCAGAATCCAGACCAAACGTTCATATAATACAGCGACTGTATCCTGTATTTTGTGTGTGTGTAGTGATGCATATTATACATATATATATGTATAATATACACTATGAAAAAAACAAAAAATACGAGCCCTTAAAATCAGTTAACATAGTTTCTCAATGTGTTTTGCTAACAGACACATAAACAAACAAACAAACAAACCCTCCCCGTCGGTGTTAATAACACTCCAGCTCCTTTGCTGACGCTACGTGGACTTAAATAAGTTTCACGAAATGACACGAAAGGAAAAGCACATACTCATCTTAGACACACCGGTGGCATTAGTTTACACTGAGACTTGTTTTCATATCTGAAATGTGGCATTTCTGCTGTTGAACCAACCAGTGACTATCGCGTTACACTTCGCTGACAAACGTTGTACTTTTACTAAGAGAGACAGACAACAACAGACACCTTGCAAACGACGTTTATGTGGTTTTAGCTGACGAAGTAACATTATACGTAGCTTTGACACACGAACAAACGTAAAGTAACCGTCATATCACCGGGAAACGACGATTCCGATAATCGAGCATGCCCGTCAATAGTTGCTCTAAAAAGAATAAGAAAAGAGAAATAACGCTGACATACTTTTACAAATTTGACTTAAGTCCATAACCTCTCAGGTCGATTAAGATCACACACCCCTGGAGCAGCTGAATAACATGCAGCTGTACTATCCAATGAAAACCCGCCCTGAAATCTTCCGACCAATGGCTGTGGGGTTAGTAGGCGGTACTTACAGAACCTAGTTCGGTTGTCGTAACAGTGTAAATACTAGTGTCATGTGACCAGTGGATAGAAACTGTCCCATTTCTCCGGATTCCTGTGTTGTTTTGGCGTCAGGTCGGAATGATCTCTGTTAGAATGAATCGAGTATTTCGGCACAGTTCTTTCTCTCCAACACACATTTTTGCTTATTTTCTATAATAAGTTTGCTTTTGATGAAATAATAAATATGGTCTTTCGTAACTCCTGATTGCAGACAACATTGAACAAATTCTGCGGTAGCTTCCTCACCAAAAACTGGTTCAGGAGCCAGCTTCTGTGACTGAACAGTGGAGCAACATGCTCATGCCTGTCAGACCAGAGCTGCAAGGGATCGATGCATTCTATGAAGAGCTACAACCAACATCATGAAAGGTCATGAGATCACTTAGATCACAAGTAGATAAAATGTCCAGTCTGTCAGTGCATACTTTCAAGAGTCAGACACCCAACATATCTCCTCCTTTCGTCCATTTTTGTAGAGATTTTGATTTAAGTTTAACACTATATTTATCACTGGATAAATATAACATTGTAATTTATTTTACTCCTGCCGACTGCACATCACTGCCTTGACTAATCCTGAGGAAATGTGTCATACCATCAGCCACAGCTTAATGACTAAAAATTAGATATAAAACAAACAAGCTGACTAAACACACATATATATATAGTATATATACAGTATATAGAGAGCGAGAGAGAGAGAGAGATAATATATCTCATTGGAAATAATTGATTATCAATGAAAGAACTTGCTTTGGCCATGAACAACCACAACCACAACCACAGACCCACCTGAGCTGCACAGTAAAACAAGTTAGCTTACTGAAAACAGAAGTAGGAACAGAAAGTAATGTCACGGCATCATTAAACATTCTTCTGAGCTCCATTTTCACTGGACAGTAGGTGTGACACACAGAAACATATCAGCGCCATAAAGCAACAGGTGGGTGCATGTTTCACTTTATCTATAAAAATCATCTTTAGTGTCATAAAAGGAGTTTAAGTATATGTTATTAAGGGTATCATTAAATTATCAGGACACAGTTTTAATTTCTTGTTTTCCCTTCTTATTATTGTGAATAATATATTTTTAAGAACTGACAGATACATGCAACTCTTTTCTAGGTTCAACAATGAATGATTCTGCCCCCCTGTATGATGATTTCTATAACGATGACTTTTGTGACAAAGAGGAGGTGGTCACATTTGGATCCTTTGCCATTCCTATTTTCTTGTTTGTGGTGACCACACTAAGTCTCACAGGAAACATCCTCGTCCTCGTAATCGTGACGATGTACGAAAAGCTCAAGTCTGTCACCAACATTTTCATCTTCAACCTGGCCATCTCAGACCTGGTCTTCACCTGCGGGCTCCCCTTCTGGGCCATTTATCACATCTGGGGCTGGTTGTTCTCAGAGACACTTTGCAAAGCAGTCAGTTTGGTCTTCTTCACTGGCTTCTACAGCAGCATTCTCTTCCTAACCATCATGACCGTCTACAGATATCTGTCGGTGGTCCGTCCTCTGTCTGGACAGAGCAAACACAAACCAAGCACCGGAGTTTTTGTGTCCGTCCTCCTGTGGATGATCAGCGTTGGAGCAGCTATGCCCTCCCTGTTCTTCAGCTCCCTCGTCTCAATCCCCCACAAGGATAAACACTCCCTGGGCTGTGAATACAATTCTAGCCTGTGGAAAATTGTTGGTATCTCCCAACAGAATGTTTTCTTCTTGTTTGCTTTTGTGGTGATGGTGTTCTGCTACATCAAAATACTGTGGAGAATCCGGAGAACGAGATCCCACACAAAGAAGAGAGCCGTCATGTTGGTCTTCAGCATTGTGACTGTGTTCTTCCTGGGCTGGGGGCCTTACAACATAGTGATCTTTCTGAAGCTGTTGGACGACAGCTTAGTTCCACCCTTTGATAGGTGTGAAGTCAGCATCAGGCTCGACTATGCCCTGTACACGTGCCGGCTCGTTGCCTTCGCTCACTGCTGCCTCAACCCTGTCTTCTATGTGTTTGTTGGTGTGAGGTTTAGGAGGCATTTGACATCGATGCTACATCTGATTCCCAGTCATAAGAACGCAGTGAGCGACCAGCCACTGAGAATGCAGAACATCATCTCACAGGGTTCAATGTACTAGTTGCTGCTCGAATCAGTGTTGAGCTGAGTTGAGTTTGTTGCTTCATTGCTGACTTCAATGTTAAATCCACAGTGCGTTCAGTAAAAACCCATCCAATCTCTGTAAACATACTGGATCTAATGTTGCTTTTTCACCCCTGCATCCATGTGAGAAAAATTATATTCATTGTATGAACTTTCAACCAGGAAGCCATAATTTTAATGCAAAATCATAAACAAAAGCAGCAAAAAAGTTTCTTTTATTGTTTTCTGGAATAGATCCAGAAGTTTCTGCCGTTAAAAGAGAATGAATGAACACAATGGCTCCATGCAAGATTTAACTATGAACCTGAAAAGATGAAATAAAAACAGGGAACATAACGTGACATCTAATTTACCACGGAGATTTCTTCCTGAGGATGTGCAGTCTGATGAACAGCAGATGTGTGTCATCTGTAAACAAATGTTTGAATAACACCTGTTACAGTGTCTCCCAGTCAGTTGTAAATCAGCAGTAACATACAGTAGATTAGATCAGATGATAGGGGTAAGAATTTATTAAAACACCTTTCAGAGACTCACCAGGCTATATGAGACATTTCCTCTTTTCTTTTACAGGAATTAGATGACTGTGAGATCACTTCTCTAATATGCAGGGAGTGGTTGTGTAAAGTGCAGAGAAGTTAAATTTGTAAAAGAAAGTCACCATCAACAGCTGACCCAGGTTAAATGAAAATAGCCAAAGTGACAACTTTAATCGAATCCTGGAGGTCTGAACTCCTCATCCTGTCTCTAAGGCTGAGCCCAGACCAACCCCAGACAGGCAGACAGACAGACAGACAGACAGACAGACAGACAGACAGACAGACAGACAGACAGACAGACAGACAGACAGACAGACAGATATATGAACACAACTGCTGATCCCGTGATAAAATTCACATATCAAATATCTTCGCCATGATCAGCATGTGACCAGCTGTTCCATACAGTCTTGAAGTTGTCATCAAAGGCTTTTCAAAGTATTAAATACATTTCAGTACATTTTCCATGTGTCATTTCACTAACATATCTTTTGATTTCTGTATGCGTGGACTACTCGGGTTGTTACTGACATCTGGGGACAATTTCATGTCATTAGCCCTAAACATATTCACACGTTCAATACCTAGTTCCCCCACTGTACATGTATGTACAACTAGGTTTACAATGTCCTTGTTTACATGTATTCTTTATATAGGGTTTTCTTTTATAATTGCTTTGCCTGTTTATTTTATTGACCTATATAACCTTTATTTTCTATATGACATTTCTCTGCCCTTAACTCTTTTATTTGACTCAAAACAAACAAACAAACAAACAAAAAAAACTGCGCAACATTTCTAGTGCTTGAACTTTGGGTTTGTGCATAAATGGCAAATAAAAATCTTAAAATCTTCAGTCACACTCTAAAGTTGCATCAAGTGACTTTAATGCTGTCAGCCATGTTACACATAGATAAATACACATTAAATATTTTCTGTTCATAAATGGATCAGTTATTAGTAGTAGAGCATATACTCATGCACATATGTATGATATTTGTGTAATAATGGAAAATAAGTGTTCCAAGGCAGTGACACCCATGATTTGTCTTCTACTTTAATACATGTCTGCAGTTACAAAAGATATAATAATTATATAAAACATGCACTCATCAACTCAGTGTCTCCATTGGAAATATCTTACTGGATGCACAGAGGGATAGTCACAAATTAGAAAATTAACTCTGGGTAGCAAAATAATATTTATTAGAAAATATGCAGGTATTTAAATAAGCAAAAGAAGGAAAGAGAAAGGCAAGACTGCAGAAATGAGCAGTTTCACAAAAGACCAAAGGTGATGGTGAGAAAGTCACAGCTGTTGGGTCAAACCATTGTGATGTCCAGATTAACCTTGAAATGACTGATTGGTTCGGGTATATTTAGGTGTTTAAGGCACATTTTGTTGCTCTCAGCAAATGATTCACAAATAGAAATCACTTAGGAACCTCTATCCTTTGAACTTAACCACAGTGGTCTCACTTGAATGACAGCTGACGCCATGTTATATACCACACAGTACTATTATATGGTATATAACATATGCACAGATGTAAAAATAGATAAACTAGGAAAAGGAGGCATGTCACAAACATTCGAAACAAAATGGGTCAAATACAATATCAGTTAAAAATCCAATCAAATATTGAACATTTAAGTGCAAACTAGACCGAGTACACGCAACAAATAAATGCAAATATACACATTTTCATGGAGACACAAAAAAATACAGAAATGATCAGTCAGCTGTTGGATTTAATACAAAGACTTGGGTTTTCACAGGAAGTGAGCAGAAAATGAAACATGTTTATTTCAGATTCAAAAAACGGCCTGATGTCATACTTACTGTGATTTAAAAGAGAAGTACATTTAAAAAATGTGCCATTAACTTCTTTTCAGGAGACAAAACTACCACCGACCTCGTATGCGTTTACAGAGGGAGGAGTTTCGAGTGATTCTTTTCAAGTCAACTCAAACTCAGTGTAGCTGCACTGTCCACAAATCCACTGGATGCCGGGGCAATTCCATCTCCTCTTACAAATATCACCACATTCCTTCCGTTTTTCATATCTCTTGTGCACTGAAAAGGATCAGACTGGTCCAGATATGTTCCTGGAAGTCTTTGGAGATGCTCAGCTTCTCTAGCATCCTTTCTGCTCCACCTCCTCCTCAGCCACCACAGGCAGGATAAGATGGGAGATGCGGCTCCACAGGCCTCCATACTTGTCTACATCCATCTCGTCGAAGGAAGTTTGGCTGCTGGCGCCCACCAGCCTGTCTTTGACATAATCCTGCACCATCTCCTCAACATCCTTCAGATCACCCCTGATCTGCTCCTGAGGCAGCAGCACAGTAAACAAAAGAAACACCTGCTTGTATGCGGCGTTCTCATGGTCGCAGTAGCGATAAAAAATGAGGGTGGAGCCCGGAGGCAGCTCTTCCAGCCGATGAATGACGGCAGCTGGTCTGTCTCCTTCAAAGGCCGCTCGCAGCTGCCTGTCGATGTCCAGCTTCACCTCATCGCTTTGCTGGCTGGCTTTGCTGGCGCCATCGATCTGGAGCACGGAGGCATTGAGGGCCGAGGAGAACGCGGAGGCCAGGCCCTGAGCCAGGCAGTGCAGCGTCCTCTCAGCGCTGCGGCCGGCGGTCAGAATCAGACTCACCGGCTCGGTGGGGTGGGTGGTGTTCAGGTGCTTCTCCAGGTGGATCCTGCTTCTCCGCCACAAATCGGGCCGCTGACTGTGGAACTGACCCTGAAGATACGACAACAGACCTGAAAAGGTCTCTACCGCCACAGACCTGGACGGAGGGGCTGCGTCACGTCGAAGCCAGTCCATCGGACGCAAGAAGACGCCGTTGAAGGTCATCAGGGCTGCAGCGCTGAGCAGCAAGAGGAAAACCAAACAACAGAAATAGAAAGTGAAACCTGCAAACAAAACCACGTTGAAGGGAAATGATTTAGTCCCACGATTTTTCAATTGTGTGAGAAAATTATTGCAGCAGTGTTAACTCACCCTGAGATGATTTCCTCGTACCTTTCCTGGGACCAGGTTCTTTTTTTTTTCTCTCTGCTGAGAAACAACATCCTATTACACACAGTGACAAATGACAAGTACCTTTAAAAATGACTGGATTTTACCTTGTTTTTTGGGTTTCACAGTTTCTTTTTCACCTATAAGGTTATTGACACGCTGTCGCGTTGTGTCGGATTCCTCGGAGGGTGGATATTTGTTCAGCACGCGGTGGTTAACGCCAGAAGTCCCTTTAAAAGAGGCAGAAACTATGAATGTAAGTCCCCCCAACTTTTACTGCAGGTGAAGGGGAGTAACACACAAAAAAAATAGTTTAATGGAAGAAATGAAAAGATGTCACCTGTACCTACGCTCTGGGCTTTGGCCTCCATCTTCTTGTTGTACTCAGCTACACTGACGACACGTACGTTCGCTGATGAGCTCCTTTGCTCCTTCGCATATTTAGAGAGTGTTGACAGTGCTTTTGTTGGTGGTTTTACTAAAGAAAAAACAGATGCAACTACTGTTTCATCCGTTTTTGGAAGCATTTCCATGTAGAACATATACAAAAACTACACCCCTACCTGTTACAGTCCCCATGTGGACTTGATCCACGTTGTCAGGCTTTCTGTGGCTCAACTTACAGAGGTCACCAAGCACTACAAATGGAGATAAATTCACATCCACGATGTGATCCTCGGCACCTGTTTCAGACAAACGTAAATCTGTATTATCAGACTGAGAAGCTGTGACTAGACTTTGATGTGTGAAAATGATAAGATATCACGGAAGAAAACGCAGACTAAATAATGTCAAACAAAAGACCATGCTAATTTGAACCATCTGCCACATTAGCATTTGTGGTTTGGGTTCTGAACACACTGTAGATTTAGCAGCTAAAATACACATGAAATTTCATGAACAGAGAATTAATAAAGCATTGAAAACAGAGACGAGCATACATGTCATTGTGATGTTTCGCTTCTGAAAAATTTACAGAGATCCACACCAAAACAAAAAACTCCAACCTAGAAATGGCTTTGGTTGACAAGTGCTCTGAGAAGAGCCCTGCTCAGTCTCCATCTCCATCTCCATCTCCATCTCCTGGTCATCGTTCCTCTCTGGGTCCGTCTCTGCTTCCAGGACATCCTGACTGCCGTCTTCGGTTCCTGGAGACTCCAGTTTGCTCTTCTTATTGGAGGGCTCTACGGTGGAGAACGTGTCACTGTACATGTCTCTTGTCTGCAGCTGCTATCAGGAAAGAGCTGAGGACTCACCTTCATCCTCTGGACCATTCTCCAAATGGCTGGATCCGTTTACAGCCGCTGGATGAGGCTTGTCTAACACCCTTTTAGACCTCCTGAGCGGACCCCTCGGGGTCGGTTCATAACTCAGTGCTAAGCAAACAAAACGGAAACAATTAATATTTCAAGACATCTCTTCAGCCAATAAGACGCCGAATGTATATACAGTATATAGTTATTAACGTTCAAAGTATAGAATTCGAAAGTATGCGAAAGACGCTAACAGCAGCTAGCTTCGAATGCTAACTGACTGTCATACCCCACGAACCTTTGACGGCGGACGACTGTCGGGTCGATCGTCTCAGGGGGCGAAGATCTTTGTTTTCAGAATCCATTGACAGTTACAGCTCGATCCAGCGATGCAAAAACATCGGTCAAGCTAGTCGCATCAGTCACAAACACCGGAGCTCCCTGTGAGTGGGGAAACATGAGTGACGGGACGTTATGGTCCGGAAATGGTTACAGACGAATCCGTTCCCTCCAGAAACACGAACACTGCCGTGGGTTCCGGGGTGAGCTGTCAGTGCGAGCCCTCAAAACATTTCGGCCATTGGTGGTGATATTTGGAGGCAATGTGATCGACGGGACATTTGCTTAGAAGCGGTAATTATAACTAAAAATATGAATATAAGCTGTTTTCGTTCCGCAGTGGTCTCTTACTATAGTCCAGCGCCGGTGAAGTTGGCTCTTCTAAGCTAGGCTAGCTAAGCTACGTTCTGGATTCATGTATTTGTGTAATCCTGATATCGCTGTATTCTGAAAGCAATACAATTTCAATGGTTTTCACTGTGGTTATACTATTATATTGTTTTGGTATGCTCACGCCTTTTTTTTTTTTACCTCAGCCGACAATGCTTTAGTAAGTAATGCTAATGCCACTTTATAGCTCAGCACATTATATCGTGTGTTTCACAGTGGATACGTACATGCAGATAATTGAACATTCCCATTTTGAATAATGAAAGGTTATAAGATGACAATGTTTGTTTGCAGACCAGTTTTCACGCAGCTTCCTAAACTTGTCTTTAAATGTCAGGTGAATACTGTGTCCTGGGGTGGAGATCATTTGTATGAGATACTTTGGACTCTTGGACGTGGACTTACACTTGCACGCTGTAACACAACAGTATACACTGTAACACAACAGTATACACTGTAACACAGCAGTTTACACTGTAACACAACAGTATACACCATCACAAGGACTGTAACACAACAGTTTACACTGTCACACAATATCACAACAATTAATTCTAACCCCTTTTATCTTATACAGCTGTGAAGCATCTTTCAAACTATTTGGAGTGAATTGCCCAGACACATCATGGCCAGTCCAGACCCACCCCCCAGCCACCAGGACACAGCAGGTATGAAATATAAAACAAAAGAGGGTAAACATGACTTTTATTTACAAAAGAGTCCTTTTAATCAGATGTCAAGGAAGAGGAAGATCAGCCCACACACACGGAAGGTGACCGGCACAAACAAGACGACACCGGTGTTACAGTGACTGCAAAGCAGCAAGTCTCTGAAGGTAACGTTCTCGAAGACGACCAGTAGTTATCGGTTGAGTCTTTTCAATGTCACTGCTAATCAACGACGGCCTCTGTCTAACCTAACAACATTTGGCATCATCCACGATAAACTCAGACACTGAAAATGGAGATGGAGGACACTTGGAACAAGCTGATGTTAAGAGTAAGTTAAGAGTAAGTTTAATTTTTATCCAGCAACGGCACAAATAGTATCTCACAAACGTATCTCACCTTGTCCAGGTGAGAACAATGTTGACGAGAACAGCACCCATCCTCCGGCTGATGATGGAGGAGAGGGCGATGACTGCCAAACAGAGGACCACGTTTCCAGTGAGTGTCCTCGGTGCTCTGTTCAGTTGAATTGGGTTCGTTTTCAGAAGCAGCAACAAAAGCCAAAGGGGTTAATTAGAGGAAAATGACCCTTTAGTCATATCCTTCAAATCCCAAATAATAATAATAAATGGATGAATAATAGTAATAGTAATAATGATAATAATAAATATAAATAATAACAACAACAATACTAATACTACTAATAATGGGCCTAATATTTGCATACAATACAAGTTACATGTTTCCATTCATACAAGAAGGTTCAACTCCTGGTTGCAGGTCATTCCGTCCCCTTCGGTGTAAATTAATTTTCTGACGTGTTTTATTTTCATGTGTAAATGATTCCCACACCGACAGTATTTCATTGTCAACTGTAATGGGTGCAGATAGGGATCCAGCTGAGGGGGGAGTGTCTCCAGTAAACAGACCTTGTCCTGGGGAGAACCTGAACGTGGTGAACGACAGCAGCTCTTCTCAGGCTGAAGGTGAAGGGGTTAAAACTCCGACAAGGAGATACTTGAACTGTTGTGGAGGTTAAACTGCTCCTACTTTGAAACAGGAGGAGAAGGAGAAGGAGAAGTCCAACCACCGACGTGTGCTGACACACAGTCCGATCACGTCGATGGTCCGTGGGACCGACCTGATGAAGAGCTGCCAGCCACTGATGCTGACGTCCACACGGGTACGAGACTCTTCACACATGCCAGTATTTAATTATGACGACCTCACCGTTCCGCCCCTGTCGCTGAACTAGTGGGTGGTCATCACTGCACAGGTGACACCCTGTTTTTTTTTTTTTATTTCCCTCAGGTGTCAGAAGAAGGCCAGGGACCGTTTCAGCTCCTGAGGAGGAAGAGGAAGGACAGCTGACGGCGGAGAAGTTCCACAACTGGAGGAGTGAGGTTGAGAATATTGGTCCTACCACTGAGGAGACGACTGAACATCTAGTTCCAGAGGTCACTGGAGGTCGCGGAGGTACATTCTCCTCTTCTAACTGAGAGAAGTCACAGCCGCAGTGGAACATTGTGTCCGATTGTTGACGATGTTCGTTTCTCTCCACAGGCACAGGCCTCCTGATAGCAGCTGCTCTGGTGCTGGTCGGTGCTGCCATCCTGGTGCAGCATCTCCTTCAACCTCAGCCTCCACTCGAGACAGATGTGCCGCAAATAGACGTCTTCCTCAGGCGCATGGAAAGAGTCCAGAGTCATTTCCCTCGCCAGCGGCCTGAGCTGTGGAGTCGGAGCCGGATCCACCTGCAGAGACACCTCCAGACCGCCCGGCCCACCGAGCCCGTCAGCCTGCTCCTCACCGCAGGTCTCGGAGCCAAGAGGACCTTGTTCTGCCTGGCCCAGGACCTGGCTTCTGCCTTCTCCTCGGCCCTGAACGCCTCCGTCCTCCACATCGACGGAGCAAGTAAAGTCGGCCAGGACAGCGACCAAGTCAAGCTGGACATAGACGGCGAGCTGCAGAGCGCGTTCGAAGGAGACACAGCCGTGGCCGTCATTCACCGCTTCGAGGAGCTGCCTCCAGGAGCCACGCTCATTTTCTATCGCTACTGTGACCACGAGAATGCGGCCTACAAAAACACTTTACTGATCTTTACGGTCCTGCTGGGGGAGGAAGAGATTTCCTTGCAGAGTTCTTTGAGCACGGTGGAGGAGATGGTGGATGACCACCTGCAGAAGAAGTTCCTGACTCATGGACGTCCTGTGGCTTTCGACAGGATGGACCTGGACAAGTACGGTGGATTATGGAGCCGCATTTCTCACCTCATCCTGCCTGTGGCAGCAGAGGGAAGGATCGAACAGGAGGGCTGCTAGCGGACCCTCAGTGATGTTTGTTGGAAAGAAAAAAAGAGAACTGGATTTTAAGGAACACGATGGAATTCAAAATGTCCATAGACCGTATATTTATGTATAGTCTATGGACGTTTGCACTACATGTAAAGTGCCTTTAGTGTAAATAAACACCAATGTTCAAATGTGTTTTACTGTTTGATTGGAGCGCATCGAGCTGCCGCCAGGGGGCAGCAGGAACCGCGCTGCTCCGAGACGCGTCAGTGTAACAGTTGCACGTGTGACTTGTCCATTAATCAGCGACGTGGAAATGAACCGAAACAGGACGTAGAAGCCAGAGTCCACCCGACGTGAACCGGCTGAACTCTGGTGTTTGCAGACGCGTCGACGCGGTCCAACCCCTCCCTCCTCCGGTCCGCCTCCTGCCGCCTCCTGCCGCCTCCTGCCGGCAGCTGCCGGCTCCAGCGGACCCCGGCTGACCGTCACTCCTCACCGAGGCTATGAAGGTATGACACGGACGAAGGAGCCCCTAGCGGCCGTCGCTGGCTGATGACTGTTCTTCACCCCCGTCCCTTCTCCGAGCCTCATCATGAATTCCTTCTGGTCCCTTCTCGTGTACTGTGCCTTCTGTCCGTGGGGCTCTGCAGCTCCGACGACCCGGGGCGCAGACCCCCAGGTCCCCGACGGCGTCCTGTCCCAGGTAGGTGGAGGCTCTCCTCCCTGGAACATTGATCCGATGGACACGACCTCCCATGATGGAAACATCCGTCCTTTTCTCTTCGTAGCTGCTGGGTGATTATGACAAAGTGAAAGCCCTCTCGGAAGGCGCTGACTGTCGGTGTCAATGTGTTGTCAGACCCCTGAGCAGAAGCGCCTGCCGGCGGATCCAAGACGGGCGCGCGACCGCGCAGGATTTCTACACGGTGGAGACAATCACTTCCGGCCCGGAGTGCAGGTGCTCCTGCTCCGCTCCTCCGTCAGCGGTGAACCCCTGCGAGGGGGAGTTCAGGCTGAAAAGACTTAGGGAGGCTGCGAAGGAGGACGTCAAGGTGCAGAGCCGTTCTGTCCACACAGAACCAGAACCAAACCAGAACCAGACCACAGATCCTGGACTTTGTGTTGGTCATGACGTGTTTTCTTTGGCTGAACCTCACCTCCACTTGGTCCTTTTAGTTGTCCACCATCATGGAGTTACTGGAGGGTTCCCTCTACGGAATGGACCTGCTGAAGCTGCACTCCATCACCAGTAAGCTGCTGGGTCGCGTGGAGAACATCGAGAAGGTACCGGACGGACGGAGAGTCACTCCAAACCTTCAGACGTGTTTGTCTGTTTCACATCTCCGTTTGTGGTCGTTGAAGGCGATGTCTCTGGAGAACAGCACCGAGGAGGAGAAGCCTCCCCGCTCAGATGGGAACGGAACCTGGGGCACGACGCTTCTTCCCCACCAACACGAGGCCGAGATGGGAGCAAAGAAAACCCCAGAGGTACTGTGACCAGGGTCAGGGAGTTACCGACGGAAACACACAACAAACACAAAATGATGGAATCAATGTCACTCAGAAACAATGACTTGTACTTGTTGTTCAGAGAGTGAACGACAGATGAGTTTGTGTGTTTGGGCGCAAAACGGAGCCAGTGTCAGTTATTTCCACACAAAAGAAATGTGTCTGTGATGCACGAGCACAAATACTGACACTGATGAAAACTCTAAAGCGGATATTAAAGATAACAAACTACACCTGAGGTTGTCGTATGCAGCACCTCATCGCCTGAAAACAACAAACAAACAAACAAACAAACAAACCCATCTGTCATGACCTCAGTGACCTCAGCCACGGCCAAAATGGTTGTGTTCTACTTTCGCTTTGTGAGACGTTTGCAGCCGTGCACATTCCGATGTTATCAGGAACTCACTGACACGTTGTCAGATGTCCAATCAAACGCGTCCGTTCCTCCTGATCCTGACAGGAAACCTACAAGGGGAAGAGAACCTGGGACAACGAGTCCTTTCCACAAACAGACACTTCCGCTCCGACCGTGGAGGTGGAACCTGACACGGTGGCTGAGAAGGAGCTTCCTCCTGCGTCGAAGACGGGCCGCAACGGAGTGATCATCAGAGGGATGACGTTTTATAAATCGGAGCCAGAGCCGACGGCGGTGGACGACAGCGAGCCCGGAGAGAACTGTGAGTGTAAAGATGGTTGAGAGTCAACGCTCCCCGGAGCAGTGGAGCGCTGCTGGAACATTCCAGATACCTCAGCCGTTACAAAGAAGTTATTTGAGCGTTGCACATCAAACCATTTGTTCCACCATGACACTGACTTCTCCTTCACAGTCTTTGAGTACGATGGCTTCAGTGGCGATGGGCCGAACGACCTGTTCATCGAGGAGAATCTTCTTCAACACAACCCCCCTCACCCCCGATCCAGATTGGTCCGACCCAAGACCACCCAGTCGACAAAACCAGCAGACGCCGAGCCCACCGGAAAGACGTTGGGTTCAGAGTTCACCAGCGCCGTTCACACCGGTTCCGTGCGTGTTTCTGTGGGTGCGCAGAGAGACATCTTCACAAAAAGGAGCGTCATGTCGGAACAGTCCAGAACGGACTCTGCACCTCGGACCAGTCCCCCGGTCCGCTCCGGAAACATCCAGGGGCCAGTGGCTGAAAGTACCAGCATCTCCCCGACTGCGGCACTGAGTGAAACTACAACAAACACCCAACATCCACCTGACAGGCCAGTGACAGCGTTCACAGTCAGAAATGAGGCAACAACCAAGGTGGAAACGGACCGGGAGCCGAGCGTCCAACACGGAGCCGACAGCGCTGGGCCCACACCGACCACGGAGGCTGTGACCACGGAGGCTGTGACCACCGCTCCTCTGACCGGCACGACCCACGCGGGCCTGACAACAGCATTCAGAAAACACACGACCGCTGCCGCACGCGGCGCCAGCACACCAGCACAGGAAACGGGCGTGGACTCAGCCTCTACTCCAACTCCAACCACACAAAGGCCGACGACGGCGCCACACACCGCTCTGCCTTTGACCACACCTGTGACCACAGCTTCCTCAGCCACCACCACCACCACCACCTCCGCCACGACGACGACCACCAGTCACAACACCCCAGTCAAAAGGAAATACAAGATCAGCTGGGAAGAGGAAGAGGAAGATGACCTGGTACTAGATGAACCAATGAAAAAGCAGGAGGAGTCCTCGTCCATAAATCCTGGTAAATCGAGTAGAAATAATCATAATAAAATTACTACTAATTACTACCAAATTAAGATGATACTATACTAAAAACTAGCTTAACAAATACCGCCAGATGAAAAATTACAGTATGTCGATTTCTTTTGTATGAATTTATATCTACTTGGTCTCAGTCGGGTTCAGCTGGAACCTTCATTCTCTTCAGATGTTTCCAGATGTTTTCACGTCGGGTCATGTTTGTTTCCTCCACAGAGTGCCAGGACACTTTGGCAATGATCTCTGAGCCAGTGACTCACAACACCTACGGCAGGAACGAGGGCGCATGGATGAAAGATCCAAAGTCGGATGACGATAAAATCTATGTCGCCAACTTCTACTATGGAAATAATCTCCTGGAGTTCCGCAACCTGGAGGTTTTTAAAAAAGGTAAGAACCAGATGTTTTGGAGTGTTCTCTTTTTTGCTGTGGATTCACTGAAGTCCTTCTGTCGCCGCCAGGCCGTTTTACAAACTCCTACAAGCTCCCTTACAACTGGATCGGCACCGGCCACGTGGTCTACGACGGGGCCTTCTACTACAACCGCGCCTTCTCTCGTGACATCATCAAGTTCGACCTGCGTCAGCGCCACGTGTCTGCTTGGTCCATGCTGCACGACGCCCTGGTGGAGGACTCCACGTCGCCGTGGGAATGGCGCAGCCACTCGGACATCGACTTTGCTTCAGACGAGAGCGGCTTGTGGATCATCTACCCGGCACTGGACGACGAGGGCTTCCTCCAGGAAGTGATTGTTCTGAGCCGCTTGAACCCCTCGGATCTCAGCACGCAGAGAGAGACCACGTGGCGAACTGGGCTCAGGAGAAACCACTACGGGAACTGTTTCGTTGTGTGTGGAGTCCTTTACGCTGTTGACAGCTACAACCAAAGGGATGCGAACCTGGAATACGCCTTCGACACACACACAAACACCCAGATGATTCCCAGAATGCCCTTCACCAACAACTACACCTACACCACTCAGATTGACTACAATCCCAAAGAGGGTCGGCTGTACGCCTGGGACAACGGACACCAGGTCACTTACAACATCAAGTTCGCTTCGCTAGACTGAAAGTACGAGTTTGTAGTAGTGACGTTCAATGATCCTCGTGTGTGAATGGATTGTAGATCAGTCCCGTTGGCCGTTATCGATTACTATCGTTGTTTTTTATTGTTTGTTACCTGAAATAAATGACAAATTCCTGTTGGTCAGTCAACACGTCCTGTTGTACTGTACATAAATTGTAAAACTATATAATAAACGTCGTTGGAGATGAATGAATGTAGAAGGTGAAATAAAAATAACAATTTCATATAAAACACCACCTCATTCTGTCCCTTCATGTTTCCTCCGTGTCTAGTTCTTCATGGCGTTTGATGACTGAAACCTGTTTTATGTTCAAACTAAAGAGACGGAACAGTTTTAGGACTGAAGGACAACAAACCAGATGTTGTGAACAAAATTCCAGTGTTTATTTGGAGTTACGCACATCATGTACATTAAAAAACAAACTATAACAATTTCACATCTTTGGAGTCTTACAGATATTTCAGATTTTTTTCAATAATATATTTCCCCCCTGTAAACTCCATTAAAAATAACATACTACATATTTCCAATATTTCTTTATCACTTTTGATTTCTATATCAACACCAGTTTTCTGCAGCGACACCGTCAATCGGTCGAAGCAAAGACATTTTCCTCAAGTTGTAGCAGTGCGGTAATTTAAAGATAATTTTGTGCTTTTCTTTTATTACATTTTAATTCCAAAGCAACATAACAGACAAATTCCTATAATGCTGTTTTAGCTCCGACGGAACCTTCCAGATTCTTCATACAGTCATAGTATGATATGATGATTGAAATCAAGAGTTGTTTTGTAAGTTATTTTTTAACCAAATGTTTAGCTTGAGGACGGATCATATATATATCAACTCTTTTTAAACATGTTAAGCACAGCTCTCAAATTATACATGTTGGACAAAATCTCATCCTCTCCGATCATCTGACGCTAAAAAAAAAAACAGACTTCACTACTTTCTTTTGTTTTCCCTTCCTGACCACCATTTAAAACTGAATAGACAACAAACCACTGAGTTTTCTGTTGTCAGTTATAACAAAACACACAAAGCAAAGAGCAAAAAGAACATTCTTGATCCCGACAGGAATAGATGGGGACAGTTACTCTACTGTGTAATAGTATGAGTATGTACATCTGAAATGTATCAAAAGTCCACGGATCCGACCGGCCTGACCACGGACTGGTTGGATCACATCAGCTGACTTCCTGAGCGGGCCTCTACCCAGCATGTTATCGAACAATGATGAACAATAAGACAAGAGAGGACCTGAGAAGAGTGTCTGCGTCATGACGGGGGCACGCGGGGTTCAACTAGCTGTATGTGTGGAGGGAGCTCAGCTTCCACTGTCAGTCAGGACTCAGATAGTCCAAACGTTTACTGCTGGTGTGTACTAGCGTAGAATGTACTCGTGGAGTCTGGTGAGCAGGTCCAAGGAATCCATGAGCTGATGCTGCTATTTAGCAGAATCCATCAGCACGCCGATGGGAGGGGCGGTGGGGGCGTCAGAGGGAGCTTGTTGATAAAACGTTTCCGAGTTGTTGACCCGCAGCAGTGGTGGGATAGTTGAGGAGCGAATGTGGAGGATCCTGGTGTCTGTGACTTCACAGTCAATCTGCATCATCACCTCAAACTCTTTGTCTCGTATGATGCTGTCTGTAAGAGGAGGAGGAAGGGGAGGGATTGTTGGTCACAAATCGTAATAAAAACAAACATATGCCATCGTCTTGTTTACAAAGGGAATATGTAAAATACATGATGTACTTGAATGGAGAATTTACGTCGTTTTCAGTTACTTCAAATTGAAACAGATGAGAAGTGCAATTTCTGCAGACATCTTAAACACTGGGTCAGAAAAGGGCAATTGACACAATTTACACCAGACAGCCCAGTAAGGGACTTTCTGGGGCTTCCAGAGATCTGTTGGAGTTTGAAGACGTAATGGACGAGGGATTTGGAAGGAGAACTAAACGAGGAGGAGCGGAAGAGAAGAGTAGTAAACTCATCATGGAGGATCGAGGGAAGTTTACCAATACGAGTTAATGCATAGATTCTACTTCACCCCCTCTAGACTCCACAGGTCGTGGCTATTACCTGATAACCTCGGTTGGAAAAGTGGAACAAAGGCAGGGCTTTCCTACATGTGCTATGGGAACGTACAGAGTGAAAGCAGTAGAACATCTGAGGAAGGCTCTGGAGATAGAGATCCCCGTTTCACCAAGATTATGTTTATGGGGTGAACAAACACAAATAATGGGCGTGTCAAAACGTGACTTTACAGTTATAAAGGTCAGGATGGTCACAGATGATAAAATATGGATTGAAAATATGACAGACAGCGTCACATGGACAGAATTAACGGTGACGGAGGGGAGGAGAGGGGGCATGGCAGCGTTTCTTGTTGTGAAAACAGGATATGAGAGGAGGAGACGGTAGGGCTGTGACTGATGTTCCGTTCTAATTTGAAGGTGTGAATCACCCTGTACCAGCATACAGTACATATGGAGGTCCCATACTCCAGGGAGCCACAGTAACCCAGTGGGTCTGAGCTGTCTGAATAAGTAAAATGAAAATCTAAAAAAAGAATCTGCATGTTGTTTCATTCTGCCTTATTATCACGTCATTTTCACTTTGGCAGTTCAAAGAAATATTGTTTTGGGCAGTTGTGAGTATGGGTGGTGGCTTGATTACCGTCTGGAGGTGAGTCATACGCTGGATTTCTCTCTCTACGTGATGAAAAAAATAAACCAAAAAATAAACGAAAGCATAATGTGGAGAGTAACTTGGGTTAAGTATGGGGTTCAGATCTGTCACTTCTTGATGTGTCCACAAATTCTGCCAAAATGGAGGTAAAATGATTTGTGTCGAGTCCTTTCAAATACATCATCAGGTCAATCTGAGGTTGAACCTGCCAATAATGAGACTGGGTTCATCACAACGTGAAATGAGACAAGCATGGAGCTCAAAGTGGCTGATAACTGTATTAACTGCGCCTCAGGGAAGAACACAAAGTGGGTACACTTTGAAAATCCTTTGAATGAAAAACCTTTCAAGCAGATGCTGAGTGATCCCGGGCATGTTTGTATAAACAGACAACTTAAAAACGTGGGCCTTCCTCTGCAGAGCGGTGTGGAGTGGAGGTAATAAGAGCAGCCCTCCACATATGGAGCGCCAGCAGCACTAAGTCAGGTTTTAGTGCACTCTTATATGACCCCGAAATGGAGCTGTAGGCGTCTTTAAAATGCCTGAGAGTGCTGCACGTTGTATAAAACCGGCAGTATTTTCCAGACACCTGTGTAAGACATCAGTTTCCTCTGCATCTCTTCAGGATTTCCATATGTTTCCACGAGTAGTGACGATGTAACGACTCCTCCACAGTCTGGGAGGACTCCAGTGCATGTTCATGTCATCAGATAGGACAGAGGACGTAATGCTGCGTGCACGTGTGGAGTGTGAGGTGATCTACTGATGAACTTCCTCTCATGCACCTGCAGTGAAACTGAAACTTCTTAAATATGCTTCAGCAGACGTGAAGGAAGTGAAGCTCAGGTTTGGATTTCATGCCTGTCACACTTCATTTAAAAGTAGACCTCTGTCTAAAGTGGGAGTGGAAAACTTGCTCTCTGCTCATCTCCATAGAACTTGATAAGATCGGACCTTTTTTTGTTGTCATCTCTTGCTGTTCCTGCTGGCTGCTGGTTCCTGTTTGTGCAGGCTCCACAAGGTTGCTCCACAAATCCAAAAGATAAGCCTCACAAAGTGGAAAATTCATCTCCAGCTCATGCAGCACGGGAGGAATGTGATGGAAACACAGTTAAAACATAACAAACATAACATCTACACAACTTTGTATGTATGAAGGAGTCATGGCGTTACTATCCTGGTGCCATTTTCTCATCCTATTTTTCAATATTTCAGGGAATGAGAAGTGAATCCACAGAAACTAGATCATACACGCTACGTTCTGGGCAAAGGCCAGATTGTCTGCGTGGCGTCTGCGTGGCGTCTGCGTGGCGTCTGCGTGGCGTCTGCGTGGCGTCTGCGTGGCGTTCACACCAAAGCACTGATCCGTCATGATATGTCATCATGTGTCGGTTCTCTCATATTAAAAAAAGTGGTTAAATCAGATTCAGAACACAGGGTGTGTCAGGCTTCAGGGGGATCATCTTTTAAAGTTTGTTCTGTTTAACTTTTTATTTAATGTATTTAAATTTCAGAGGTAGTACACGTTGACTTACTTTGCCAATGATGGGAGACAATATTAAACACAGAGCATTGAAACTATTTCTGCTGTTTGATATCTCCCAAAATGTCATTATTTTACACATTTTACACTGTGTACATGCCGACATCACTGGCATTATTTCCTCGGTTTGGGTTCAGTCTTCGTTTTCAGTTAACAGACAAGCGACCTGTCAGACAGGTAGTGACACCCCATTAGATAAAGTTCTTTAGTAACAAATACACCAACATGTGAAAGGTGATGTAACTGC
Source organism: Aeoliscus strigatus (assembly GCA_901007665.1). NCBI lineage: Eukaryota > Metazoa > Chordata > Actinopteri > Syngnathiformes > Centriscidae > Aeoliscus > Aeoliscus strigatus. The sequence goes on from CAAKHB010007338.1 coordinate 63,155, forward strand.
ATCCGATAGGCAAAAACAACAACACATGTATTGATTTAACAAAAGATATTAACAAAGGCAAAGTTACGACACCATGCTCTGATAGCTAGTATTTCCCCCTTTGGCTGAACTAACCTCAAAGAGACGTTTTCTACAGCCATCTACCAGTGTCTGACGAGGACCAGCTGAAAGGTTTCCCCACTCGCCAAGGCACAATTCCCTCAGCTGGGTGATGTTTAACGCTCTTGCGTACACCATCTCAGTTGTATTATGATCCAGGCTTTGACTTGGCCGTTCCAGAACTCTCCATTTCTTCCGTTGGAGTTGTTCATTCTGGGTCACTGTCATGTCGCAGGATCTACCTCCGCTTCATCTTCAGTTTCTGAACAGATGGTTTCACGTGTTCATTCGAGCACCCTCTGGTACAGTGAAGAGTTGGTAGTGGACTCAGTGACAAACCCAGCACATGCTTCACAGTAGGTGTGAGCGTGGGCGTCAGTTTGGGTTTGACATGTGATGGGGACAGAGACACATGTAAAATGTGGTCATAGTTTCATATCGTCTTTTTTTTCCCTTTCACAGTGGTGGGTACTCAATGAATCTTGATGAAAGTTGTGGGTACACATAAATCAACGCCCATTGGTATGGGAGTATTTTAAAGGCTGACGTTTTTCTGAAGTCGTGGTCTTTGTCTAGATGTATTTTTTGTCAGTAAGGGTTTCCTCCACGACAATCAAACTTGTGTAGTCGGTTTCTGATGGTACATACATGCTCTTTGACATCAACTGTGGCAAGAGCTTCAGGGAGGTCCTGTGATTATATTTTAAGATTTCTGGAGAGTTCTGTAAGCATCAGTCCATCTGCTGGGGCTGAATTGACGTGGACGTGTTGGCAGTTGTTTTAATTGAACTCCACTGTGGAAGGGCTGATTTAAGTTTGTTTGGAGATCTTTTTCAATCCTTTCCCAGACCCATATGCGATGACAATATTCTTTCTGAGAGTTCTTTGCATCTCACCATGGTGAAACCACTCACTTAAACAATGAAGAGCAAACAGAAACCGAGATGCTCCCAGGACAGCTGCGAGATATAATCCCTCTAACATGTCTTGGGCCGGCCCCAGGGATCTCCTCCCAGTTTCACATGCCGGAAACACCTCCCCTGGGAAGCATCCTTACCATCCCTGCCACCGCAGAACTGTCGCAGCAACAACTGTACTATTCCAGATGCGGACTCTGAACTGTCCGGGAGGATCTCAAACCATTGCTAGCCATTTTCTGTCCACAATCTCATTCTTAGGTAAGGGCTGGAACATAGATCGACCGGGAAACTGAGAGCGTCACCCTCCAGCTAAACTCCCTTTTCATCACAATGGATCGAGTGACTGCATCACTGCCGACGGTGCCCCGATCCGTCTATCGATCTCCCGATCCATCAGGACGAAGACCCCCCCAAGAACCCAAGGTACTTGAACTCCTCCACTTGAGGCAGTACCATGCTACCGTGGCTTGGGACTTGGATGTGGTGATCATCATCCCAGCTGCAGGTCATTACCCAATGGAGCTAAGAGGACCACATCATCCACGAAAAGATTAGACGAGATTCTCCCGCCACCAAACTCGACCCACCACTACCCGGCTGCATCTAGAAATTCTGTCCATAAAGGTTATGAACAGAGCCAGTGGCAAAGGACAGTCCTGGTGGAACCCAACCCTCACCAGGACCAGGTCTGACTTACTGCTGACAATCAGACCAGACTCGTACGTCCTCGGTACGGGGGCTGAATGGCCCCTACCAGCCCTACCAGGGGAACAGGATGCCCCTGGGGACACGGTCATAAGCATTCACCAAGTCCACGAAGCACATGTGGACTAGTTGAGCGAACTCCCATGATGAGAGATGATCCACAGTCGTACAACCAGGACGAAAAAACACTTTGTTCTTCCTCAATCTGATTGTTGGTTCTATCCCTCCTCTGCAGTACGATGGGGTAGACCTTGCCTCTGGTCCCCCTTCTTAAAGATGGGAACCACCACCCCCAGTTCACCACCCCAACCAGAGATGCCCGCTGTTGCAGAGGTGTGTCAGCCAGGACAGCCCTACAACATCCAGAGCTTTGGGTAAATCTCATCAACCTCTGGGGCTCTGTTGCTGCAGAGTTGTTTTACTGCTTCTGCGACTTCTCCCCCAAAGATGTGAAGACCCAACCCTGGGGCCCCCAAACCCAACTGTTTCCTCCAAGGAATGTGTGCTGTGGGATTGAGGAGCTCCTCCAAGTCCCCCTTCCACCACCCAACACTACCCCTGTTGTCCACACTGTAAAGAGTGTGAGCCAGTTAGTCACCTTATCGTAGTAGAGGAGTATGAGGGCCTTAGTGACCCTTAGTGACCCTAGACGCGATGCTGTCTGGTGTGTTATGCACATGGTAGTGTCTCCCAGGGCAGATTGGTTCTCAGTTAAAAGCCAGACACATTTTGGTTCACAAGACCCTGAATCATTTTTATTCTGACAAGAAATTGCTATTTAATTTTCTTTAATTATATTTATATATATTTCTAATTATCATATTTCGTAACGGAATCTGTAAATAAATGTCCACGTTAAAAAAACACGTTTTCATGTGTTGTCTTCATTTTTTTTCATCATTGTATGATATTTTTAGTTGTTTTATCGCTCCATGAGGTCACTGGGGCCCATAATTACTTGGAAATTTCCCATTAATTGAAATAATTACACTGTAATTTGCAGAGTCTACAAACTCAAGACCCTCATTTGAGTCCTCACAGCATCACCATCAATCTTTCACCAAATTACATAATTGTCTAAATTCTATTCAGCCTACTTCCTGACAGGCCTAAACAGTGGTAGAGGATGCAGCCAAACTTCAAACAGCAGTTCTTTGAAGAAGCTGCCAAGTCCACTGTCCTGCTCGTGGTCTCCTTTTACTGCTTTTTACTGGTGCCATCTGGAGATGTTCCAGAGTTTGTCAGTGACACAGTGAGCTGCTGAGTGCTGATAAAGGCCTGACTTCTGGCACAAAGACACCTGAGGAAATCTGAGAATACATCTCTGGAGGATGGTGCCTGCCAGATTGGCACCAACTCTTAGAGGACGTGTTCATGAGGATCCTTTTTTCCTTTTATTCTTCCTAAAAGAAAGCAATTCTGCAACTACAATAAAATGCACGACCAGTATAAATAAGAGCTCAAATCAGCCAATCAAAACACGACGAATCCTGACCTTTTATTTACATGACTTCACTTCCTATAAATTAGATTCTAACTGTTTTGCGCACAACAGATGCAATGTTTCACCATTACAAAATGAAGTTAAGAATCTCACCGCCAATAAAAACTACAAAATGAGATCACTGACACAGTCTAACTTACTCAAGCTGAAACTTTATTTTGAAAAGCGAGGGATAGTCACTCTATTCCAGAGCACTAGTGCAGATGTTCTGTTTAGATTAGAGAAGTAGGAAAATCTGAGCTGAGCTCATTCAGTGGTGCAGAGCTCTACCTTGAACTCGCAGTGAAAGCTGCCTCCAGAGCTCCAGAGCACAAACTCTGACCAGAATAAATAGACTGTAGAGCTTCTCCCTCAGTCAGTTCACCTGTACATGAGGTCATCTGTGAAACATTCCTCCACTCCAAACACTGTCGCTTACACTTGATTGAGCTGCTTTCAAACTCACAGAATCATTAAATAAACACACCGTTGAGTCCTTGTAAGGAGCCGCGACTCAGTCAGATACGTTTTCAGATTAAAGGCCAAGGTCAAGTAACTTTAACAGAACCCCTGAACCGTGCGCATGCAGCGTGGCAGACACAGACTATGGCTTACATCAAAGTCTCCAACGTCAATGTTCAGTTATTGACCAAGGCAGTCCAAAAAAAAAAAAAAGAATCCCAGATTCACAGTCATCCACCTCCCCCAGATGAAAACCATTTGGTGACTGGAGAAGGAAGGCATTCCTAATGGAGAGCAGCAACAAGGAGCTGGAAAGAATGATCATGGGCTCGCCCCGAAAAATATGTACTGCACTTACTTCACTGTTTCGAACAGAGACAACATGGATGAGAAATGCTACTTGGAGACTGTCATCTGTGCGACACATGGGGCTTCACATGTACAGAGGAGGAGGATAGCGGGTGTTGAGTTACTCCAGATTCACCACCCTCCTTCGCTGTGTGGCATCTGGAACTGAAACTTCTCTGCATGCATTTGGGCTAAATTAGCATCAGGTCATCTCTGTATGACTCAGCAACATGTAGCCGACATTAGAATTCAAATACACAGCAAATCGACACCCATAGAGGAATGAATGAATGGCACCTTTGTTTGGTCATTTCAGCAATTAGCTGAAAAGGAGGGCTTGGGTTTCCCTCTTTACTGCTGTCAATGGGTCAACGGATCGGCACGGACCTTAACATTCCTCCATGACAAGACCAACCCAGAACAATGTTTACCTTCATCAATCTTCATCTCAACCACCCCCTGACCCTTCCACAGAGGAGATGTCCTCACTGCTAAATCAAGAGGTCCTATTACACTGACTCATTCTCTTCAGAGCTGATGTGAAAAATCTCATCATTTGACACGGACATGCAGCGATGACTGAGCAGCAGAGGGAACTAGGATTTTACAAAAATAAAATGGCCTTAACTGTCCTTCATGTGGTTTTCCCTTAGTTCTTTGTCCTGCAGGCTTGGTGAAAATCAAGCCACCTCGAAATCCTTTGTACTGGGGATGATTTGGACAAAAGCTACTTTCCACTCAAGTCGATGACGACCTTATTTTTGGAATATTGTACTGATAATCCAGCAGATCTTAAGACCGCTAGGGACGACTTGGATGAGCTCATGGAAATCAAGAACATGTGCACGCTTTAGTCACTGGGAGAAAACAATGACAACCAAATGTTGGTCTTCAGATACTGAGGCACAGCGGTGTACCTGAAAACAGGAGGAATTCATCGCACCAAACAAGACAGAAATCGAGAATGTGAGCAGGTCATTTCTTTGTGGTAAAGTCGTTTGCTTTTTCACTAGCAGGCCGTGTGCTGCGAGCAGACGGACCCGGCCGCTGCTCAGCGTGGTGGTAACAGGTCTGACAGTGATGAGGTTGTTGAACACGTCATGCCTGGCACGTTAGCTCATTGTCGAGTTGACATGAAGAAAACACATGACAACGGTACAGTGTGACCTCTGGAAGGAACATACGTCTCATTTCCTTGACATAAACACATCAACCACAGCTGCACAACTGGGCCTTGCGTGCAGGTGTGCAAAGCTGCAGCAGCTGAGACCTTCTTCACCAGTAGGCCACGCACTTTGGACTCTAGTGGTCGGCAACACGAGGGGGATTTTTGGATTCATCATTAAGACCTTGAAACTCATCACCATACATCATCGTAGTCATTAAAGGATGACATCCTCTCACTCAGGTGTCACTGAATCGTACTCACGAAAAGGACTGAGTGTGTTTTCACATAACGTGCCCCAGCTGAACCCGGCAGTCCTTTAATACTTCTATTCATTGTCAATTATCAAGAGACAAAGTCTAGTTAAACAGACTCAAGTAGCCTCTCACTTGTCTTCTCCTTTTGTCAACGTGCTGCAGAATACACAGAAGGATCCAGAAGGCTGTCGTTCCCATAAATCTTTGTCAACAAGTCATCGACGGGTGAAATGATTTCCAAGTCCCTGAATGTTTTTTTTTTTTTTTTTTTTACTTCTTTCAGCGTATCTGAGTGAACTTTGTTGAGGCAGCTGGAGGGTAGACCCTGTTCCCATGTGGTTTTAGAGGGATTTTAATAATAATCTGGAAATGGATCCAGTAATCTGCAGGATTGGACCGCTCCACATGTGATCATTGATTTCCAACACACACAAAGACATTGGTGTATTTTTTGTGGTAAGAAAGGTCAAAAATGTTACTATTCGAAAAGTGATGCAGATTTAATATGTAACTTAACACCTCCTCACATGAACTCACAAAAATGGAAGACCGTTGGCTGTCAGGGGGGTGGATGTAAAGTCAACAATTCAACCAATCTGTTTTTGTTTTTTTAAGAGTGGCCTCATAAATACTTTCATATATTGCTCTCATAATAGTATTATTATTATCCTAAGACACGTTTTCATCTTATTCTTTCAATTATACAAATTTCAGACCTCTGCTAAAATTATTTTGAGTGAAAGAAAAAAAAGGGGGGGGCAAAAAGAAATGACAACATTGAATAAGCAATTTTTTTAGCTGGTGTCTGTGTGTGGTTTGGACAGCAGCTGTGCAGCCACGTCGCAGAACTGCTAAATACAACTGAGAGTATAATCAGAGGCTGAAGGCCATGACAAAAGGGATCTGAAAGGAAAGGAAGAGAACAGCACAAGGAAGGAGAGCGAAAAGATCTGGGGCGAGAAAGTAGAAGTGAAGAGCCAACACAAATGGATGAAAACGGATCAGTCTGCAGGCTGATGTTGTGTTGTGGAGTGGTCTGTTTGGGTCAGATGGAGCTTTTCCTGTGATGTTGTGTTGTGGAGTGGTCTGTTTGGGTCAGATAGAGCTTTTCCTGTGATGCATTCTTGTGGGGAGACGTGTTTTTAGATCTGTTTCTGTTGAGTGACCGTCCTCTCCAGCTGTTGTGTCCTGTGCTGATCTTACCGTTTACGTTCATCGCTGGCAACACCAAAGACATTTTGGGCCGACTTCCTTTATTGTGGTTGGTGGCAGGAAGTAGGAGATGGTCCTGAGAATAAAGAAGGAAATTAAAACTCATTTTGTTGCTGTAAGAAATAGTGGGCTCTGAATATTTGCCAGATGTTAACAAAGAACTGTCACAACAAGCATGCATCTCTGTAAGTCGACCAAAATCGAGAAGTATAATCTCCGTGAACATTCATGTTAACTGAACTGTTCGTTCCAGCAAAGGGCTCCAGTTAGACATGCTACAAATAAATGCTTTTCTACAACTAAGGAGACAAAGTTTTATCTGATTTCATAATGCAGCTGGTACCGGATTAAACACTTCAACTTCCCAACTGGAATAATTGTTGTCAGTTGTGTGGAAATCACAAGCCAACGACTACAAGAAATCCAATTGTAGAATTATGAAATAACCAATCCTTTGAAGAATGAAGAGGGATATTACAGGGGCTTTTCTCATCAGAAGCTGAACTAAAAACATGATTTGTGGCACTTGGCTTGGGTGAGATGAAAAATGAGCCGTGTTAAAAGTGATGACAGGCAGGATTTTGGTTTGAATTTATGGAAGGAATTACAGTGGTAGGACAGGAAAAAACACTGCAAAGTCTTTTAGCATGAAAGCAGATACACAGATGAATGGCGACTTCAGTCAAAAGAGAGGGGGGAGGAGAAATAAACAGCATGATACACTTCTAGACACAGAGTATGAGGTAGTTGCTGCTTTGTACTCTGGAACACACGTTGGTCTTCAGGTTTATCCACAGATGTTTAAGGTCAAAGGACGACGAGCACGATGAAATGATGACTGAGGTTATTCTTGACAAGAGATCAAATCTGTTTGCACGAAGCTCCTTTTATTTTCTTACACTTGACATTTATTTTTATTTGCTGCATTTTGGAGATCAGTTTATGGTCGTCTTGTTTTACTGTTTGCCACAAATGTTGGTCTACTCATTACCAGAACCTGGGTTTAGTCTGACAGATACAGCGGGGGAAAATAGGTCCTGAAGGCGTCCAACATTTTCATCATGAGATATATATCTAAAGGGGTCACTGACGTGAAATTGTCACCAGATGTCAGTAACAACTCAAGGAATCCACACATACAAAGACATCAGACGTGTATAACCGCAAATGAAGTTATGTGTGATAAAGTGAAATGACACGGGGAATAATTGTTGAGCACATGGAGAAAAGGAGCTGCATGGAAACCGAGGAAACACAAGAAACCTGCTGACATGAAGGTCAGAGTTCATAAAAGACCACAGAACCTTTAATATTTCAGTGGAAGAACAGGTCAAAATCACACCTGAACAATGCATGTGACTAGTTGCTCCATACAGGAAGGGACAAAGTATTAAGTATACTTTTTATTAATTGTATTCAATACGTCTCCCCTGCGTCGTTTCACTTTATTACTCCTAACTTCATTTATCGACGTGTATGTTTGATTACTTGGGTTGATACGGACACCTGGTGTCAATTTCACGTCAATAGCCCCGTTAGAAATCTATTTACTGAGTAAAACCTGTTCAATATTTATTCTCCCAGCGGTATGAGCTCCTGGCACGGCACAAATGTCTTTGAGCCGCTAAGGGAATACTCATGTGCAGGTATTTACGTTGCCTTGATGGTGTCAGTGGGGCGGGGGTGGGGAGGTTGGGAGAAACCAACTACATTTCTGCTCATCATCACGGACCAGCGGACTTGTCAAGATGACAAACAGCTGCAGCTGCCATGACAACAGGTGAATTTTCTTTGACACTTACAGGACACGGTCCACAGCGAAAGCAGACCGTGTTTCCATGCGTCTACCTCAGTGTACTTACATAAAGCCACAGGGGCTACAACAACACACAAAGTAAAGCAAGAGTACAAAAAGACGTGAACAGTTCCATATTTCCTCCTTGTTGGTCTTGTTATGTTTTCCATCACCTCATGCTCATTTCACACTTACACAAAGCCACAGGTGGTTACGGATCTGCCTAGGGCTTCAAGTAACCTCGACCACTGCAGAACAACTAAAGAGTGACCTCAACTGCTGGAGGGTTTAAACTTCAAGAGAGTGGAAGTGATCTGATTAAAACCTGAACAAATTCCATTCCCAAGTTGGGAGTTTTCACAGTCCTCTACAGTAAAACCAGGCCAAGAGGACATTTAACATCTAATGAACAGACTCTTCTCGGAAACCAACTTGACAAAACCAAGGAGCTCTGAACAGAAATATCAAGAAATAATACTGTTTATTATTTTAATGAAACATTTGTCTCTTGGTATGAAAAAAGTCTTCTTTGTCTTTTGTATTCAACCTGACACAGTACTGCAAGCTCTTCATCAGGTCAGACACAACCAGGCAACTGGCTGAATGTATATTAAAGTTCTAATCGCATCAATCTGATGATAACTGATAACTAACCTCACTGCCCACAAAACACCAAAGCTGCTAGAGATGAAGGAGAGCTCCTTGACCCGTACGGGCTCTCAGCTCTGGTACATTGTTATTATTGTCCCGGTTGTCACCATGCCAACTGAGAGGCGGACCTTTGTGACAAGAGGTCTTGATCTTTGACATAAGCTTCAAAATTCCCATCCCAGTCGAGAAATCCTGAGGATTTTTGCGAGGCCAACAATGTCTAGAGAACGAAAACATGTCAGGTGGAACAGGAAATATTCTTCTGTTCCAGCCAAACGTGGTACTGAGATTTGGTAAAGTGCTTTGGACGTCTTGATACAGTTCACTGGCAACCAATGATACTGATAATACCTCACATACTAAGGTACACATGTGATTAATCTTATTTAATTAGCACAAATATATATAATTATATATATAATTAATATATATATAATTAGAAAGGACAGAAAGGAAAGAAAGAACAGGAAAGAAAGGACAGTATAATATACCCAAACTAATCAAAGAATTCCTGATGGGATTTCCAAGATGAATCATTTCGAATGGGAAAAATAATGACAGGCCTAGAGCCTCAAATGGAAAATGGGCAGAGGAATAAAGTCCAAGCACATTAATAATGAACTGCTCATGTCGAAAAGCCAGAAACACGGTCTTGATGATTGCAAATGAAGCAAGGAAACAGGACTGGACGGTGGGGGTGGGGTTACACCCATTTCACCCCTTCCCCCACATTCTTTTTACATTGAACTTTCCTGCTACAACACAGACCTACGACACACTATTTATGATTCATACATTCGTCCCACCATGCTTTATGACCAGACTGGGAGGAAGACAAAAACACTGTGAAAAGCTGTGAAAACAGTTCCTAATTTTAAGATGAGTCGTGATGTTTTTGTTTGGGGGTCGTAACCGTTGCTTTGGTCAGAACACAATCATGCACCAACAGGTTGAAACTTACCCTGCGGAAAGACACTACGTAGAATGTGTCACCACGGCGATTGATCTCGTCAAAGAAGTCGCTGTAGGTGTTATGGGGTGCGTAGTATACCTGCAACTCATTACCAGGATTCCTTTGGAAGAAAAACACGTGATAATTAAAAGAATGAGGCTGAAAACAAGGTCAACCTTAATGGGTGTTTTCAAATTGGAAATTCCATTTGGATATTTTATGCCTGAATTCTAGTCACCTGTGCCTCTGTAACTATTAAATTGACATAAACACCTTTTTATACACCTGACATTACAGACACAGTGACACTCTCCTCCTACTACTACTACGACATTTCATCTCAGTCGAATTGTCCAGTTACACTCAAAGGGTGCGTCAACGTTGGTCAGACAATGAGTTCAGACAGCTCAGAGCTCAAAGTGTAGATCAGATTATTCTTGTTGTTGGAACCTGTTGTCCTTCATATTTCCTACACAGGTTTAAAACAAGGAGGGGAGGAGCCGCAACAAACATGTCTCATCCTAACTACACAGTGCACTTCCAGCAGAGAAGTTCTGACCGATCCTTGAACCCTTAAAGCAGTGGACTAGGGATGCCTTTTAAAATCAGTTGGTGAAATTGTAAAAAGGGGAGAATTTCCAAAAAAGGTAAAAGAAACAGAAACTGTATCCCGTTTCAGAGCTACTTCACAGACCAGCAGTAGTCAAATACCAATATGTTTACAGTTGCTTCAGATAATGGAGTCATGAAAAGGTGACTCAGATACTAAGGTACTCAAACATCACTCACAATAAAGTCTGCATCTTTCAAGTCACAGAGGGAAAAAAGGAAGACCTTCCTGACTCCAGGACGTGTAACTGCCCTTGTGGAGATGGCGTTCAGACTAGTTACAGCAGAAAATTCATTTTGGTTCAATGATTTGATTTGTGTGAATGTGAGACAAATATACTATCTCAGTCCTCCACTTACTTCTCCTCAGTGGTTTTGGTGTATTGGACCGTCACAATCTGGGCACTCTCTGCATCCTTGTTCCCTGTTTTCTATTAGGAGAGGAAAAAAAGAGTAGAGCTGCTACAACACATTTTAACTTCCAATTACAGAGAGGAGCGGAAGTCTGAGTAACACTACTGTACAACTAAATAAAACATTTCACCCCTTTTACAAATAGTTAGATGAACATCGAATGCATTCAAGTATCAAGGTTTTCTCCAGATAAACCACGTGTTTTATAAATGTTACAACCTTTGAACGTGTGTTGTTCGGGGAAACACGTCATTGTGCCATGGTGTGTTATACAGTCACGTTGGGGAGTGTTATCTTAAAATACTGGGGAGATGTTCTGATAAAATGTCGACAAGTAGTAGTAGTAAGTACACACACTTATACCAGTTTGGGACATGGTATAGACCAAGTGAGTGTTGTCTTGGCAGATCGGAGTTACTTACAGATTTTGGAAAAAAGAGCAGAGGGCACTAATCCTGTTGTGTTTACGTTCTCAGGGCTAAAGTATTCAACTCCGCCCAATGAACGAGAAAGTGGAGTGGAGGAAAAGGGGAAGGTGAGAGGTCTGTAAAACCCTTCGAAACTACGATACAGGCATCAAATGCAAGTGAAGTGTGAGATCCTGGGTACCATGTGCTACATCCATCCTCACACAGCCCGTGAATAGTTTCATCTTTTCCAAATCATCCGTCTGTGACATACCAGAATGGTCCTTGTGGCTTTGTGACTGTTAATCACACGTCTGGATTTGGTCTGTTGCACTTCATGACGGTGGACCCAACCCCTCAGCTCATGGGCCAACCTGCCAATCAAAGTCTGGTTCTATTTAAATGCATATTAAGTTTGATGATGTTTTAAAATTCTTCCATTCGTGGTCTGATTGGGGAGGAGAATACGTACAGAGGGTCACACCTTCATCACTTACTCAATGCACTTGGTCCTGTTGACAGGAGGCTGGCAGGGCGGGGGTGGCCTGAAGAAGACGGGATCCTTCACCACCATCAGGGCCTTATCCACAGAGCTACAAAAGTCAAATTCACACATTTACTGTCCCATATATCAACAATGTGCTGAACACTCCCTCCACATGTGCACATTGAAGTGAGAGCCAATGTGGCTGCATGCCCTGACACCCATAGTGAACTGGCCAACATGGAGGACGCCAATAATAGAAGAGAATGGTCTGAGCGTGGGTGCAATTCTGTTTTTATTACAGTTTATGAGTTACTAAAGAATTTTATGGATTACGTTTTGATGGTTAACATGTGCAGAGATGGCAGAGCTTCCATTGGCCAATATACATGGGCAAGGACCAGGACAGACATCAGAGGCCTGAACATTTGTCCCCTATTACAACCCTTTAAGTACCTGAGTCAGACCCATTACTTACACTTATTAAAACATACACGTCACATTCAAAAATGCTGTCAATATTACAGTTACAGCTCAAGTCTGAATCAAATACTGGACCTCTAGTATTTCATTTCATGCAAAGAGCTCTTTAACATAAAATCTGACAAGGGATGCTGCCTTCTCTGCTCACAGAATTCACACAGCTCACGTGATTTGAAGCGGATCCAGCTGATGGCTCTTTGCACGCACTCAAATGAGAAAGATACGTTTTGTATTAACACATTCTCACCCAGCCAAGTCCGACTTTGTGTAAGTTGTAGGTTGTAGGACTTACACAAAGGATCGGTAAGTGATTCCATTGTAGTGTAACGAATAAGTAAAATGCCTTGATGTCCTACAAATGATCCTCAGGAGAGGATTTAGCTGTACATGTACATCCCTGATGTAGAAGACCAAACTGTTGAACCGTTAATGAATGACAACAGACAGCATTGTGGGACTTTACCACTCGGATGCTACTGTACCTTTAAGGATAAATGTTCCACCTCCCTGTGAGTGAATGATTACATTCGTTGAGGTGCTGATGTAAACTGTCTACAGATGTTAATCACCCTGAGGAACCTCGTTACCAAACCCTGTGCCAGTGATGTAAACCCTCACCGTGGGTGTCCCTGATCGGAGCCAACGTTTGACCAAGTCGCCTCTAAACGCTGTGGAAATGGCTTCCACCAAACAACATGTCACATCACGTACACAGGGTCATACGTCTACGTGAGGGGCCTTCCTGTTCAGGCCCACCTAGAGATTGGGTTGCGTATCTCCTCGTCATCCTGTACAGTTTGGTGCTGTCACCTCGTTGGAACGGCTAATGTGTTCCTTCCTGCCTGTGTTGGTTTAGTCCTGCGAGGAGACCTGATACTACAGATGAATGCTTTGAATTACCCATCTGACACCACATACGGGCAACCGCATTAAAAACTCTCTGACCACCTTGCAAAACATAGTTTGCAGCATGTGGGGGTGCAGGTAATGACCCAAACAAGTATGTTAGTTTTGCAATTTACAAATGAGACCGGTGGGCCTCTTTAGCATTTCAAAAAAAGGAAGAAAAATATATAACCTTTGGAAAAATAAGGTGATATCAAGCTAGATGTCAAACAAGCCCTGACCCCAGTTTCCCACCTTGTTACTCATAACACAACGTCTGGCAATGTCCAGAACGTTCCAGCATGCGTATTTACACGTGCCGGACCAGGTGAGGATGAGACTCAGTACAGGTGCATCCTGGTCCAGGGATATTGTGTGTGTGTGTGTGTGTGTGTGTGTGTCTCTGGGTGGAGCTCACTACCTGTCAGCCACCTCGGTTCGACCACTGCTGAGAGGTTCAGGGCCCATCGCGGCCTCAGAGTTCGTCTCAGAGGTGAAAGCCAGCAGGTGTCTGCTGCTGGGATGCATGGACTCAACCTCCAGCCCGGAGCCAGAGCCACCCTGAAACTGTCTGAAGAAACAAAAGGCATCCAAAGACACGAGTTAGGTTCAATCAGGAGACTTGAGGAACGTGGTGCTGGACTGAAATGAAAGCTGAATACCACGTGGTCCCCAACCTACGTACAGGGTGGTGAACTGTGATTTAGACTGTATAACCCAAAGTACACTGGGGCACACACACACAAGGACAAAAAAAGAGTATTTATACATTGTAACCCGACCTCACTGGGTGGCATTTTCATTTCAAAGAGATCTCACCGCAACATTCCCGAGGCAACGCTCCCAGATACTATCAGACTCAAACACACATACAGAGTACTACCAGTAATACAGTCGATATCACACGAGTCACTCAAACTAACAGATGGGCACAAACATAAGGACCCATGAAATGGACTCATACGACTGCACTGGAGAACAAATCTCACAACCCACAAACTGAAAGTGTTCATTCCCAGCACAAGCAGATTATTATCACATCCAAAGATCCAACATTGTTAGAGGCCTGCATCGTTGTAGACAAAGTTATACTTGGGAGAAAACAAACATTTTTCCAACATGAGAACACAAAATCTGCTATTATTGTTGGAGGTGGACTGAGTGTACGTTTGTGTAATCACACAATCCCACCCGCCGCAGACTTGGTGGAATCAAGCTCCTTTTCCCTTGTGATTGAGAAGAACTTGTCTGTCACAACTGTTAAACAGAAACCAGAACCACTACATAAATAGGAGTTATACTTTGTAGCCTGAAATCTTTTTTGAACTCTTTTTTCATCCTACATTTGCAAGTAGTAACTGTGTATAATAAAACAGTTGCTTTAACCCATCAGTCACAAAGTTCTATAAACTCTGACATCAACATCAGAGCAATGGAGTGAACACAAAAGAATGATGCAGCAGGGATGGATTATTCATCACAGAGACTAACTTCAGGATGAAAAGACAGTCCTACATTAAGGGCATTACGTTGTTTGTCATTGTACCACTTTGTGCTTTGGTTGTCTACAATGGGTTCACGTCATCACCTGGTTCACTTGTGTCATAGTCAGCCTGTGAGGTTTGAACTTAGGACACTGGGGTACAATTGTCTCTTTTTCTAGGATCACAAGCATACTTACAATGTCCAGTCGCTCCCCTTTCTCTCCATTACAAACTGACCGTGTCGATATATATCTGAGATCATTTAATATTACCCTTTTCCATACATCATGTGTCACTGTGCCTGCACCAGAAACAACATATGTATTCTCCACCCTAAAACCAGGGAAGTCGTCACTAAACATCTTCTACGAATTTAAAAGAGTAGTGAGTCGTTTAACTGTGCCATCTATCTTGTGCCATGATTTCAAAACACAAAATATATTGGAGAAGCATGATTCCCACAATGAGTCAGGCTACCCCGCACCCCCCACCCCCACCCCGGCCAAAAAAATAAGATTGTGCGTGTACAATAAACTGGTAAACTGTTACCAGAAATATTGTTTTTCATTATTTCCTTTCAACTAAATTTTAGCCAAAGGACACCAAACAGAATTTCTGTGTTGACATTTACAGATTTACAGAGTGTGAGTCATTGTTCAGCGCTGCACGCTTACCTCAGTGGTCCCACATTCAGCACAAGAAAAACCAAGACCACCATGAGACACACAGCTCTCCTCTTGGGGGACGTTGCTTTCAGCACAGTATTCTGCAGGGAAAAGGAGTCTCATGTTGTAAATACAAAAATAAGTCCATATCCTCCCCACTTGAGGACGACTTCCCCTCTTGCTCGCTGCTCACCTCACTGAGCAGGCCCTCCAGCTGCCTCTTCAGATGGCCGTTCTCACTCTTCAGCACCTCGTTCTCAGACAGTGCCATTTTCAGACGAGCCTCCAGCGACAGCATGTACTCTTTCTTCTTTTTCCGAGATAAGGACGCTGACTCGCGATTCTTTATCATGCGCTGCTGCCTCTGGGAAAACTTTGCCTTTGGTGAGACAGAAAAACGACATAAGGATAACACTTAACCAAGTTGGTGTTGTTACACGTCGCACCGCACATCTGCTCACATCTGGATGTGTTTGGGGGACACCTATGGAAACAGGAAACTGAACGAAGGCAGTGAATTACACATGCAGCTGTTAATCTACATTCTCAGGGTCTGTTTCGATAATGACTTGATTTCTTTATGATCTCCTTCTAAAAACTTGCAGTCAGCTTTGATTAATTATGTTGGTTATACTCCTTGATGCCACATTTCGAGAATCCGAGCTATGCCATCTTTCTGACACAGGATGTTTTGGTACATAGAACAGAGTGGGACGACAGGTGACTAAAAACAGGAAACAAAAACCGAGTTCAGGCACAAACGGAAGGGAACGTGACATAAAAGTCAGGTTTCACTTTGTTATTCTCAACATCTTGCTGTGGTGAGGGAATAATATGAGACGTGTTCAACATGTCTGTCATGACATTCGTTAACCTCAGCCCCACTTCCGAGGGGGAAAAACAAAAATCACGCCCTTTAACCCCCAAAGAGCCCTTTGGTTCTCGCAGTCGAGCTTCCGTTGGAGAAGACTTCCGCTCCGATCCTCAGAGGTTGGGGAGGTCATCTGCCGTGCCTCTATGTGAAGACGGATGTGTTCATGGAGTGTGTCACTGTGTTCACATCAGAGACACGCAGACACCAGGGTACTGTGTTTGGTACAGGTCTGCACATCGAAAACGGTACAGCCAACGTCAAAAGGCTCTAATTCGAGCCAGACAAATGCCGTAAATCAATAATCCAACAGTATTTGGCATTTTCAGCAAAAACAAGTGTAAAAGAACAAACAAGTGACTGGATAAACAGAGAAGGGGCCAACACCTTCACTGTCCTTCCAGGCCCCAACGGCCCCCACTCCTAACACAAACACCTTCCCTGGGGTAAGCCTCTATGATCCGAGGCCTAATGGCCCCACTGGTGATGAGGGTATTTGGAGCCCAGTATTTGTCTGCTGTCTCCTGAGAAACTCCCGTCTCCCAGCTCTGCTCTTGGAGACTTGCCACAAGACGGAGCCTGGGAACACTGCAAATAAGCAGTTACCAGGGAGTGGAAAGAGGGGGAACTTCACACTGATACCGCAACGAGGCTAAGGCTCAGAAGGAAAGTGTGGGACAGGAGGTAAAATACGATTGTGACATTTCTGAAAACCCACTTGAATGGTTAATGGCCTAGCAGTGACACAACATACTGGTGGGAAAAGTCAACGTGTAGAATCCTCCTATCTGTAGAAACAGCTCCAAATGAGACGTGGTGGGTCAGATGCAAACACAAGTCCTTTAGTATTAAATAGATGTAGTTGTACAGATGATATACAAACTACATTTTGTGAATAAGAAATAAATTCCCTGCTTAAAAATGGCAAATGTAAGTGATAAGAAAAAAAACCAAAGCTTTGGCTTACTATCGCCCAAGCGTTACGATGAAGTATCTATCTATCCATAGGTGAACTATACAGCTCCATTCAACTCCAAAAGGGCCACAGTGACCTATCAGACTGCTTCGTCCTGATTTTATTGGCAGTCATAAACACCAGTCGTTGTGGTCCACTTGTCATGGGTCAACCGATGTGGGCGAAATACAACAGTTTTATGGTGCCATCCTCAGTTCATTCAACTAACTGACTTAGTGCGTTTGTCGCATATATGGTTGTTGAACACACACACACACACACACACACACACACACACACACACCGATGGCAAAGTAGACCATTAAATTACAGTGATCCAATCCCTGATGGCTGTTTACAGCTGTCGCAAATGCTTCGTGTTGCACAACACCTGTCTGGAGCATGTAATTGTCGGCAGCCGCTGAACGGCCGTGCTTATATAACCCAATGAGGCCAAGATGCTGCACTGTATGCAACAGACACACACGTACAGATACAACATGCCCCATACCACATGGCTCTAGCGTGCCATCTTCAAGCATTTGGCTGTAGACGGAGCTCAGCCACAGAACAGAGGTTGTTAAGTGAAGACAGCTGCAGCGGATCAACACAAGCTCACAGACCCAAGAGTTTCCTGGTGGGCAGTGGACCCGAATCAAAACTGATGACAGTAGTTCCTCTATCACTATTCATTCCTGCATAGCTGATGGAGGATACTCCACTCCAAGAACCACATCCTATTCTGGGTAGTACCACCACTTCATCCACCTATTGTTAACTTTATTGACTCAGTTTGCTTTACAAATGGCTGAGAGGCCTATTTGGTTTGGCCTCTGGGGATTGGAATTCCTCAACATTGCACTCGAAGTCTGGAACAAAAACTACTTCTCCAGACTCCATTATATCCATGTTAATTGGACAAGTGTTTTAACGGCCACAGGTCAATCATTACCTTTTCTAAAACAACAGATACCGGGGGGTGGGGTGGGGTGTGGGGGTTCAGTTGGGTTTAATCACTAAACTGACCAAACATGCTGATATGAGGTAATGAGGTAATGTTTTTTTCAGGTCCACTGGTAATGCATCAGAGCCACCTGGTGATTACTATTTTGAGATGAAGACTGAAATGTGTCCATATATTTTTTGTCGTCTTCACAGTGTCAGCACAGAAATCACTGCAGAGGATTTATGATGCACAGCATCAGCATTCAAAAAGCCCCTTGTGTGTGTAATGAGGCACTTCTATACCATGCTGAGGAGCAAATCAGAAACAATGAATACGGGGGGTGTGGTTCACAGGAAAGAACGAGACAATAGGAGTGAGAACACGTTTCTTAACTCATAAAGTTTAGACAAGAATGAACCACCAGGGACTGCTGTGCTGGAAAATCAAAGCCTGAAATAACACTGATGTTGTTTTAAGTCACGGGTTTTACCAGAAACAATGAGGAGGACTGGAAACGACAGGCAACAACATCACAGACTAGATCCATCCAGGATCTTTAGTATTTATCCATTACAGCAGTGTGTCTCAAAGTTGGATACAGAGAATTATAATTCCAACCATAAGTACTTTAATGAAAAAAACGGGACTTTATGCACTTTCTGCAGAACCAGTTCCAACTGCAGTCTTTTTCGTTCAACGGCTGTGCAGCAGTTGTCCAACCTAATATACCCATTGTGTGCATGCCACTGCATAGACCTCGGAAGGAGCTGCTGGTGTGTGAGAATAAGAATACACAATGGTCAGCAGTCTGTGTGCGCACACACACACACACAGAGAGGGATCCACCCTTCCCATGGAGAATGTCATAGAAAACTACAGCCTTCTGGACATTTACATAACACATCTGTCGCTCCAGATACCTAAACCCCACGTGTACGCACAGCACAGACCAGTAATGATCATGTGTGGCTTGTTTGTGGCTGCATGCGAGCTTCAGAGATTGTATCATAGTTTTCATTTTACACTCTTGATGATTCAGTTACATCAAGTCTTATTCTTTATATTTCATTCTATTACTTATGAACAGTTATGTACTTAGGAGCTTGCGAGGGAAAGAGTACGGAATAGATGATAATGTAACAGAACAGATTCCTAAAAAGAATGGTTGCAGTCCAAATGAATGCAAACCTCCCTGTACATCTCTCCACTCATCTCCCCGTCTCTCTTTGTTTCACCCCAACTGGTCGAGGCAGAGGAGATCAACACACAGCTTTGGGTCTGCCCGACATTTCTGAGCCTCTAAATATGAACTGGGTGAATCACAACATAAAACACACACTGGAGAAGTGAGCGCACACGCAGACACCACAAACACACCTTCCATTTACCACCGCCACTAAATCATTCATTATTAACTCAAAAGGCCAAATCATTTCTCATATCTGACCTGGACATGAACACATGAAAATGACGAGACATGAGAAATGAGAGAGGACTCACGTCGTCGTCTGAAGAGGGGCTTCGGAGTGTGACGGAGACCACCGGTGGAGGAGCTGGGACGGGCCTGTCCTGGGTCAGTGCTGGTACGGTGACCACGTTGCCAGTGACAGACTGTGGTGTCTTGATCTGTAGCAGCTGACTTGGCTGAGACAGAACTATGGAACAACCTAAGAAAGGGACAGGAAATGACATGCTTAATATACCCACCATCCCTTTTCAAGGGCATGATTAGGATTAACTGGGGTTCTTTGATATTATTCTTGTGCATTTCAATCAAAAACATGTAAGCTAGTATTCCACAGTACAAGTCTTCTGAGGCAGAAGAGCCCCGTCCAGCTGCTTCCAGCCCCAGGAACCCCCTTCACCACTGGTGACCTACATTAACCCTGTGGATTTAACAGGACTAACTGTGTTTAAAGTACAGGTGGAAGAGATGTTTACTATCTTGACCCGTGGTCTTAAAACTTCCACATTCCAAACTGAGAGGTGTGCACGTTTTTTTTTTACGTGCATAAACACACATAAACATGCACGTGTGCTCAGTTTTAAAGGATTATAGCCTGAAAGGAGGACACTGACAGAAGCTCAAAAATCACAAACGCTGTACAGAGTTCATTTTTGAAGCCCACCATTCCCCTTGAGTGACTGGGCCACTCCTCAGCTACAGCCGTACCTTCTTGTGCCCAAGCTTCATTGTGAACATCACAAAGAATCCCAACGCTTTAAGAAATCTGGTCATTCACAACGTGAGGAACCTCACTCCTTGAACTGTGACGAAGGGAACTTGACTTAGACAAAATTGACTTCATGGGGCCATTACCAGGCAGGAGACAGAAGGGCCAAGTTGACATTCATGTTAGTTTCTCCACCCACTGGGGTCCCAGGCAGTGACATAAGTATTTACGTTGGCCTAGGTGCTGCTGATGTAAAGCACAGATTGGTAAAACGGAGAGGCCAACCCACAAAACAACAGCAATAATGACTTGAAATACATGGCAACCACCCCATGGCCCAGACATAACTGAATGCTTATGTGAAGGTATCACACATTCAGAACTTACTCTGCTGGTTAGATGTGTATGATGGTTGCTTCTAGAAGCTCAATTTGTTCCTGTGCAGCCTTTTTTTGTAAAATATATATATTAATCAACTGCTTCCTGACTAATTTCGTGTGTTATTTGCCTGACTTAACAGGTAAGAGAGGCCGTGAAGACAAAAGATAACATGGACGCAAAAAATAGGATTACAGCGCCATCTGCTGGCGTTACTAAGAGTCATTTCACTACCACCAAAAATAAAGTTCCTCATCAAAAATGATTTATTCTGTGTCGACGTTACATTTGAATGAAGTGAGAATTATTTGATGTCAAACAGATCACCCTGGTTGTGTCCTGTCATGTTTAAATATACTAAACACACTGGGCTGATGCAATCCACGTTGATGTGGAGCAATGTGTTTGAATTTACTGACCTGGAGGGGGCGCTGGTTGAATGCTGATGGGGGCTGGCTTGACCACAGGCATCACAGTGGTCTGAAGAGGTTGGATGATAATGGTCTTTGTCTGCAGGGGAGGGGCTGTGTGAGCCAAGGGTACGGCTGTAATCACTGGTTTGGGCTGTATGGAAACCTTTGAGCTCAGCTGAATGGGCCTCTTCACCGGCTGGGATGGTTTAGCTGGCGTGTGCGTGTGTGCATCAGGGGAGAGAGGCAGATGGAGGAAGATAAGAGACTTTATTGCAAATGCACAGAGAGCTGAAAATGATTCTTTTTAAGGCGACTGCTTTCCGAACGCCAATAAAAACATAATATCTCCTTTGTTTTGCTGATCACATTGAAGAATTCTGCAAACCCCAAATGTGGTTCTGAATTACCCCAAAGATCAAAAATAGATGACAGTTGAATGAGTGTGGTAAAGGCTTCCTTACCTCTAGCGGTCTGGCTACTCCTCTTTGAAACTTTTTTAGCTGGGGAAGAGACTTCTGAAAAGCCACTGGACTCGGAACATACTGACATTGGAGAGGGCTGTGACTGCGGTGACAGAGACTCATCCTGGATGATTGAAAAAAGATTCAGGTTCAAAATCTGGTCAACCTACTGTATCTTTCCTGTGATATCAAGAGTAACCAGGGGGTCGTGTCAAAGAAATGTCCAATTTTGCAATTTTCAAACAGACAAAGCACAATTAACTTTGTTTGCATTATATGCAGTCATGCAGTGACATACAACAAAAACACTGATCAAACGTCCTTGACAACGTTCAAACACTGTCTCAGTCGGGGCATTAGCACTCAGCAGATAAAAGATGTGAAAGATGCAACCACGTCCTTGTTTTGACACACTGTGAAAACAGCTGCCTTCTAAATTATGCTAATACAGTTGAGCTTGTCCACAACTTCCTTAAGGAGGATGTGTGGCACAGCTCATATGAACAGCAAATGATTAATTTGACAAGGTGTTTAAGGCTGTTGTTAATAACTGCCTCAAGTGACTTGAGTGCACAAATGTACACAGTATGGACAAAGGGAGGAAGACACCATCTGGATGAAGCTTTCTCTTCCAAACTGCAAACACATGTTCTGTATGAAAATTCTCAGAACCAATGGCAAAGGGAATTGTGTTGGAAACATACTTTAAAAGCCACTGAGTGACTTTTAAAGTATGGCAAAGACGTGTCTTACTTGTAAGGAGTATGGAGACAATGCTTCCATGGAGGTAGGGGAGGCGGCAGAGCTCAGAGTGTGAGTGGGTGAGACAGAGTCCACACTCACCTCGCCATCTGGATGCACAAGGACAAAGATGAAAAAAAGGACTAATACGCCATATGCAGTCTTACAGATGAAGGGTTGATGATATCCCTAGGTGTGCTGCATCATGTACCTACGCAGACGTTAAACTGAACAAATAATTCGATAAACATTATTATTATTTCATTATTATTTCAGTTTACAAAAAGGTGGCTGACTGATGCGTAACCCAAAATATTAACATCCAAATAACTCTATAATGCCTGACAGTATGTCGTCAAAAAAGAAATCAAACATTCAAATTAGTTTGTTTATATCTGTTTCAGCAGCCATTTGACTATGCAAAAGTTTATTCTATAAAACGTCAAATTCAAATAGGGACAAACCAAAAAAACAGTGTTTCTGTACCTATGCAGGGTCTGCCAACATCATTCCATGGAGGTATGTCGATATCGAAGTCAAGATCTGGTACCTCACTGATCTGAGATGACAAATAATTATAGTGGATTTCATTATACGGTAAATAAAAGAATATCGCTCTCTTGAGGTTAATTGTAAATGTCCACATTTGATACCACTTTTATAAATCTTTTCACTTTTAATGGAACTCAAATTACTTTATCCATTTACAATCACATTCAGTCTGATGCAGCATAAAGAGCAATTCAGGGTCCAATGTCTTGCTCAAGGACACTTCATGAAGAACACTACTGTTTGCTGAACAACCCACTCGAGCTCCTGCTGAGTGTAGACAATGAGCTAGAAACCCCACGTTTCCCCACATCTTACAGTGTGCATGCTGTGATCCATATTAGATGTGGGGGGCTGTTTACAGTATGTACCTGTTTCTCTCTCTTCACCCCAATTACAAGAAAATATCTTCTTATGAGGATTCCTGCTGGGTGCTGTTTCCAAGTTAATTCTTCGGTTTATTGAGGAAGAGGTACTCACATATCCAACATTCTCAAGGGCCTCCAGCAAATCATCTGCATCTCCCAGGCTGTCAAGTTCATCAAAAAGGCCAATGTCTGTGATGACAGGCACAAGTTGAAACTTTGAATTTTAGCAATAGAATATCTGAAACAACTACTAATTCAATATCTAAATCTAAATCTCTCTACAGCCACATGTTAAATCACACCAACAACAAAACAAGGAGATCACTAATAATAATGACAATGATATTATAGTCGTTTTTATAATGACAATAATTATTATTATAGATATGTATATAATTCTCAAACCTGAGAATATTTTATGTTTGAAGCTCAGTATCATTATTATTCAAATGTTATGTTAACATTTACATCATGAGGAGATGAAATCATGACGTCAGCTAAAGCTAACCAATGCTAACTCGATAGCCAAACAGAAGGTTGGGGCTCACAAGTCACTTCTCAGGTAAATGTATCCCTCTTAAAACAGTACACGAAATACAAGCCGATATTTAAAGTTAGCTAGTCGACAAGACGGCATCTTATTCCTTGAAGGTTCTTTCTAGAAGCGAACGACCACCTAACTTACCCCACTCGCCTCCCTGGCAGAAGGAGGTGACGCCTGCCTCACTGTCCATGACGGGGTGACGTTGGTGATGTTCTGCAGTTAAGTCGGACGACATCCTCTATTGAATACATCAGTGGTTTATCGCAAAACAGTAAGATGTGCGGAAGTGTAGATCGACAGGTTCATGGGCAGCTGTTTGCTGGGACACTTCCGTTGAACGCGCAGATACACGTAAGAGTTGCTCGTAAATCTACGGGTACTACTGAGGGACAAATATAGCGCTGCAGTTGCTTGGCCACAGGGCGGCAGGATAGGACAGTGACAGGGGGAATGAAGGACAGTTTGGTCCACACAGCTGACCTTGTCTTTATGGAAAGTGTCTTGTGGTAACGCACAGAGGAAGTGAAGTTACTTTGGTTTTAATGGTTTGAAAGTGAAATGTCAAGGATTGGTGTACATTTAGACACTCACACACAGGATTGGCACGATCGCTTAGAACAAAGTTCAACAGCTTGAGTTGAGTTGGGGGTTTTCTTTATCAACATATTTTCCAAGGTCAGTGCATAATTCTAATGGCAAAGTTCTGTCCAGCGCTTTTTGACCAAAGTTGAAAATCAGCACACAAGTGGACCTTCAGTCGCAGGTTTGCACATCATTCACCTTATTCACTCTGCATGAGCCATCCAGGAATGTAACATCTAAAAACAGTTTGTCCAATCCAAACTGTGTGCTTATCAATTGCTTTTGTCAATAGCAGTATGTTTTTCTGACCGTTGTATGAGGCCACGCTGCCAAGGAGACAGTGGAGAGGAGGACAAGGTCCAAAGTGTGACTTTACTCCACAAAGATGAGAAGCATGTATGTGAAAAGTACTTTGAATCTGATGAAACATCTTACTGAAGGTGACTTATTAATTTCACTAGGAGAATTCATGTGAATGTTTCAAAGGTTTTTTTTTCAGAATAATAATTATGCTCAGCGCCACAAATTGTCTTGACACTATTGTCATTAGATTTGTGATGAATGTTAATACAGAACTGTAATTTTTGATTCCTTGATCCCGTCCCAAATGTTTGTAATGTGTATGTAAATCAGGAAGTGCTCTCAAATGTCAGTGGGCTGTGATCTAGCAGTGAATGTGTGTGCGCTCATTGAACCAACCTGTTTTGCAGCAGTGCCTGACACAGTCACCACCAACCAGACAGATCTGATGACACTGCACATTTCAACAAATGCTGTGTTACTGACATGTTGGATGCATTTAGCAGGTGGAATTTCACACAGAACGTAGGCAAAAAGATTATAATAATACAAATAAAATCAAGTCTCACACTGTTGATTCTTATTTTACGATCCGTAACACAGTGACATTCTGTGTCTAGAAACCAGGAGCAGGTGTACATTGGACCTAATCCCATGGGCATTTCAGGTTACGGTGAGATTAACCTGAGGTGGTCTGGTTGATTTGAACAATCCCCAGGTCTATCTCAACTTATTCCCGGGAAGCAAAGACCAACAGGAGGTCAACCATCTGCCAGAGGTCTGCAGTCCACCTATCACACGAAACCTCATCAAGTAATGCAAGCTGTCTTGTGTCATAAATCAGCAATTAATCCAGTTTATTTTGTTCTCTTTGATACTAAGATAGGTGATTGTAACTGCTGCCCTTTTGGAATGCATGGTTGACCAACCTGAAAGTGGCATTACTCCCAGAAATCTAGAAACGTTGAACTACGTGTCCCTACGTTGGTGCTAATGACAACATATACATGTCTGATTCATGTCGTGACCATGGCTTAGATCATGCCATTGTTTGTGGGAGGTTTCTGGCTTATCATATTGATTGTGTGCAAAGCCCCTCAAACCCAGACACGCTCAGCAGATTAACAATTTAACCCGATATGTTTGGCCGAACAGTTTAACAGAACATTGGTCCAAAACGGATTAAGAGTTTTGCCCACATCACTTGATACTCCAGAAGTATATCTCCTTTTGAAGCAAAACACCCCAGCAGTGTCTTTATGTACTTCACTTTCTCAGAACACCCATAGATACATAGACAGAACACCCATATTTCTATCACTCATCAGATTCGGCACACAGTAACACTGGCTGTGTTGCCAGTGTCATCAAGCGTTGCCAGGTGGGAAATGTAGGTGCGCTTACCGAGGCTTGTGTCGATGACATATGTTGTGATGAGGGATGGCTGTCTGAGTCCCGTGAACCATCACATCAAAGCTGGCTTTGATGCACAAAAAGTCACGTAACCACTGACGTATGACGCAGTAACTGCTTTGGTCGCCTGAGTAACTGGTACAAGCGTTCATTCATGGAATAATCAAATTATCCTGCATTGATGTTTTGGAGGATTAATGCTCATACATTGTGCAGAATCAATTACTGTAGAAAGCACAATTATTATCGTGTTTTTAACAATAATTGTAGATTATTATCGTACACGTGGCAACTTGTGCAATATGTGCAATACTGCACATATCTGTACTGTATTTTATCATATTTCCTCATTTTTCTATCTCTTTTATTGTGTTCTGTGAGAGATGCCCACAATCTAACCCTCCTGTGTATAATGAAAACAAAAGATTCCCGATCTACTGATGTGATCTAAGGACTACAGCCTGTTACATAATGTTTTTTGTTAACGAAACCTGCCAAATTAATTTAAATATGTGTTGTTTCTTTACAGCAGAACATTTGTGCAACCATTGTACACTCTGCTTCTTGTTTACTAAAGTCTTGATGATTGCACATGATTAAATATTTGTGATGAGAGATTAAATAAGATATAATAATAAGACAACGTATTCATTGGACTCCAATTAAACAGAGCAAAGACAAGCAAGCAAAGACAAAAAACAAAGACAAAAAAAGACAAAGACAAAAAGACAGGTTTCCTTCCATGCTGATTGCTTAATGTTGTTGGTGTTATTAAGAAAAACGCGCGTGCACAATTATTTTAAACAAAGTGTATGTTTTCCACCCAAAACAGAAGAATGTGTCAGTGAATCACAAACGTGGCAGTGAAAAGGAGCAAGAGAAGTGGTGGACTGGCCACCTCTGTGCAAAGAGAAAACCCTTTTGGTGACGCGGGTTCGAGCTACATTTCATCTTTTGTGTTGTAGATTGATGACCTATGAGATGGATGATGTTCTGTAGTGCTGTGTTGCATTGTCTTATACCGGCTGACACAAAGAGGGAGAACACTTATCATCTCAAGCTTATGTATAGAGCAGGGGGCAGGGGTTGTCAGAGTGCTGAAGAGGAGCCAATAGATGGGGGTGGCTGGTGTCCCCCCGCTCCCTGATAAAAAGCGTAATGGAGATGGGCTAATGACAGCAGAGGCAGATGGAGAGAGCCATCTCCTAGGACAACGCAGCCACAAGCTCCATTCTGAAGCCAGAAAGACACGGGTGCAGAGAGGAGTGAGAAAGGCTTTGGTGTGTGTTTACACGTGTCCTTCATTTGACTCTGTCCATGTATTAGTGCTCTGAATGCAGAAGAAGCACCGTTTTATCGTGACGCCCAGCAGATGGCTTGTAGCTCAAGTTTGAGTTGGCTTTTTAGTTACAAGGAGACTTGGCAGCAGGTGGCCCAGGTTTGTTGAGCTTGGTTTAGGATTAGGCTTTAGAATATTGTTTGGTGGGAATGGTGCCGCGAATACAAAGGGATTAGTGCAGAGGGTTGCTTCATTGACTGTTTGCGTGTGTGTGTGTGTGTGTGTTTGGAGAGGGGGGAGTTGGAATCTGAAGTTGATGGATGGACCCTACCACAATAAAACATTTGTTCCAATTATCCTGACTATACATACATACATATATATATATATATATACATCGATGGACACACACACAAAATGACAGTGCACTTTTGTATCTGGCTCTATTTTTATTTAAAGATATTACAAAGACTAAACTGAAATTTGAATTGTCAGTAAAAAGTAGTAAACACACACATTTTCCCCAGTTCCCACGTTCCTCTACTAACACTCAGGAGAGAAACAAGCAACCAAAATCATCTCAATGCCTTGAACCATGTGCCTCCATTAGGGACACACAAAGAGGGACCTGACAAATGACCGCTTTAATGTCCCCTCTTTGACTTTAATGAATTTATATGTAATCTGGCCCTAATGGAGACTATGGCAGAGGGGCTGGCGCAAGGCCATAACAAATGAAAAGCTCTGATTAGTGTAGAATGACTTGAGAAAAAAAATGCCATTCATCTTGGTGAGCATCCTTCTGAGCTCTTTTATGGGTTGCTGTTACAAGGACGGTGGAACCCAGGGTGCTTGTCCCATCAGCAGGGCAGCCCAGAGGCTCGCTGAGTGGTCAGCGGCCGGCGTTGACGGAACGTCTGCCCACTCTGTAGTTCAAGACAGTGAATGCCCCAGTGGAGCTTGACTTCTGAATAACCTTCTGAGGTACCAGGAGCTTCACCTCCACATGACCCCACACTCTGGAGAGGGGTGAGGGGGGACTTAAGGGGGTACCCAGCCTAACACACACTCCAGCAACAGGTAAGCACTGGAGATATCAGCGACAGCAGAGAAAGACATCAGGAGAATTGAATCAATAAGTCTGACTTTTAGGAATACCATGCAAATTACATTTATAGACAGGGAGGGATCAACGACACTTTTTAAAGGCTGATCCCGGTACTGCAACCTTGAGTATCTGCCCATAGTGCAGGCTACTGTCTTTACCTTCTCTTAAAATCACCTAAAGTAATGGCATGGATGAAAAAAAAAAAAGAAATATAGGCCTGCAAAGCAACCTTATTTCTTAATATCAACAAACTGTCATTGTTTTAATTCACCTAAAAACACACGAAAAAACACGTGTGATCACTATAATAACAATTCCAGCGTAACATACTGAATCCATTTTCCACATCTTAGTTAGAAACTGGCACCAATACTGTGAGCTTAAGAAAATAATGAAAATAAATAAATAAAATAAATAAATAAAATAAAAATAATTGAAATAAAAATACAAATAAGATATTGTTAAATAGTTTGTTGTTCATTGTTAAAAATGTTATTATTATACGTAGTAGTAATAATAATAATAATACAGGAGTCAGTGAAAAATGCAAAGCTATTTGAACACATCTGTCGCACCACCAATGAACCTTTACTAGTCGGACTGCTCCTTACAGCTGCATCTGTCCTCTCTGTGAATCAACACGGTG
The DNA here is from genome assembly GCA_901007665.1 of Aeoliscus strigatus. NCBI lineage: Eukaryota > Metazoa > Chordata > Actinopteri > Syngnathiformes > Centriscidae > Aeoliscus > Aeoliscus strigatus. Next base: position 92,363 of record CAAKHB010007338.1, read on the forward strand.
TCACTGCAGGAGAGATGTTTCGTCACCAGTGTCTCGGAGGTTGACTTCGACCGCCGCCGTCATTGGGAGAAGCCCTGTGTCCACCGCCCCCCTCGCTGGGCCCCTCGTAGAGCCGCCTAGCAGAGTTCAGTGGGGCCGGAGAGGAATGCGCTGGGATGCGGAGCACCACCGACTGTAGGAGATCGACGCAACGACTCGCCCAGTAATGGACAGTAACGATCCCTATTTACACCTGAGTAAGTACCCCTCAATGCTTTCCTACGTTCGCGGTGTGACTTGCGCTGCTTTCGGAGCTGCTGGGAGCTGTTTGGACTCCGGTTATGGCGTCTTCTCTCCGGTCTACGATCTGTGCGCGAAAGCGACTTGAACCACCGACTTGTCTCCGCGCGGACCCCGGTAGCTTCTGTCTGCGGTCGAACCGTAAAAAAACTGCGACCCGTGGTAAAAGTCAGGTGATCGCGCGCGCGTGTGTGTGCGTGTGTGTTTTCTTTTTCTGTCCAGGGAAGGTCAGAGGTTGGCACTTAAATTGCGCTTATGTAATTTATGGTGCCTGTCGCGCGTCTCTTACTAAACTGTTGGAGACAGGAGAGAATTTATCGGTGTGGGATGGTCGTCGGGTCCAGGAGCTGGACTCCGAAGAAGCCCGGACTGAGGTGGCCAACAGGAGCCTGACGCTCGGCGTTGTTGGGGGCAAATTCATGCGAATGACAGCATGATGTCATTTTGCTAAGTAAAGCTCAACTATAATGACTTTGCCCTTGAACCAGCTGGTGACTCGTTCGGTGCTGCGTTGTGCTCCACAGCTGTGTGGGCTTTGCAGCATGTTTCGGTGTGAAGAAGAAAGAAAAAAAAAACGGTCCAAATTCACCCAACAGAAGTGGACAGTTTGGAGTCATCGTTTGTCATGTGATGTTTTCTTGTTCGCTGGAAGAGACACTCACAAACTACTGCAGAAATGGATCTGTACAGATCCTTGTGACACACACACACACACACACACACACACACACACACACACACACACACAGTTGTTCCATTGACAATAGTAATAGTTGAGTGTGTTGATTGATACTAGATATGTTCAGTTTAACCACGAACTAACTCTAACCCCAATCCAAGTAGAGGTAGGTGTGTGTGTGTGTGTGGTGGTGGTGGTGGTGGTAGTGGTAGTGGTGCGTGGTGGAGGGGGGGGGGGGTGTCATTGGAGTTCTGTTCAGGCCTGCACAGTTTTGTCAGTTTGTTTCAACAAAAGAGTGCATTCAAACTTGGAACGTCATCTTAGCACACCTCACTTATCATTTGGTGACATTGCACGTCTGGAATGTATTTTAAATATTTCTATCAATGCAGGTGTTTTCTTGCTTACCCATCTGCTCAGTGTGTGAGCGCTGAGACGAGGTTTCACGCAAGAGTTTTATTGTCCCATGATGATCTCTTGTTAATGCCTTCAAAGAAAAATATGATAAAATACTCTGATTATATTTACATTTTTTACCATAAAAAGGCTAAAAAAACACCGAACCCATTGAGTGTCAAAAAGAAGAGCTGATGCTGTGGTGATGTGTTTCCCTGGGCAAGTTACGTTTCAGCAGGTTTGATGCAGGCCCACCCCTGGCTTTAAGTAAAATCAGCATTTTTTTCTCTTTCTCGACACTCAAGCAGTTTTTCTTTCCCGTCAGTGGAAGTGATTCTAGACAGACTGACGACAAGCACCCACTCACTGCGTTTGCTGCCGAGGACATGGCGGGGGGG